>OW026420.1:21205000-21805000 GCA_932274075.1 Diarsia rubi | reverse complement strand
CAAGTAACAATAGCTATGGTTTACATCTCGCCGACTTCACTAACTTTGTACTTAAGCTGCTAGTTTATAATACAATAAACAAAACTAACTTTTATGTTCATGAATGGAAGAAAACTTATTTTCACAATTATAATTATAATTCTGAGGTCCTCGTTTCTTTATTCACTTTTATTTTATGTTTTGAACTCAAGTTGAGTTCCTTAATGGCAGTTCGACGACGTATCGCTTCGTTTACACTGAAGGGCCGTATGTATATGCCGTGTATAGACTCAAATATTTGTGAGACAATTCAATTAGGGGTGTACATAATACATAATGTAACAAAGTTTGAGCTAAACAAACCGCGCCACTTCGCAGCGATTGTTTGTTCCGACCGTCTGAGCACACACCACATGTACGACCTGTACAATACTGTGTACATACAGGGTGTTAGGCTAAACGAGGGACATATTGAACGAGGGTTTTCAGTATTCGATTCTTGTCCCAAATATGTAAAAAAACTATAACCTTAATTTGTGACATAATTGTCCCATGGCCCCCACACGCTCTCTAGATCTCACTTTATTAGACGTTTCTGTTTCGTCATTGCCCTACGCCAGTTTTAAAACATGAAGGGAAAATGGATTATACCTAAAAAGTCATTGATCCGCGCACATTTTCTGTAATGAACGCAAGTAAAGCTAGGGTGGCGAGACTTTTCCGAAATGTTTGGTATGATTCTGTCTGTTATTTTTTTTTTGTTTATATTTTATTAGTATCATGTACCTAAGCTTTAGTATCATATTGCGGGTTTCAATATGTCCCTCGTTTAAACTAATATGCTGTATATGTGTGGCTGAAAGTTATAAAGTTCCTAAATGCTGACTTGCCAAGATAATTCTGTGTTGAGAGCGGAATTTCTTTAATTGATATAATGTCGACTCAATGAGATAGTGAAGGCAAGGCAAAATAATGTAAAAACTTCGTAAAAAAATTGCAATCCAAGACTGGCAAGAGAGAGACTGACAATTTCAGATAGTTTCAAAAACTATTAATTTTTACTGTCATATTTAAGAATAATTACAAAGTAATTGGTAAAAAAGCGTGTTAAGTGTGTTTGTATGCAACATATCTACTCAAAGCTTAACTATTATGAAACTGAGTTTGTTCTACGGACTGTAGGGCCAGTAATGGGTGGCATGCTTCGTATTAATAACGTAATAGGCGGTCTTTGCCTACAAATAATAATGTATCGGCCACCCTGTTCGAAATAAAGTTATTCCAAACTTAAAAGCCATTTAGTAGTAATTGTCCAATTATGTATCGCCGACTGAATGTTGATTTATTGGTGACGTGATCGTTGCGATTGCGACACGCGGTTTCTTGGCGATTGGTCGCGAGTACGAGTTGCGCTCGATACACACGACTATAATGTTTTAAATTTGAATTAACAACAATTTGGTTAAATCAAGTTAAATTAATTTATTAACGAACTAATCAAGTTTCGTTTGGGTTCGTTATTTATGTGCTGTTTCACAATAACTTCCATAGTTTTGTGTCAGTTCTAGAAGAACAAACATAGGTAAAGCAGTAAATGTTTATTGGCGTCGATTAACGGATAACAATAAATTATTTTTGAGTTTTACACCTCATTTGTCTTCGTCGTAGGTACCTACTGCAGAAAATTGTTAGTCGCAAACTAAAACTTTAATTTATTCTTACCTGATACATTTATTTGATGACTTCGAGTAGTAAATACGCTATAAACTTTCACGGCGTTTAATTAACTTTACGATCGTAACCTACACGCAGACCGTTAGTGACCTACCAGCCCATCTGACTGGCCCTGTACCGCAGACCTCCGCCGCGCGAAGTACCAGGGCGCTGCGGCAGTTCGGTGCAGAGGTGCATGCTATTGGCGACGCGTGTAATCAGAGCGGAGCGCGCGGAGCTCCACCGCGGCCTGACATCTCAATTGAACTGCGCGCCGGGTAGGGTCGGCTCTCAACGTCATCATACAATTATCATAAATCAGTATAATTAACATAGCACTGTCTATAGGCCAGATAAGTTTGTTTTTAAAGAAGAATAGAATATGAGCAAAATTAACTTTTGTGTTGAAGCTTGTATAGAGAGCAGTGATTATTTGAGTCTCAGTGTTGCTACATAAACTCAAATGTACAACAAGCACGTAGCAAATATTGCGCCTACTTGAAAGATTCTATGATTGTAATCATTCCGTAGCAGTAATCTACCGTGAAAAGCGCAATCGCATGGAAATCAATTTAAATTACTGAAATGCATCAGTGTGTATCCATCCCCTACATATTGGCCCCGGGCGAAGGGTCGGCTGTGCCAGTACAGACTTACGGAGCACGCAGAAGCGGTGTCTTGGAGCTCGCGACACTCGCTTAGACAACTTTGTAATTATGTCTTCCGGCTGTTGCCAATATCACAAACGTATTGAGCACGGCTTTGACAACTTTATGTTCCTGGATAATAATATCATAAATATTTCTTTTTGTGCACATAGACGTATAATAAACTCTATCAAGCTTGATAAATTATAATAATTATTACCTACGTGAAACTGCATTAATAACGGCCAGCAGGCATATATTTAACGAACGATTAAGTTCAATTTAACATACAATTTTATTCGGAATTTAATATTGTTGGGTTTGTAGAATTCGAGTCCGGAATTAATTACGCATTAAAATATCACGAATACACATTTACCTATCCGAATTCACAGGAAATCGGAAATAAATAGGTGTTGTGTAATGAGATTACGCCTTTATTACATTAATTTTCAGATTACCCCGCTATATTTGAGGGGACCTGTCAGAGAGACAGCCCTGTATGCTGGCGCATGATTTACCGGAGTTGTTCCAACAGGGAGGGTCCACCAGTCGCCGAGATCGCATTACACGTGATGTACAGCCCGAGGATTATCATTACATTCTGTTTACATTGCCGAGTCAATGGAGGACGGCGAGGTACCTATTGTACGAAATTGCAAAGTAACGGTATGTATGCGGAGGCTGTACGAATTATCTGCAGAGCTAAAAGCAACGTGTAAAAAGTGTAAATCGAAATTTCGTGTCTTTTAGCGTGTAACGTCACTAGTCACCACCTAAGTCTTATACTGATGAATGTATTAAATATACTCGTTTTTCTATGTTTACAAATCAGAAAATACCTGATCTTCCAAAGGCCTCTGAGGTCTATAACGTTATTTATTGGAAAGTCGTTTAGCTTGTCTGTACGAACTAAGACATTTTGCGTAACAATATGATGTAGTGTAAACGTCATTACGGTTCGCATTATATCGGATAATAAACGTGACTTGGTAGTGGGATGTGGGCTGCGGGGCTAAAGGTGGAGGTTCAATTGTGTACCGTGAAATATTCTGTCGCGTCACGAGACGACTGGCGGTCGTGACGGGCGTGTTAATTGAGCTAATATACCTGGATATTATTAATTGTGATAGCAGGACGAAACATATTGAGGTATTCGCTGAAGAGAAAGCAAACACCTCAATTGACGTCACTGCCAAAACTGCAAAAAATTTTAGAAAGAATATGTCAGGATTTCCAGTCCATCTCAACCTTAAAGGTATAAATACTCCCCCGTCGGGGTTGCGGGTTGTTCGTAAGAGATACCACGGCCTCGACATCAAGGGCCTCTCAGGGCCCAAGAGCGAAGGGGTTATTTGATTATTTCCGCCCACCCCCCCCTCCCCAAAGGTATAAATACTTTTGTGAAAATTCTACTGGACTATGCATCTCCAGTATGGATCCCCTGACCGTGTCCACGGATCTAGGATTGAACTTATCTAAAGGAGCTTCACTAGATAATTATATTTATTTTAAAAGCTGTAGCTGTCGACACGATTCCTCTTATTGTAAGACACAGCCTTTTCAATAATTATGTTTAAACTAGCCCACTGAGTAATTCCTATTTCAAGAAGTTGTTAAATGTTTTACTGTCTCTTGAAAATTAACGATTCCATAGCCTTTACAACACAAAAATCCCGTTAAATGCAAATAAATGTGGGAATGTGGCAGCTAACAGTGAGCTGTCGGTATCGGCGACGGCTGTGATATACGTCTTCATAATAACGCGTATCTTGTCGCAATCAACGATTTCTCTTGTATTTCCATAAGGCGGTCATTTGCCGTGCGCCGTGTATTATATCTGTACCTACTAGATTAGTTAATTCATACAATATTAATCGCTTGCGAGCCGATGAAAGAAATTGACGCGGTGTAAGCGATGAGCGACGGGCGTTCAGGCTGCAACTACCACTTTTATGTTCAACTATAACATTGCTATACATACACAAAGTATCCCACAGATCCACTAGAGTGAACTGTTATTTACCAATATTGAATTTGAAGCTGAACCGTCAAAAAAACGCAATTAAAATTAACCCGTAGTTTAACTTAGCTGGTTAATAGTTATTCAATTTAAATGTGAATAATTTCAACACTTATTTTTGGTGAATGTAATTATTCAGCATTTGCTACGTAGGTAAAAGTTAAAGTTGATCAAAATAAATTATTGAGTTTTTAACGGCAGTATTTAAAAAAAACGTAACTCGTTTATTCACTTGTTTTACGGTTAATATCTCCAGTGTTATTTCAGTTTTTAATTACCTACCTACTGGCTTAGGTATTCCAAAATGGTAGGTAAATATTATCTAAGAATATTAAATCGGTATGCAGAAGAAGTTCAAGACAAATAAATTAACAATAAGTTAGAAGTTTTGATGACCCTTAGTGGAAAAATCGATTATAAACACAAGTAAGAGTTACTCATACCCATCATAATCGTGGGTGCTAAGGGAGAGTCAAGAGGATGAGGAGGAAAAGATTTGTAAACTCGCTGGAGCCCATGCCTTGTGGTCCATCGCCTGTCTTCTGTAGTCGTCGGGGGCGTTCACAGCAGGAATGTCTTCATAACGACGATGTCATTACGATGTAGGATGGTACGCGCAACAGATAGACGCGGACAATTAATACGTTCGCCTGCCCCGACTGCCCCGACGGCCCTCGCCCACCCGACACAGCACAGCGAAATACAGTTGCGCAAAATGTAGCTTAATATCTAAGTTTATCTTTTATTTTAAGAGCTTAAGCATCATGCTTTAAGGTTCCCGGTGATCAAAGGTTCTTAATAACAGTTGCATTAAATTTATTGATTCTAGCATGATCTTTGTTATTAATATTGGCAATCTGCTTAAATCAATTAATAACAAGATAGTCATAAGAACTTCATTTTTTAAGTCTGCAGGTGTTGCCATTCACTAGGACAGGTTATTTTAACGACAGTATTTAGAAACTTACGAGAACATCTGGCAGCCTTGCCTTAAGAATTCATTCAAGGACCACACAATTATTATCTTTCTGTATGATTATACTCTGTGGCGTGCAGTAATAACGGCTTTCAACCAGTGTTATTATAACTTCCATTCAATGAAAAATTAATACTGATCGACATCGAATAAAACGGATGTCTGTTCACATCGTCTCAAGTTAGGGTAAAACACACCATCGATTTCTGGAAAGACATACGAAACTAAGCAATTGAGCATTTGTCCCACAGAAATTAAACTGTCAAGTTTATTGCAAAGTCATTAACAGAACTATGCAAAGGAGACCGTGCCCTTAGTGTGTGTCATGGCTTCAGCTTAGGCCTTAGCGCTTTGTCGGCGATCTGTAATCGCTTCCTTTTATTTCCTACGGTCAGTACTTACTCCGGCTTAATTTAAAGCCAGTACAGGTGTCGCTGAAAAAGTTGTAGTAGAAAGCATAAATCGTAATTCATTTCGATTTTCAATGCTGGCCGAGAAATGACCACCCACAGTATAAGCGTCAAAGTTGTAATTGATGAAGACACTGGTCTAACGCAACATTATTTATTAACCGACCCATCAGCACCCAGAGCAGGCAAAAAGAAATAAAATGTCGTAAAAGTCAGGTATCGTCATCAGTAAAGAAATAAATAAACTAGTTTCGTCTGGAAGGTCCAAGTTACAGCGTCGCGGTGAGATTACCAAGATATAAGTTGAGCGCACGACTCTCGTAGGCCTAAGCCAGGAAAAGGTCAAACTTAGCCAAACGCGTAAGCTGACACAGAAGGATTCTGAACACAACATTATTACTTGAGAACTTGAGAAACACGCCTTAGGTATACTCAAACGTAATTTAACAAAGATAATAAGAGAGATAGAGAAGTAAATAACACAAAAAGTAGAATAACCCCTTGTTCTGGAGACGTAAATAATTGTGAACAAACAAAGTAATGGACAAACGTATCATCAATCTTAATAACATTACGTTGAACACAAAGCAGTATTATATTACAGTGATAAGTAGCAGTAGCACAACGCACAACAAACGCAACAGAAATGATGAAACAGACAAAAGCTGCGACGATTAAGATCGGGACAGAAACACGGTCAATAATAACATACACTAATACCCATTCATTACTGATGAAGGCTAGAATGAGACGGAATATCTAAAGACCAGTGGGTGCAAGAGAGATGAAGTTAATTGTGATATAATAAAAGAGAGGTTTAGCGGGGAAGCTTTAGTATTGAGTAATGAAGTCTCTTCTAGTGGAGATAAGGCGGTCGTTAGACGTAGATACGTAGACATTTACAAAGTTGCGCTCCTCCGCTCAATGGTAATTGCTGGTACATTGGAGTTGCCAACTTGAGCGTGTTTTATGTGAATCAGTCTGATTCATCTCGAATGAATGAGAGGCGATCGCAATTCAATGTTATTTCAAGTTATTCTTGTTCATATAATTTTGCTTGTAAAGCACATAAATTAGAAAAATGTGGGTACCTAAGTATGTATGCAATTGCAGATGTTCATCTTTCAGTAAGCCTTCATTATAGGTTAACTCCTCGATGTTTTGCCATAAATCAATTTGATAAATGTATCGCTGAGGGTTTATTATTTATGCCACCCCCTTTTAGTACTGGCGAAAATACATGTGGATCGGAATTAAATTTAAAAAAAAACAGTAAAGGCAAAAGCAAAGCGTAAAAGCAGTAAAGGGATTCGAATTAAATCAACAATATTAATAACGAAGCAGTTACCGAACTGTTAAATAATAAGCACTTTGTATTCATGATCGATCCTAATCGTATTTATTAGTAAAGAAAATTAATGCATTGCTACCTGAATTCACATTTAGTTTACCAACAGTTGTTAACGTTGTTTGATTTTATGCAAAAAGAGCAGTATGATCAATTGATCACATCATCACACAGGAAGATGCCGATTCTTCTCAGTTTGGATATTAATACGCTTAGCTCGGGTTGCCATGGCAACGGCGCGGCGGCGTGTTAGTTCAGTAACCCACTTTGTTGGGCCTGCGTGGGAAGATAATCACCTGATATCGTGTTATTCTTATCCTTATTGAGTGCGATACGTTACGGTACGCTTCGTGTTATTTTATTCTGAGAAAAGAATAAAGGATAAGGTTTCTCAGATTTTTTGATTTTTCATTCGTAAAAAGAAACTTTCTGACAAAATATTTCGATCAAATTTTTTAATCCCCTATGTCGTGTAAACAAAACATCCCCGCCTGTAATCCTCTAAAGGTCACCCTGAGGCGTTCTGTTATACACTCCCATTTAGCCAGCTGGTTGCCATCAACCACTTACATGATTTTGTTAACACACTTTATAGTAAAAGGTTTTCGTATCATAGTGACAGCAGAACACTGATTCCTAAGTCGCAGGAACTCCTAGTTTGAGAGTCAGGGTTACTTTATCTGTATGACCTTTAATTCACTGAAATTCATGTGACCTAGTCTTTAAGCAATGTTGAAGGTTTTGGTATAAATAAAGATTTCTATTATTATTATTAATGAGGTACAAAACCAGCTTCGGTTGCTAAATGGCAATTTCTGATTTCCGTTAGACACTCTGCCCCACCTGGGAATTGAACCCAGGTCCTCATGTTGATTAACGCTTGTCTTAGTCTATCACTAGATCAAACAGGCAGACCTTACTATACGATACTGTTTTTTTTTTTTAATTTTCCAGGTCCAAAATATTATTAGCTTGAAATACCGGTCCCCGTCACCTAGGGCTACACTACATAATGTCGTAGTCATTGCGCTGAAGTGCGATACTGAGAGGAGATGCAAGATGCAAGGCGGTAGGCAGCTCTAGGTCATGTTGAGCCAGTTACACATTTCCCAAAAACTTGGATCAAAAATTCGAAATGTGTAGGTATGATAATATTTTGTCTCAGTAATAATGTAGAGTGCTCCAAAAAGGACGTCCAACATTTAGGTAAGCGTTACGGTCGTATTTTAACAATATGAGACACTACAGATCATTTTGACACTGTCGGGCGCATATTTTAAAAAAGTAAGGTGCTTTTCCTAATATTCTCGACTTTTTCAGCGATGGCAAACTGCTATTCACCCAACTGCGGCGAAGCCCAAAAGTAGGGTTATGTGTTTGGCGTGTACAATATATATCTGTCCCTTTGTTCCCTCATACCTCAACAACAGATGAAGGGATTTGAACAAAATATACGTCGTTAGATTCGTCTTGATAGTGCGAGTGTCACTGGCTACATTAAACTAAAAAACAAAGAAAAATTGCGGATTTTGAGGGCCATATGGCGGATTTGAAAATATTTTCTTTTCTTGTTTCCATCGAATAGGGTATTAAAATAAAGGGTTTTAAAAGGAGACTACAAAAATATATGACACTTATATGTTTAAAAGAAATAAAAAGTCACAAATCCAAAAAAAAACAAAAGTTAAATCATCTGCTAAGAATTTTACGCGACCAACGAAAAAACAAACACAAGAGAACTAAAAAGTAGGAAATAAAAAAAGTAGTTAAAATTAAAAAACTCGACAAAAAAACTGAAAAGCAAAAAATGTCCATTCTATTTTCATTTCAGAATTCAATTCATATATGCCTGCTTCTAAGTTTTGTTTTATTTAAAATGTGTTTGTTTTTTGTTTTTCAGCTTTTTCAGTCGGGTTTTTTAGTTCTTTATTTTGATTCATGACATCATACTTGTAATCCACGAAGGGTTAGGCAGATGTGTAATTAGTACATTTCGTCAGTTACGTTTAATTCCTGTGTAATTGGGCGCTACCCTATTGCCATAAATAATAATATTCATGATTCTGCCATTTTAATTCATTGGATTAAATCTCCGTAACACGATATACACATCTTATTTGATATCAGTAAAGGTATATGAGAAGACTTAAGACGTGCACTGTCTCGGGTATCGCATCATCCTATTAGGATTCCAGAGAAACACATCAACGGGCTCGATTGAACCGCAGACTACCGAGTACCGACCTCACAGGCAGATTAATGGTTTACCTGGGTAATTGCGTCTCAACTCACATAGCTTTGGGATGTTCTGTGTAAAACGCAAGTTTTGAAAGTCGAGTGGTTGTGGGTGGGTAAAGTTATGCACGGGTGGATCAGAATAAAGGATTCCATGGTATTGCAGCTCTCACTGCATGATCTACTTACGCGCGGCTGCGGTGTGTGAACTGAATTGCACTAACTTTATAGCACTGCTGTGTTTGGCTACCGTCCGTGGCTAATTTGTATTGGCAATCGCTCAGATAATCTGGTGAATGAATATTGGATGCAGTACAGTATTGCAGCAGTCTTCAATAATCCACTGTCATAATATACTCGTACTATATACCGTCGAGAAACACTGGAGTGTACAATTATGAATAGACTTGCTTAAAATGCCTTCATTCTTATCAGCCCCAAGTTATCGGTTATAAAGTCATAGATCTTAAGATAGACTTACCTACCTTCTTTTTTTCATGGTGTCAATGATTCCCTTTTATATTGGTCAAATTAACTTCAACATACCTGAAACAAATAAACACCAAGATTAATTTTATTTGTATGAATATTTAATATTAGTTGTGGGCGGTCCAATCTTAACAATGTCTTAACATTTATTATGTAACAAGATACTTTACTAATTTGAATCTTAGCTCAAATTAGTAAACTGTCTTATTTGTTATTCATAAATGATGATTTATCGTATTGTTTCCCTTAACGATTCGTCCGTGGGTACCAGGGCCGCATGGCCAGCGACTGGTCACCGAGTGGGCGCTCCTAAGCTACTGGAACAATGGAATAGCCCCGCGCTTAATTGACAACCTCTCCTAACAACAAGTTTATGTAAAGCGTTACTTCATCTGTCTCGTTATTTTTGATAGTCATGCCTTTGCCTCATTACGGCTCAAAGTGACAACAAATTAGCATTCGAAAAATTATTTGTGAAAAAAATGTGAGTTGGTCAAATTTAACCCAACGTTTGACAATTAATGTCACCGTCTTTTCCTGCTAGAAAACAGTCATCATTTTTTTCTTTGTTTTCTGTTTTTGTTTACCTGGGCAAGAATGCTTCCACCCGTAAAGTTCGTAAGGCTGCATCGATAAAATTTCCCGTGCATTATACCGGAGACGAATATTTAAGCCGTTTTGCTGCAATAATCCCCACCCACACAACAGGCACATGGTACACAGAAGGTACGCCAAACCACGCACCAACAAACGTCGGTGGAGCACATTTGAAGTTCACATTCGGTACAATGAGGCGCAATGAGATTGCAGCAGTAGCTACTATACAATGTGTACGGGGGAGGATGGTCCAGTTGACGCATGGTGCAGAGACATGCAGTATGCCCAGGAAAAATATTAACACAGAAACAGCTGCTAACGAGCCGAGCACGAGACCATTTTGAAGTACGTAATACCATAACGGTGCTCGATAATTTAGTTGATTTATTTTAACATTTTTACAAGTTGTAATCGATTATTTTTACTCTGTGGTGTAAGAATTATTTCTTTATTGGTCATTTTAATCTAGAGCGGTTAACACCGAATTAAAACATTGTGAATGTCATGGCGGCGGGGACGGTGACTTTTCGATGCGACCGTCAGCCGAGCCACATGAACAAACCCAAACCGTAAAGTAAAGCATAAACCCTAAAGTACCCTCTAAGGTAAAGTTTAATTATTTTCCTTCCGTTATTTAATCAAGAGATATTTTGTGAAATATTATTTTTCAGCTAAATACCTGCAACTACACGTTCATGATGGAGGACAAACAGCAACACTTGGTGTCTCGCTCGAAAATCCGACAACCATACCACTAGGAGGAATATTTCAATTCCAGGCAAGTGTTTAAATTCGGTTTCGGTTTAAAGAAACTTTATTCTCAATAAAAACATTAGTCACTTACTTGAGAACAATACTAAAAATATAGATTACAATAAGTTCGTCATCAGTATTACAACTTAATAGTTACCCTTCCAATGCATTCATTTCTCCAGAAGTGATCGATCCGCAATTATGTGCTGGCTAAGTTGAGTTTTGAATGCATTGAAAGAGTGTACCTACATTTCTTAGACAGGACGGTAATTTGTTATAAAGCTGTGCTCCTTCAAAAGTTAGCATTTTTTGCCATAGTTAGTTCTTGTTTTCGGTAAAACTAGTAAGCTTGCTCGCCGTGTACTGCGTTGACTAACTTGTTTATATTGAGTGAGTGTTAAGTTTTGATTGAACGCTTTTGTTAAAAAAATTTCTTTCTGTCTATAGAGAAAAATCGTTGCCCCACATTAGGAATTTCTCCTGTATCGTGGGTGCGTTTACAAACATTTAAACTTACATACACAAATACGCCCCGACCCGAAACAACAAAAATGTCACTTAAAACACAATCAATATCTAGTAATGGACAAAAAAAAACCTTCAGCGTACACGTCTTACTAGAAATGTGATGTGAAACGATTAATGTCTTTCCAACATCCGGCTTCTATAGTCACCACCACAAATCGACCGTGGACGGGTCAGACCAAGCCTTCTGTTCTATTAGCTTTAATAACCTGCGTCACATTGACCTTTACGCATTCCTCGCCGTGCGGTCAGTCGGCTACGTGCTACGTGCTGGTTCCCGCACGTAGCACGTAGCACGTAGCACGCGGCGCGGAGGATTAGCCGGCTAATCTCTTCACAACTGCCACTGACGTCATTGTGCTCGCTAAACATGTGTGCAAGCGGTATGTTACGACTTGTAAAGGCTTTCGTTAAAGAGCTACTTAGAAGTACAAGGAACTCTAAAACTTCTACAACATATTTTGCAGAACCTTCAGTGTAGCTGTCAGATAGAGTCAAGGATCTTTTGATATCGAGAGGTGTCGACAAAAAGAAAAGGCATTTTTAGTTCACGCACGCCGAAAGATCTTTGTACAGCTATAAGTACTCTAGTTTGGGGGTATGAAGAGGGGTTTAAAGAGATTTATCCCCCATAGACCAGGGAAGCTCCTCCAACCAGATGGCGCCGTCATAGATGCCGCTGTAGTACTTTTTATTTTTTGTAGTATCGCTACAGGTAAGGAAAATTAAAATAGTTTTCCTACGAATTCGAACTACAATCGGTTGAAACGCTACCTGTCTCTGCATGCATTACGAGAAAGTCCCTTATCAATATATATAATTCAAAGAAGCAATATGTGCTCTAGCTAAAGTTTTCTTGCGCGTATCTAATGTAGGTATAACTGGTCGTGGCGGCACGTCCAACTTGCTCCCCAACAAACAATACACAATAGTTCCCGCAGCGCACGGTGTGGAGTGCGGCCGGTCAATGCGCGTATTAGCCGGGTAATCCGGCTGACGGCCACACGTGACGTCACCACATTGTGGCGCTAACAAAACACTCATAATACCTCTGAAGCTGGCCGAGAACAAGAGCAGCTCATCTTAAGGGGGAACTCACACATAGCCTATATTAAACAATAACATTCTCGAGATCGTCCCACACAACGTGTTATAGGGTAAAGCTTCAGTCAGTTCTGTAGAAATCCGCAACCTATCTGTGTAATTAAAGCCTTCTATTCAAATTAATTTCAAGTATTCTCACTCACTCGAGTCGAGCGATTGATTTGTGATAGGAAAATACAGTACCTAACATTCAGAAATATCATCGTTGGAAGGAACAATGTTTGGTGAATAAGTTATCAGATGAATACCACGATAAAGCAACTAACGTATCCTAACAACTGTGTGAATGATTGTTATGACCACGTTAAGCATTGTATGCTTAACGTGATCATAGCAATCATTCATTCACCGAGATACGACACAAAGCAAGTGGACAACAATGACTTTAATATTCGAGATGAATATTAAAGTCATCGTTGTCCACTTGCTTTGTGTCGTATCTCGTGCAGAATCTGTGTTCTCACAATATCCATTGCAAGTAATTGTTAATTCCACGCAGTTGCTCCGAGCGCAGACGAAGCACTAGGCCTCTACCGCCAAGCAAAACAATATACTTGTACAACGAGGGATCGTGCGGGGAGCCGCCAGCGGTGTTGTCAGAGTGGCGGTAATCCGCGACCCAACATGACGTCCAGTGTCGTAGCGCACTGATTAAACTAAACCGATGCACTTTGATACTACAGAACAGTGCACGGTGATTGCTTTGTTACCCTATGTTTAATGAAATTGTGCTCTTGGACTGAGGACTGGCGTTTTGTCGCAACAACTATACGTTTATTTAAATTCAAAATTTTGAAATATTAACTCTCTTCTACGTTAGGTACACAAAAATAATCACTAAGACTACTTTGTGCTATCGAGACAACATCAACATGACTGTGATCATGAAGGACGTTTGTACTAACTGTAGTCCAGTGAACTCTGCAGTTTACTTAAGAGCGCGGTGGCGGCGGCGGCGGCGGGAGCTGTCACAATGGCGGTCACACCGCAATAATACGAGTGACACCGTCGGCTCACGCCTTTATCAGGACCGTACAAAGACGCCGCCAAAATCTTAGCGACGGCGGATGCGGAAACTGCGAACTTGGACAATGTGAAAAAAATTAAAATCGAGTATAAAACGAACCATCAATAACTAAGTAATTGACTAAGAAAGTGAACACAGACAGAAATAGAGAAATTGAAGCAGAGTGTTGAGAGTTCACGCAACATTGTCACTTGGCCAAAATAACAAGTTAAATGTTTGCTCAATAGTCAACAAACCTATATAAGATCAGATCTTTCCTAAGAAAGGTTGGCATTCAATAGGAGAGAACACATTTCAATTCATTGATTCATGAATCCAGTCGTTTACATGCATGAATTTGTACATCAACGATATTTCCGAGAAGCGAAGTATTTGTACGTTAATGTGATTCACGGTGGAACCTCCAATTCATTCATGATCAAGTGACTCATTGTTTAGGCCACATCAGTTTCACTTTTTCTATTTAAATTTTCCCTTTAGTCACATAATTGCTGGAAATATTGCTTTTACGCTAACATTATTGGGGCATGAGCAGTTTCACAAACTGATATTGTTGTAACATATGTCGGGAACACTTGGGAAGTTCGCAGTATCAGTAGCTTAGTTATATCCTTACAATAAAGGAGCAGCGGGTCGGATTACCCTGACTTAGACCCCGAGTGGCCCGCAATATGTTTAGTTACACCCCTCCCACCGCCGTCTTCGTGTTCACCCCCTGGCACACCTACACACAGCTCCGCAAATTGTCTACGTCTTGAACCCGTAATTGAATTTATAATGGGTTAGTTTAAGAGGTATTTAGTGTTTTGCACGGGAGATATACGGGATTTAGTGCGGAGTGTATAAACGGTTCGTTGTTCAGCTGACGCCGTCAGGAGTGGGCGGGTCTCGTGAGCTGACTGAAATATACAAAAGCTGGTGGAAACAAAAGACGCCTTCGGAGGGTAGGTACATAATTATGGCATTTGAATGGTAATGTTAAACTGACTTAATTTACGAAATAGAATCAGCGAGCAAGCTAAGAAAAATACGTGACAGAATACACAAATTAAAGCTTCGTCTCTTGCAGCATATTCATTTACGTTTAAATTGTATAAGTATTTAAGTTTATACTATATGCGTAAACTACTTTGAAAATAAATAAATTAGTTCTTTTTATTCGTTGACTCACCGCAGAAATAACGTAAGCATCGTTCAAATAGGCCAGAGTCCCCAGGTCCGCTGTCTGGACTGTTGTTTGTGAAGACACTGAACGCGGCTAAATAAACCCTCCCTAATGAAGTTTTGTTAATTAGTTTTCTTCGGTGAGTGGAAGAACGAATACAAAATATTCTGTTTCTCGGAGGATTTGCGAAATAACAAACAAGTGGTGATTCTGTGAGTTGCAGATGTTGCCCCGGACTTCACTTCCTGTCTATCGAGACTTGCGTTTTATTACAAGACTTTTCAAAGTTAGCAACTTTTAAATACTGCTTTTCTCTCTGCATAAATTATTATATAATTTTTGCTTGTCCCTTCAATCTATGTTGTCTGCAGTATTCTCTTCTTCGCTTTAGTACAATGCTGTGTACAATGGACCATGACTTGTGCGACTGTCTATATATCCAACGGATAACTAATCTACCCTCTCCAACCTTCCTACGTAACAAGAAACTGCAAGATAATGGAACAGCATTTCAATGCAAGATGTTCGCAGCAACTCCGCCATAATTCTATAACAGCATTAGCGCGCAATATGCTAAGATATTCATCCTGGCTGCGCAGCGCGGGCCCGGCAGCAGTCCGAGCTAATTGCGTTACTAAACAAGGAGAGTTACCCATTAGCTTTATTACTGATCATCTAGTTTCTGTATTAGTTTTAAACTTGCATCCATTGTGACCTTTTGTGTGGAAGCGGGCACTGGGTTAGTGGCCTGTTGTTATGAGAGTACAAACTTATAGTGATGTTTTGGATGGAATAATATGAGCTGGTGACGTATGTACTCTAACATGGTTTTATTTAATCAGTTTTACTCATGCAGTGAAAAGTGGACGCTCTAAACGACTTTTTTAAGTATTTTATTATATTTTATACGACTGAACTTGAAGTCAATAGCCACCAACACGCACATCCAGTAGTGTCCAACCGGCCAGTCCACAACGAAAGCCGTGTGAACGAGGCAGCAACAGTCAGTATGGCCGCCACACGCCCACGTGACGCTATCTCGCTGATAGTGACACACCGTGACGGATACATGACGCGGTCACGTCTGTCGTATGTGGAGTCTACCGGAGATAAGAGGTAGTTACGACTGAAACTCCTGAAGAGTTTACAAATAATTATGTATTTATATAGGGCTCAAAGTTGATTATAAAAGTAATACCTGTTATAATTACGATGATATATCAAGCAAACTATGCAAAATTAAATGTTAGAATTGGCCAACACAGTCGTTACAAATCCATCAACACTGAGTTGTGCTGACAGGTTAGTTGGGTTGATTATCCTCATTTATATCTTCTCGCACTTTATAATTGATACACCGGAAGAGCATCTCCGAAAGAAGGACTGAGTGTGGACAGGAGCGTCACCGTCTCTGTTCGTAAAGAGCACTCCATCGTCTCCACCGCTCTACGCGAAACTTTCGCATTACCGGCTCGACTCGAACGTCGAAGTAATATTTCATGTTTCTCAAATTATATTTGCGAGATGCAAATCAGAGCATCACAAAGCTGAACCAAATTAAGTGGCGTTAAGAACAAAAGGGCTAAAAAGTTGCTAAGTCAGTCGTTGTTTCCCCTGGAGACGTGAAGCTCAACCTGCCGCTTTACTAAACTGAATTATTTATCGGACTTAACAAGGATTAATACGTCCTGGGAGCGTTCAAATATGATCCCGGGCCGAAGCGAGGGTTGCGCCGGGAGCGGCAGCCGGCTGATCAAAGTGCCTCGGCGTGGTATGACGTACTGCGCTCCGTTCAACGATACGTCGGCAGCGTGTCGGAGTTCATTAAAGGTTTCAGAGGATCCTGAAGGGTCGTACTAAAGGGATGATGTTGATGTACTGTTTTGACGGAGACTTAAATTGTTCTTGTTTTAATATACCGGGCGCGTTGAAGCTTATTACAAATGTATATATAGGCGTCGGCTTTAGAAATCGGAACGTTTAATTTAATCAAATGTAAGCTTAAATGTAATGCTATCTGCTGCCTCCGTGGCGGCTCACAACGATTATAGTAATTATTCCGACGGATCAGACAGCTGCACTTAAATGATATCATGGTCAGACCTGGTTTATAAACCTGAGCTCTCTGACACTAGATGAATTTAAGAGGGACGCTTAGCACAGTTTCAAGAACTCATTATCATTTAACAGATGACACAATTCGGCGCGAGCTAATACAAGAGTATAATATATATATAATACGAGTATAATGAAAGGTTCTCCGAAAGGACCAGATGACAGATAAGTTTAAATAGAAACTGTCGAGAAATAAAAATAAAGCTTTAGTATTTTAAATAACTAAATGCCAGATCAAAAGTCCCTGAGTTTTATGTTTCGTGAAGCAGAAAAGAAGATTAAAATATGAAATCTTACGAAATTCGATCTTAAAATTTCTGTTCCATTTAAAATGTCCAAGCGTAAAATCTGTCAGTACGAGTCGGTGCGGCTCCTTACGGCGCACGGCGGGGTGCGCTCCGGAGCGGTGTGGAAGGTTTTGACATCGCATCAGAGTGACGTTATCAGCATCCGTGAGTCACACCTAGACCTCTGTGACGCATTCGGTTCGGTTCAGTACGGAAATGTAACGGCGAAAATATACGCGATATTTCACAAGAAATGTGTTGAAAACATTTGACGGAGTGTGAATGAGATGGAGTGAAAGGAGAACAGCTTTGTGACGAACGAGCGACTGAGTGCTTGTGATAACATGTCAAACATGTTACGTTACTGCGTTACGTTACTTGATCATTATTTCGATTTCCTTGTTAAAACAATGAAATTGTGACAACATTTCCATTGCAAATTGCGATTTCTCAGAAATCGAAACCGTACGTCTGCTGGATACATAGATACATCCCGAGTTATCTAGAAGTTATTAAACTATCTGATAGTCACGATCACCATCAAACACACTTTGTATAAACTGGCAGAATTATAAAGCTACCAAAATAAATCTAGTGGTGTGCCTACTGTGTCGCAAGGTGAACCTTTGCTCCCTATTTCGTAGCACATAAAGATTATAATCTGAAAGCAGTAGGGCGACTTATAAGGAATTACAAGTGCAAGTGTCAGGTGTCAGCATTCCTGTCTGTCTGTGCGTTATATGCTGCGTTTCAGTCGCGCGTCTCGCCGCGGCCACGTCTTGTGCGTTGTTGTCCACTCGCCTTGTTTGTCCATCAAACGCTCGGCTTCCAAGCTATAGCTTTACTCGCTGGCTTTTTATTATCTTTTAATATTTGTAAATCGTTTGACGGTAGACAATTCAAATATTTTGTTCCATAACACCAGATGTGCATAGAATATTTTCTCGTTGAAACAAAAACTCCAACGTTCTACTGCATGATGTTATGGCTCCCATGTATTTTTATTCGCGCTACAGTAACACTTGTAAATATGTAACACAAACGTTTTTATTGTGCTGATCCTTTGCCCAATATTTGTTTGAATATAAAAATTAAACACTTATGCATAAACCTTTTACAACATTTTTATGTATAACACTTATGACTTGAAAAGGTAAAAAAATATATATATTAAAATACCGTGGTACCCATATTTCAGTATTTCAAGAGTCTCCCAACAAATTGAGTTATTTAAAACAATACGATCTATAAAGCGTAGTGGACACTTGCCAACAGCGGGGACGTGCGAGACGACACGGCGCGGTGCGGTGCGGCGGCACACGGATGCCGCGCGGTAACGAGCGACGCAGATGTGTGGAGAGCGCGATAAAAGTTAACGACGCGCGGACGACGCGCGAGCGCTGACGTCGCGACAATGCGAACATCCCCGAACGTTGCCTTCACATCGAGTTTTCACTGACACATAAAATGGATTTTCGTGCAGTAAAATATCTGATTAGTCGCATTTTTAATAGCGAATAAAACAGTTCATGGTGATAGTGACGAATATCGGTATAAAAATATTTTATTACGCTGACGCTGACCTGTGGCATATTCAGATGTCTAACCATTCAATAATAATATTGTTCTTGGAAGCATTGCACAAAACATAATCGAAGGGGGCTACTTGTGCCTGTCGGGGCCGCGGGTAGTCCAACGGTTATCGCGGCCTCGACATAGAGGGCGAAGAAGGAACATGGGTGGTTTTTAGTCAGTAGAAGTCTGACACTCCCTTTCGCTCTGCCCAAGAGCGGGAGGGGTTATTCGATGATTTTACACCCAACAAAAAAAAAAAAAAAATGGGGCTACTTGTGCAATATCACAAGCATCATCAGATAGCGCTTATACCGCAGTGTTACTACAGTAGTTCTAACATACGTTGTCTTGTATGCAAGAAGTGATGCGTTAACCTTTCACAATTTCCGTCGGAATAAATCTATTGCTATATTCATTACTGTACTAAATCTGTCAGTGTTATTAATAAAGTGAATTTATTACAAACGCTAGTGCGAGTGGAGTGGTAGAGCGGTAGGCCGCTCGGCCGCACGTGTAAACGAGGCTCCGGCGAGACTCTGCTTGACAGTCAAGTGGCCGTAAACATTTGAGGGCTAATTCATACAAAGTTATTACTTCCAGTGTCATATTTTGTGAGAGACGTAACCTTTTGTGTACAGTTTAGCATATCGCCGAGCGAGCAACATTCTGACTGCTAGAATGTTGTCTTTTGTAGTGTTTCTACGAATTTTGTTAAGAATAAGTGGTGTTTGTGCACTCAACTGCGTATGTAAGCAAAATTCAAACTGTTTGTTCATAGTATAACTTGTAGGTATACGAGCAGCACAAGAGTGTTCAGAATAACTGGTAACAATACTTTACTGAACGACATTAGATAACAGTAGTTGTGGAAATTGCCGCTGATTCAGCTGTATCTCAGTTTAAGTGCTACTTTGTCTGAGCGAGTGCAGTGCGAGAGTACGCGGGACAGTGCAGTACTGGCGCGGGCGGCAGGTGTCAGTGCGGGGATGTGATGGTGCGCGTCGCTCCTCGTCCTGTGCGGCGCGATCGACCGTGAAACTGAACTAGCTAAAAATATGTTTGTACGACTTCACAAAAACCTACTGTAATATTTTGAAACTTGAATTAAAAGTATTTTCTATGAAATAGCTTTATATTGCTAGATCTTCCTATAAAATTAAAACAGAGATTTGTCATTGACAAGCATTTTGTACCAATTCATTGCACCAATATCTATCGGTCCCGAATGAATGTCGTCGAAGTCAATCATAAATTGATGTGCTCCACATTTCAATGAATGTACGCTTCGACTCCATTTGTGTTATAAATCGAGTTTATAAAGTTATATTAGAAATGGGGTCGGAACGACACATTATTTTTATTTAGATCGCACATTTGGGCTCCATCAATTTGCGGTAGGTGGCAGACGATTTCAATCAAATTGTAAATGTGTTCGCATATTTCATCATCGCAGATATTTCTTTTATGGCGTGTCACATTCTGTGTTCCTCTTTGAAGGGATCATTAACTTCATCTCATTGAAGCACGTATTTTGTTAGGTTTTGGGTAAGCTAACATTTGATTTAATAAACAAATTATAAACATTATTACAATTGAATAAGTTAAAAGACTTGCTTGTGAAATTATACCGTTTGTATCTCACACTCAATGTAGATCTCTTAAATGAACCCAAAACACTTCTCATTTTTCATTCATTCATTAAAATGTCAACCGAGACAGTCAACGAAAACCAAAACAACACATCGGTAACCGATAGGAGGTGTGGAAGAAGAGGGGGGGTCATCTGAATGGTATAAGTTTCCCGAAATACACGCGATGCGACAAGTCGTAAATTAGCGCGACAGATTGACGCGGCGCGACACCGCGACACGCGCCTGTCAGCTACAGACTAACTTTATTTTTGTCACTCGTATGTTGCTGATTACTGCATTGTTTTTACGAGTCGCTGTAGCTTGTGACGAGAATAACTCTTTGCAGTTACCGAAAGATATGTATCTTTACTTTATTCCCAGTGATTAATCCACTCAATATTAAACTGCGCAATTTCTTTAAATTCAATTTCTGAGGTGAACTACTTCACACAGATGTTGAGATAACAAACTGGCTTGTTTATCGCTTCCGCTGCACCTAGCAACACCAGCCAGTAGCAACACTAAGGTTCGCGAATGCATTGCTAACGATGTTTGACAGCGAAACGCTACGTCGCCGTCGTCGTCGTGTGTGGCGACCTTAAGTGCACGAGCGCTGAGATTAAGAAAAGTTTTTCACACATTTTTTATGCGTAACATTTGCGCATTAGAATCCCCATCTGTCACGCTGAAGACGAGAATAGCTGCGAGTTACACAAACACGTGGGGTGTAAACAGGAATGCTTTTAAACGCCCCATTGAATGCGTTGACGTATGTAATTTCAGATTCTTTACAAAAAGTAAGTGCGACCGTCATCGACAACGCCTATTCCGTTGCCGCCATGTCACAGCTCTTGTTCAAAAAGTAAAGGAGCGTGTTCCCAAACACTTTCCGGGAGATTGTATCGCGAGCAACAGCTTTTGATAAAGTCCATGGGAAGGTAATAATACCCTAAAAGGGGCAGGAATTTGAAGTAGATTTAATCAAAAACTACCAAGTGCCCCCTAAGTTGGAGTGATTTATTTTCAGTTAAAAGTTTGCGCCGAGTATGAAGTGTAAGCGATCGGAGTTGTTCTCAATATAGACGCGGCGTGCATTTTAATGAGGAGCTGGTCTATTTGGCTGACAATTCACTTTGACTAAGGATCATTTAGTCAGGAGTTATCTGCCATTAGGATAGGCTAATTGTGCAGTAAGATCAAAGAGTGACGTGACCCAACATTGCGTTATGTTCCTTCTTAAAGCTAGGAGCTAGACCACTCACTTCAACACACCGGTCGTGTTCATTTTTGATGTCAAGTGTGGTGTGTGGGGCGCGCCCGCCGACTTGCTACTGCGACGTTTATTGGTTTGTCCTCCTTCCGATTTGAGTCATTTTATGGCAACATCTTTAAATTTTCCATCTTTTGAGCTTTTAAACTACTAACTTCCTCATAATTTTACGGCTGATTTATAACTATCACGGATGACCCAGTTAATTGTACATTAAATACGCCTAATTTTAGAATCGACGTTTATGTTGTAGTAGTAATAAAATTTGATTTGTCGCGCCGTCGATATCCACTATAAACACGTGAAAATATGAGCATCGTTATCGAAACGAGATGTATAATCATGTGGGATGGCGGCGTGTAGGACTGCGTTTATTTCACAATCACGATCTGCACAGTCCTGGAAGTGTTCACATCACCTGAGGAACCCTTGCAAAGCTAGTATTAAATGCGAACAAGCTTCCCTCTTGATAAGTAAAATGAATTGCAGCGATCCATTACGAAATCAAGACAAGCTGGACTGTAACTAAGGCAATAACTGATAAAGCATGATTAACTATGACACTAACATTATCAACAAATGCAAATATTTAGATAAGAGCGGAATAAGCAATATTCAGGAGAGAGCAGGTCTTAGTTAGACTCAATTCAACAGTTAATAAAGTAATAAGTGATTTCCATATAGATGACTCGACAAAACACTTCTAGGAGAGAAACCTCATTGCGCACTAATATAGATGTAAATTCTCGTTCATTAAATATGAACCCCGAGCAGCTGAATATACTATTGTGTTTGCAAAGGTGTAGCGGGATCCCAGTGTAGCTGGAAATTGAAATTCATGTGGAATATTTGGGAGTTGTTTTTATTTTACTCGTAAGCAAAAGCAAACACTTTCGTTGCTAAGTGCTCAAGTTTATATAACCACCCGAATACAAATAAGTTGTCAAACAATACCAAGTCAAACCAAGTCCTCATTTTGGATGACATAACATTATTAAAATGATACAAATTTCCCTTCTGAGTGCAAGCAAGCATAACTATCGAAGACCGTGGTTCACAGGGCATTGCAATTCACTTTAATAAAAATCCTCCATTTTCATCGCAAAAACCGCAACTCGTTACTTTGGATTGGTGACCGTAACGAGATGCTCTATGCAGATACGGAATTACGACACAGCTGAAGTTCAAAACGAATCTTTACAGGCATGTGTACTCAGATCAATCGGAGCTGCGCGTTACAGCGACTAATAAAACGCATGCAAATGTGACAGTTGTCGCACAATGTCGAGTCGCCGCCGACTATCGGATGGCATTGCGGTGATTCCCGTTTACGATCCGTTTTACTGAGGCGGCGCAGCGCGGTGAGGCGGTGAGGCCGCGTCCTCCGGTTTACAACGCGATATTATTTAGTGCCGAGGGACTAGTTAGTGACGATATGTGAACACCAGCCAGTTTGTTGTGACGGTTGTACGGTTGTAAAGTAGATTGGCTAGGTTAGCGTGTTTTCTATTAAACAGCAACTCAATTTTATTCTTTCAAGGGTTCAGCCACAGCTACAGGAATGATCACAAATCGATTTAGACCATAATCCGAAGGCTAATTTTGCAACAGCAGAACGAGAGGTTCGGTACAAAACATAGGTAATATTCATTTGCAGCATAAAGCAGTCGATCAGAAACATCATAATTAAATTGCAAGCCCCAGCAGAAGCATTGGTCTGCTCGAGTATTTCCAACAGGAGTTCTAGATACCTCTGTATCTGTATCAGGCTGTTTACTAGCGATTTATTGCGATCTTTAAACTCTATCTTATCGAATGTAAGTTAGTGTTGCGTGCGGCTTTGAGGTGCCCGACATACCGACCGACAGTCCGACACTCGGTTACTGCGCAAAGTAACAACCAGCCACAACCAGGAGTAGGTTGTAGTAGAATTAACTCTCAAAATTAAATAGAACACAGTTGCTTGATTTCATTTAGAGCGAATTAGAAAAGATGCAGCTGTCAGTAACATGACCGGCGTTGGGCTCAATTCTATAGAATCTTATAAACTTCTTTGGTTTGTACAGTGGCTTAGCTAAAAACAAGCAATAAACAAACCCCTGCATCACTAAAGTTTGGAAAAAAGGTTAATGACAAATGAACAACTAACAGCTGAGTGAATAACAGCAACATTAAAGCCGAGAACAAACTGAAGTAACAAGTAACGCAGCAGTTAGACAGAACAATAACAACAGTTATTAGCACTAACGTGCGCTATTTTAAGATTCTTGTACAGGCACGGAGCCAGACGCAGACTGAATTACAGGTTAGGCGTTAACTCGCTGAAACGGTGTTAAATTACAGGCTAGCGAGAGCCGAGTGCCGAGCGCCTATTGACAACGATTTCGACGTGAAAGAGGAGCGAGGAAGTGTCAATGACACGGACGTGTGGGAAATAGCTATTGAATGGGAGAGGACGTTCAAATATTGTATAGTTACAAGATGTACGTACCGTAAGTAAAAAGGGTTCAAGTTTCACAAAAAATATCATAATAATATTCATTTATTCATAGAATAAGAAAAAGAATTAACCGAGTTAATAAGACAAGGCGAAACTAATTTCAAGCCGTGACCAATGATAACGCTACATCAAGCTTTACAAGACAGGTTTATAAATTTCAATTCCGCATTTACAAGAAACAATAAACAAAGACCGCGCACTCGAGTCGAGACGAGCACAGATTCGTAACACAAGTTCTCGACGAAACTGACGGAGCTGTTGAAAAATTCATTAGCTTGAGGTATCGCCCTCGTAAAATTACATCGTTCCCTCTACGCCGCACTTAAAACACCAGCTTTTTTAACGCGTCATAACGCGTCAGCGTTGAATCTTTCATGTGAATAATAAGCATTGTCTTTAAGTGCTGCGAAGCTTGGAATCGAAAAAGTGATTTTTATGTCCTCTTCGACAAGTTGCTTTTGTCAAGTTGTGTGCATTATTCAGCTGTAGTCACTAATCTATTTTATTCACACGGAATGCGCGGAGCGAGTCGAAGTTTAACTAGCAAAATCATTATCAATTTGACATAGATCTATACGGGGTGGAAGTGACACCAACGCACAAACGGTTATCAAAGTCATAACCGTTAGTACGTCGGTGTGTGTCGCATCCACTCTGTACAGATAAACTTTCTCTACTCTTATTAGAAATCGCATCAAGAATCGCGCCGTCGGGGACTAGCGAAGTAACGAACTTTTAAGAAACATGACAATTTTATTGTAAGGAAAGTTGACGGGGTGATTTGATAGTTGCATGGAAATATTGAAGGCAAAATCAACGCCAATCACGTAAGGAACGTTGCGGTACGAGGGACGAGAACCAAAGGTACACGTCCCAGAGGACTAACTCACCCTCCAAGCTTGTGACCAACATTTTTGTAAATTTTACTCCGTACAATCGAAGAAAAAGTAACAGCTGTTTGTAATACACAGATCCAGATGTGAAAATCCAAGACGTTCAAAAAGGAGATTATGGATAAAAGATTTAATATTAAAATGGGAGTGACGAAGCAAGATGCACTTGCTGTCTTAGAGAAAAAAAACTTTAGGTAGATGAGCTATTTTGTTTAGAAATTTTGGTTAGGTTACCTTGCGGGTAATAAAACTTAAATACCTGAAAACTTTTTGGATGGTTCCTAACTCTCCAACAGCAATGACAACAATAGTTTAAAAAATAATATAAATTTCCTTGAGCCCCTCTGATCGTGGATGTTCCTCGGGGTACCGTCAGTTCAGTGTGTTATAAAAACTTTTCTTTGTTTCAGTTGCGAGCGGTACAGTGGTGGGGATCCCATTGTAGCTGCTGCCGATGCCGACGCGACGATACCGTCTGGACTCCTAAATCGTTTTCCGATAGTATTTTATATGTAATGGACAATAACACATGCTCGAGGGCCTATTGTAACTCGCGAGTTTATACTGACGACCCGCTTATATTGGAAAACTTCCTCCATGCTTGCTCCCTGAATTTATAATAGGGTTTGTTTCTTTTTGTGACCAAACGGCGACCCAAACATTGGGAGGCAGTAAATTGTTGTTTTATTTTAAACGATACGCGGTTAAAGGATTTGCCGGATCCAAATAACGGAGATAGGGTTGCGGATTATATTGCTACTGATTGTAAGGGGTAGTGGACTACGTAACGGTTGTGATTTCCTCTGCGGGTGGATTAAGTGTATTTCTGATATCTTCGTCGGTTACACTAAAATTTCATTTTATATTAGACGCGAAAAGGTAAGTATTTATTCATTATCTACCAAAAATTCAGTACGAATTTACCTTACAAATCAAATACCTAGTACACGTATTCAGCATGACACGAACCGCCGATTAATCAACGGTTTATTGTTGGAAATACCACAAATCGTTTCGTCAAGTTCCCGCTAAGGGCAAGGGCGTGTTGCACACATTCGTAAATATATGATTATAACTCCTGCCTGCTTATTATTTGCCGGGCCGTCACCATGGCCCTATAAATAGCGTCTGCGGCGCCACACACCGTACCTACAGGCGTCCACCCGCTGCAACTGCGGCGCCACACACCGTACAGGCGTCCACCCGCTGCAACTGACTGACAGACAGTAATTTCCCAACAGTCAGACGTCATATAACATTCATAATGGGCTCCGGAAGGATTTTAAAATGAACAACAAGGAAATGCACCGCCCTCGTCGAGTTTACGATTAGTTCTGACATTGTGATCACATTATGGAAATCATAATTCAAAACGGTTCTAAAGTGGGCAGGTATTATTAGAGCGAGCTCGTCCGGCCTTTGATGTTTGTGGCTTTTTACCCGACTGCGGCGAAGCCCAAAAGGAGGGTTATGTGTTTGGTGTGTATGTATGTATGTATGTAAGTCCGTTTCTTTGTTCCCTCATAACTCCTAAACGGATGAAGGGATTTGAATGAAATATACCTCGTTAGATTCGTCTTGATGGCGCGAGTGTCACTGGCTACATTTAAATAAAAAAAACAAAGAAAATTGCTGGTTATGGGGGGCAAATCGTGGATTTGGAAAAAATTAAAAATCCATTACCATCGAGTAGGGTATCAAAATGAAGGGTTTTAAAAGGAGATGACAAAAATATATGACACCTATATGTTATAAATAAATCCAAAGTCACAAATTCTATAAACAAACACAAAAGTTAAATCATCTGCGAAGTATTTTACGCGACCAACGAAAGAACAGACACTAAAGAACTAAAAAGTAAGAAACAAAAAAAAAAGTTAAAAAACTAAAAAACCCGACTGAAAAGACTGAAAAGCTTTGAATATTAAATTATGAAATGAAAATAGAATGGACCCCGCCTGCTTCCAAGTTTTGTTTAATTTAAAATGTGCTTGTTGTTTGCTTTTCAGTCTTTTCAGTCGGGTTTTTTAGTTTTTTAACTACTTTTTTTTTAGATGAAAAATATTGTGTCTGAAACTGAGAGCGGCTAAAAACGATCCCTAGAGGAACTCTTTTCGGAAATACTTACAGGGCATCGTGCAGCATTTGCAGGCTATCAACTTTTATACCAAAGTTCGGAATCTAGCACTACATCGTTATAAAACCTACGCCAGCAGTTTATTTGAAACTCAAGCTCTACCGCAAGGTCAAAACAAACTTTGACAGTTATAGCTCATAACATAAGCCTTTAGGAGTGGATCAAAAATACAGTGGTTATGGTTATGGTGGCAGTGGCACGCAACCACCGCGCGCCGACCAGTGCGGAGTGCAGTTGTGACGTTAACTGCATTAGAGAATTGATAGCGGTGAAGGGTTATGGCTGTTTTATTGTCTGTGAGCGAGCTAGTGCGGGGCTTGTCGGGGCGGTCCGCACTCGGAATGTTCCACGCTTTCAATGTTCCGGTCAACGCAGTTCGGTATACTGCCTGGTCTGGGTTTGTTTTATGCGTTTGATCTACCTGCATTGGTTTCGTAGAAAAATAATTTAGTCTACTAGAATATTTCGGTTCTGCAACAAAATAAAGAACTTACTTAGGCTTAATGTACGTTTGGGTAATCCCAATAAAAAATCTTAGCCTTATCATCGCATTTTTTATGGAGCTTAGTTTTATACCAACTTTCGCTAAAGCAATCATCAATCATTCTTTAAGCGTACACGGGCATGAAGACGGACTCTTCTTACGTTTCCCCCGGGACAAACAGTAAAGTAGCACTATAAGCCCCGGCAATATCCCGGGGTTCGACATCACTACCCAAGAACCGAAATGTTGTTACCCACGAATACCCAATCACTGTACGATTGGCGTTTATAGTCGCTCACCATAAACATTTGTAGTTTTATGTGCTGCTTTATTTATTCCTGCAACAGTCGCTATTTCCATACAGCGAGTGCACGCGTGTTCAACTGGTGTCAATTAGCCACCATGATTAATTACATTTAACGGGTAATGAAAATCGTTGCATCTAATTAGAAGCATCATTCGTCATACTCCCAATTCCGTGCGGCACTCCAGCTATTTCGTTCAAGTGTTCGTTAGGAACTTCTGTCGGAGTGAGTCATTACCGCGTTAATATGGATTGTTCGCTGAACTGCTGAGATTGTCTGCGGCTCTGCGGCTCCCACGCAAATACCGTCCTAATGGATCCTTTAACGACAACCCATTTGAGAATAAAGCAGTGCTAATTAGAGAACCCCTGACATAAAGTGATGCCCCGCGTGGTGGCTGGTGGGGCTGGTGGGGCGCGGAGCCGATCGATTGCTAAGGGGTCGCGACCGGACCCGATCGCGTTGTCCTCCCCACACACAAACATCACAACGTCCCTATTACTTAAGCTGGGAACTTGCGACATAAAACGTAATATCATTAACAGAGATTAGATTTTCTAGGATGTCAATTGTGTGGGGTTACGGGTAATAAAATGTCCCCCGGAAAATATTTTTATGTGAACGATAATACAGGATTAGCTCTGCTTGACTTTTAAAATGATTGAGACGTAAAACGTAACTGTACTTAAATCAAATCAAATCAAATCAAAACAAACAAACAAAACAAACCAAAAACAATCAAATTAAACTGCTTAGGCAAGGGTAAAGAAGTACTATGGTTCATTTAGGAGCAAAGTTTATAGAGTGTGAATAAAGGAGTAAGAATTTTTAAAAGTTAGAGTATTATTGATCACGCAAAGTCCACAAATAACTTCAGGAAGTGAGTCCCTTCTAGCCGGACGGACGTTTTTGCGGTTGCGAACATCATTATACGGAAACAGGGTTTTTAACCGCTTCGACACTTTACAACCACGATCGATATTGAAATTGTTGTTGTTCAAGACGGATAGTGAACAGCAACCAAGTAAACGGACTCTGTATCTTTTCCTTTGATATTTGATCCCTATAAGCTTTTGGTAGGAGACCCTTTAATTTTGCCCCTACGACATCATCATTACTGACCGAGGGCCAAGTTTGTAAGGGTGTTAAATTATAGCATCTCATTTTGGCCATATGTGACCAAAGTATTGCAAAGTTACCTGATTTCTTTTTATACAACCACTATTTTGGACGTTATTATTATTTAAAATAAAATACTACTAACTTTAATTAACATAAATAGAATATAACATTACGCCTGTGATCCCCGAAGGGTAAGGCAGACACACATATAATATTTATTAAGGTTTAATTTTTGAATCTGACTATTTATTTTTGAATGTTACCTTCATCATCATCATCACCCACAGCCTGAATCCACTCACTGCTGGGTATATAAGCCCTTCTTTTAATTTTACCTTACTGTAACTGCATTCGAAGCGGCGGCGGCGCGGCGGCGGCGCGGCGGCGCGTCGCTTCCGTCAACGCTGAACCTCTTCTACATAGTTAAAGTAAATCAACAATATAAACTCTCCTCAATATTACCATTATAAAGGGTTACATTGTCGAAGAGTAAACTCTGCTACTTAACACCACTTTGGTTGCGTAGCAATAACAATAGAAGAGAAGCCTGCCTAGGGGAGCCCTAGGGGAGCCCTAGGCTTATTAACTTCCCGGCTACTCGGTTATGGACCTCCGGAGACCAACTGTTTGTGAGGGCCGAGGATTCACTCCGACCAATATAAATGTTCGATACTTGACTCGGCGCTCACAACAATAATACTAGTTAAGTTTATCTGTTCCCCTTCTATTGTACTTACTTTATGATACAATTCACATGAAATACTGTTTCTTACCGGCTGTTTTCTGTTTACTATTACAACAAGTAGGATACGTCTTGTCTAACTTATTTATTGCCATATATGGTTGGTTGATCCCAATAATCAAACCTCGAATTCTATAAATTAAATGCGACGTGAAGTGATCTCGTAGGAAGTGAAGAAACCAATAACACATAAACAGTGATGACATAGACAAGCAATAACTCAAGTAATACATTCGGCTGCGGACCAATCACGGCGCGACAGTTAACACCGCCATAACTCGAACAACTCGGTTGATCTGAACTTATCCGCTGCTGCACTCAAACTGGCCGCAGTCCCACCACACGCACTGACCACAGTGACCACGGCCACTGACTGCGACCACAGAGTGGCCACAACACTGCGGTCGCGCTGAGGGCGGCTGATTGACGGATAACTACATTTGCGTGAATGAGCTATTCTTTACATTAAAGTGACGGAAAACGGGGAATTGTGTGAAATGTATTAAAGTTTTGTCAGTACCTAATAGAAAACTTCTCGATATTTTTTTTTCATAAAAAAAAAAACAAATTATTAAAGAAAATAGTATCCTTAAAAAAGTAAAACTATACAGCTGCAGTTTTCATTCCGAGAAGAAGAAGTGGCCAACGAAACAAACCTGAAGTTTAATAACTCCAAACCCAAGTTTATACGTAACTAACAAGATTGGCAACTAGAGCGCGATATGAACGCTGTGAAACAACAGGCCAACACTCTGACCACAAAACTTTTTAATTGTGGCCCGTGTGAGTTGGCCGCATCGCCACATCTTGGAGCCAAGCTTTGTCCAAACTTTACGATGCCGGGCATAAAGCCGTAATAAAGTATCTCATCAACACTAACTCGCTGCACTCGAATAAAACTTTATAACCAGTAAAAATACATAACTATATGAAATTGTCACAAACTTGACAAGAGCTGAGAGTAGAAAGTTCGAAATGAAACATGCTCCGAGAATATGCACACTTTACAGAAGTGCAAATGAAATGCTCAACAGAATTAGATTCCATTTATAGGCAATAGGGAAAGAGTCACAAATAATAAAAGACTTCCAAAAATATCCGATAAGAAATCGCAATAATAATCACATCTTTAAGACAAAACATTTCTGCATTAGCAATCTTCTTAAATAGAGTTCAATGGATTCAGAAGAATATCCAATGATCCATTATTAACGCAACAGCGATTTACTTAATGAAAATTGTGCGCGGCAGTACAAGTTTAATAAAGTTTGTACAGCAGAGAATACACATAAAAAGTGTAGAAAGAGCCGTTTATAGACGAAGTTCTGTCCGCGGGGACACAGTAACGAGAAGTGAGCACAAAGCAGATAAGACGACGGCTTACAATACACGGGATACAAAATTATGGGCAGCTATAACTTACTTAACTTGTCAAACGAGAACAAAAAGTATCGACGTAAAACGTTCTCGCCAGAACATCAAAATGTTGTCACAAAAATATGGGCGGAAATCTCTTTATAACCGACGAAAACGAAGGAGAAGGTTCTCAATTCGACGCGTATAGTTTTTTTTTAAATCATTTTCACCTTTGAAAATTCGATACTGTAATCCCGGCAAACAACAATTTATGCGCTTGAAGTAATCCGAGCCGTCGCTTTTTAATGTATTTTAATGTTATTTCTCTTCGGCGGTTTGTCATAGGATTAAAAGGTAATTCTATCCGTATCCTGTCGTTTGTCCGAGTATTTACAGTGGCGGGTGCGTCCACAAACACACTAATATTGATTCGAGGCACCGCAACGCCGCCATTCCACCGTTATGCTGGCAATGGTCGCGCGCACAATGCACACTCGTGCCACAACACATTCCGACGGAAAGCGCACGTCAGCGCCAATGTTTAGCTTGAGACCTGTTTCATTTGCTGAGAAAACACAAAAGTACTCGCTTCTGAATCCGAACCCTCGACTACTGTAGCTATCACAGCATACTATAATTTTTAAGCCAAACATTCATATGTAAACATTCTCGCTGCAATATTGGTATAAACTCTCAACAATTCAAAAATCTCGTGGAGTATTAGAAGCGAGTTAAGTACGCAAGGTGTTGATTGCGATTAAAGACTTAAGACGAAACTTCGCTTGCAACTTACTGACGTATCGCGAACTGTGAACCAACTTTGTTCAACGCTTCCGGAACGATTACTGTTAGTAGAGTAGAGTTTCCATAGAACACTAGTGAGGAAGTCCATGGTGAAGTAACGCAACAAAACGTATGGTTATTTGTTTGCGTGTAGCGAGGGAAATTAACTGGTCGCGTGTTCACACCTCTTTACCTAACTCTACTATAATTGAATTACTTTTTTCTAAGTTACGGCCAATGGAAGTATTGCTAAACGCTGCAGCTGTTTGGTGTTCGTGTACTTTGAAAAAAAAAAAAAAGAAAGCTCTGATCAGAGAGATGATGTGCTCAGTGACATAAAACTAGTTGACAGGCATCAAGCCGTATAATAAAAGTGCAGTATAAAGTAACAAAATAAATTCCTTCCCTCGGGCACAAGACGGAAGCGGGTATTGATTACGTCATTTCCCCACGCCCGCCGTATTGTGTTGCTGCAATTTCCTCAAAAAGCCGGTTAACAAGTATTATGTACACAACATTTTCTTTACAAAAACGTTGTTTCCGTGTACCCCCGAAACAGGGTGGTAACTGTTAACTTATTCATGTTACAGAGAATCATCGATGCGTACAAACTGTTTCATACTATATTCGATTCTCACTACATTTATTCGTGTCACCGCATGCAAATGTAAACCTTAAACGTATGAAATAAGAACCACAAATGCATCGATGCTCCGTTGAATACATTTGCAAGACTACATGAGGAAAAGTCTCCACCTGCGCCGCTTATTTCAATGTAAAATATCCGTAGATTTAAAAAAGGTCTTAAACGTGATGCGAGACATAAGCAGCTCCCGAAAAATAAATATTTCGCAGTTCCGGACCCTTGTGAGACAGAACATACAGAATATTCGATTGTACGAGCATGTCTTGAAAACTTTTTCTAACAAATTCTTTTTACACCTAAAACTGTGTTAAATTTTCTCGCGGTTGATTTTCTTATGAAATAGAGATGAAGAAGTTTACATTCGCTTTGCTACTAGATACAACACGTAGAAAGAACGCGAATTTCTCAACAAAGAAGCTATTATGGAGCTAAAACTTTAATATGAGCAACGTTTTTAGGGAATCATCTCATAAGCCGGCAACGACCCTCATTCCTGCGGCGCCCTCGGTAACGACGTCGATATGAAGGTTTTTATACCGCTTATGACATATTATAGAATATATTGCACGTATGATATGCACGCGGGCACATACACACTCGGCTTAAAACACCTATATAGGGTCTACGTGACGCCAGCGAGCGTGTAATATGCGATGAAAGTATACCAGATGGATCAAAATAATATAGCATTTATAAGACGCTTTACCGATGAAGAACGACGCGAAGGTTTTGATGAATTTGTTTACATATCTTCACTGATTGGTGACGTTTTTACCCGACTACTGCAAAGCCAAAAGGAAGGGTACCTAATGATTTTCCCTCTGAAAACATATTGGCTATTTATAGTATGTAAGCTTTATTTTATTCGAGGTGAGAGTCTGGGGATCCGTCACACATATTCTAGTATGCACGCCAGTCTCTCACACAGAAACATATATGTTGCACCTTGTTATTAAGTTAGTCTTGCAATCGTATTCCTTATAACTATGTATGTAAACCTTTGTGAATAAAAATATATTGTATTAATATTATCAAAAAAAAAACCAAATCAAACATAGTATGAACAAACTTACTTGGTGGATCAACAAATACGTACTTGTGTACTGTCTATCTAACCCTACCCTACATATGACGACGAACGCATGAACGTTATTTATATTGTTTGGTATAGTAATATTAGAGCCTTTGTTTTCTTTATCATATCAGCGGCAGGATCTGTGGATGGAAGAAAAACATCGGAAACATGGGGAGTACGGAGCGCGGAGTGCCGGCTGCAAGGTTCCCACGCGAGAGGAGGGTTAATTTATGACAAGTGCGAAATACCGATGTTATACGCTTGCATGTGGAATATGTGCTGATGCATTGTGCGGTTGGCGAAAGAGGTAACGCTATTTGGAACTTTATTGATTGAATTTCTTTATCTTCGGTATTTTTATCGTTTGTTTCAAAAAGTGTTTCATCTACTCAGCAGTTCACTCTCTCTGGTGTCATTTAAGCATTTCTTGTACTGTCCCGGAGATAAAAGTTGAAGAAAAAAAATAGAAGTGATATCCTTATATAATTATAGAAGCTTATCGCAATCTGCAGTATACTTTACAGTCTTCATAGACAAAATAATGCGAAACTGTTGACTAACGACTCCACAGCGTCCCATTCCAACAGATAACTGAAACTGATGCTGCAAGTTACGCGGCGTCTAATAACTTATTCATTTAATTATTTTCTTAATAGCTCCCCGCGACGCTGCCGCGTTGTTTAATATACTTTAATTCGGCAGTGGATGCAAGCCGAGTATTTTATTGCCACTTATGGCCAGTATGGCTAGTCGGAGCACTCGGAGCAGTTTATTCATTAAGTTGTGACTGTTAACCAAGGGAGCTTCTATTAGCAATTTTATTTGGAAACTTGGCTTTAATAACGGCGGTTAACAGAAGATTACTTTAAAACTAACATTGATTAAAGTTATGAGAGTTCAGTTTGAACTGTAAGTCTGTTGGGTATTAGTTATAATATTTTTGAAGATCGTAATACAAACATGACAACAGACGAAAGCCATGAAACACATGCCTCTAAACCTAAAAACGATAGGAGCAAAGTATTAACAAGAATGGTGTAACATGTCCGTATCACTGTCAGTTCCCTACGCGGTCCAACGCAGCTATGTAATTAAACAAAGCTTTAACAATAGTCGACAGGTCTAAGTGCAACTCCTACGCAGGTTGTCGTGCGCTAGCGTGGGCCACAGCTGGCACATAATGGTGGACAACAAAAGACCCATTCCTTATAACAGGAAACGATAGGAGCAGATTAATCGCCTCTACATTATCGATAAGCTTTTGCAGTTCAATGGGGTGCATATGGGATTGAAGGAAGGCTCCTGGGCACATGCCATTACTCATGACTAGACGAATATGTAATATCTCGAAATAAAAAAGAAACTTGGAAAATCAGGACGATTTTCGACACGTCTTATAAAATGTGAAATAACAGTTTCACATATTTTGTATATGACTACACTTTGACAATGACTACAATTTCAATTCAATTCAATTCAATTCAATTCATTTATTTCAGGTTCATAACCCATATTTGAAACATATTATATCATACACAAAATAAATACAACATCAACACACATACAAATAAGTTATACAATAATCATTCAAATTCATTCATTAATTATACAGTAATCAAATTTAAAATTCATTCATTTTTTTTTTTTTTACAGTAGTCTCTTACGTGCGACACTATATGTTATTTGTCTGTCACAACAGTGTCGCACATAAGGGCAGTCCAACCTATTTCCTATCATAGTCAGAACGGTATTGGAGCTGGCCCGCACTCTGCGTACAAGAGACGCGCAGCGCTTGCGCATGGTCGCATGGAAGCAGTCTGTGCGCGCCCATGCGAACATACCCGAAGCGCTGCAATAGCGAGGCAGACCCAAAACCGCTCTGAAAGCGTTATTAAACTGAACGCGGAGAGCGTTATAACTTTTTTGCGTGTAAGTAGCCCACAGGCTGCAGGTGTACAAGGACGTGCAATATGCTCGGAAAAGAGTTATTTTCACGCCATCCGAGCAACGCGCGAACCTGCGGGCCAGCATATTAGCTCTTTTGGATAACGCCCTCCGCTCCCGTTCCAAGTCAGCATGATCCCTGAGGTCAGCCGTGACTATATGCCCTAGGTATTTAAACTGATTTACCCTGTCTAATGGTACACTATTTATACTAATAGGTGGTACATAGTCTGGGCATTTAGCACCACCGGCCTCAAAGACCATGTACTGACTTTTCTTAATATTATATATAAGTCCATGTTTAACAGCGTAATCCTCACATGTCGCTATCAACCTCCTCAGGCCACAGATCGACGCGCTCAGCAGAACCATGTCATCCGCATAGCTTAAATTATTAACACACACGTCGTCTACATGACAGCCGACGTGCTGGCTGCTCAGCGCGACGATCAGCGCGTCCATATAAAGGTTGAATAACGTGGGTGAAGTCAGTCCGCCCTGTCTTACGCCGCACTGTAACCGATATGGCTCCGACATTGCCCCCGACCACCTGACGCTGTTGACTTGGTGCGTATACCAATACTTGAGGATGGTAACAAGTTCTGGTGGAAGGCTGATACTTTCAAGTTTTTCCCACAAGAGATCATACGCCACCAAATCAAAGGCCCTGGACAAGTCGAGAAAACACGCATATACCGGGGTCTTACGGTCGTTATAATATCTGACGGTATGCTTAAGACACAGTATGGCACTTTCCGTTGATAATTGGGGCCTAAATCCAAACTGATTATCATGCAGAGATATATAATTACTTAACTGTGTATTAAGCAAACCGTCAAACAACTTTGCTGTAACCGTAGCTAGAGATATGGGCCTGTAATTACCTTTATCTGCTAAGTCACCTGTTTTATCTTTAACTATAGGCACAACCACAGTTTTCATAAGATCCGGCGGAAGATAAGAGTGGCTCACGCATAGCGAGTAGAACATTGCTAATACTCTGTTTATATGTGGGCCAGCGTGAACTAGGTGTTCAATGGATAGGGAATCATGACCTGGGCTCTTGCCTTTAGTCATGTTCTTAAGGGTTACAGCCACATCTCTGGCACTAAACCTCACCCCTACTATCCCTTCAGGTAACTCACCATTATGAACCTCACACGCCGGACCCAACGGTGACTGTACAGAAAATTGATTCTTAAAGATATCAGCAATGCCTTTACAATCACTCACCCCATCGACACTCACCGGAAGTCCCGGTTTGGCGTTAACTTTGTTGGTGCTTTTCCAAAAGCCTCGAAAATCACCTTTGGCGTGCTTTTCCGCAAGACTGTCCATTTTAATCTGGGTTTGATTATCTTGACACCATTTTAACTGTGATTTAAAAAGTTTCCTGCTGGCACACATTTCATCGAACATGGGGCCAGTGTTAGGTTTACCACACGACACCCATTCCGTAAACTTCATTCTAGCCTTCCGGTGAGCCTCGCTGACGTGCCTATTCCAACCCACTACGCGCGGCCCACTCCCAGTTCTCACAACGTCCTCCCGACCTGCCAAGGACGCAGCACGAAGGGCGGACACAATGTCAGAGTACATCACATCAAGAATACGGTGGTGATCGGGGTCATTACAGTAAAAATCAGCACAATTAATACACTCGGTAGGAAAGTTAACCAACCTTAAACGTTTATGACACTCTGAGGTATATTTCGCGATCTGTTTCTTATTTCTAGTGCCCCATGATACAGAGTTCTCGGGCAATGAAATTTTATTCTGTAATTTAGGTGTAAGTAAATCCAGGTCACACTCTATGATTAAAGGAAAATGATCAGACCACAGTGTGTCATAATTAACGTAAACATTAGTGACAGATTGTTTTGCCGATTGCGTAACTATACAATGATCTAACCAACTGCACGTACCGTGCGCATCACTAATGAATGTGTATGTACCCGAGTCCATACCGAGAATATCAACATCAATACATGTCCAATATTGTTCACTACAGAAACTAGATAGCTCATTAAAAAATAATTCGTTTATATCAGCATTATAATCGCCTAACATAAAAACCGATTGAATATTGTGTTCGTCTATAATAGCACTTACCGCACTCAAACAGTCCGTAAAATCCGGTAGGTTATCCGCACAATTATTAGGCATGTATATACTCATCACAAGCACTGGTCGGTCTTTTGTTGTCACTTTTAATGCACTAATACGGGCATTATCACACCGCAACACTGACACCTGTTGGAAAACACTGCTTCTCCATAGTAACGCGACGCCGCCAAACGGCCTCCCACGCAGTACGCCGGCGGACGTGTCCACCGCCGACGTACCTGTGTATCCGAAGCCGCTGTCGATCGTGCCGAGATACGTTATTTCCTCAGGCAATAACCACGTTTCTTGCAGTGCAATTATGTCACAGGTGCGACATAACTCCCTAACACTATCTACTGATCGCTTGACGTTCTTACAGTTGAAGCTGGCAAATCGATATTACTCAATCAATCAATTACTCTGTTAAAATGATCATCCATGATAACGTAAATGTACCTAAAGGCAATATACGAATTAGTAGAGCCAATACAGACTATTTAAATTAGTTAAATACGGTTGTTTGTGTAAAGTAAGTTAAAGTGAACATTCTGTTCCGACCTCTGTAGTGTCACGAACTAAAGCGAACTCTTAGAACGCAATTAACCTCACCAGCTCTCGCCTTTTTTGGACAACTTGCCTGACTTTCTAGTGTTAGGGTTAACTGTTGTTCTCTATCCGGGTGAAATTGTACCGCGTTTAGCTTCTGAAGATCTTAATGACGATATGTTAATTATATTGCTTGAGAAAATAACACTCCAGTGATTGGATCTGGTCGAATACCTGTGGCTTTGTTTATATATTTCTTGCAACAAAGTTAATACTTTGTATCTAAGTTTGTAAACATTTTGATTCAGATCATTATAGCTTTTATCAGCGATGTTGTTTCCGTTTACGTATACATATTTGTTTTCATAAGCGCTTCGACAGTGGCCCTTATTTCTGTAATGATAAATGTTCCACGAAGTTGTTTTAGCAACTCGGAAAGTAAATGTGATCTTTAATACGTTTGAAGTAGCTAATAACATGTACCCTCTCTTTGAATACAACTCGTGTATGTGGAACAACTTAACTCCGAAACTGTAACTCTTGAACACGCCCCTAAGTATTATACAAACAGAATTCTATTTACTGTCCCTTGTCGACAAAAGTTTTACAAAGTTGATCGGTTTATTTACAGAAATGTAGAGAAAAAACTCTCTAGTCGTATGTTTTAGAGAGCTCCACAAATAACATTTGGTCGTTCGCGTACTTGCTATGACAATTTTCCATATAAAAGGATGCCATACGTTCGGCCCACTTGACGGTAAGTCCACAAAGCCGGCAGTCATCCACCAACGAGTAGGACAAGAGGATACTCTGAACTTACTGTTGTTACACAACGTGATATTCTTTTGTATTCGTATCGCATCCCAAAACATATTTGTCTGACAGTTTCTGGATTTATGTACAAAGTCAGCTCAGCTCGTATTTACTATAACAATTTCTTTGTTGTGAACCATTCTGAACTCACTGATTAGCAAGTTTTCAGCGTCGTTTGCAAATAAAATATGACAGTCTGCAATTACTATCTAGATATCGCACTGACTAACGAAATGATCACTGGGGACTTGTTAAACGTAAAACCACTTTAGTGTACCGTATTAAGTTCGGGATTGAGTTGCAGCAGCATGACATTTGCGGCCACCAACATTACAGTAGGAATAAAAGTTTTACAACAGGTTGCCGGCTTAGTGTGCCTTTGTGTGGTTTTACTGCGACGAGCAGAACGCGTAAAACCTAAAATTTATCAACAGCGTATTTCTACGTCGTAAGAACAAAGAGGAAATGTTAGTCAAGTTTATCAGGGACGCACAAAGTTAAAATTTTCTCAATTTATACGCTAATAAACTTTTCTTAAGCTTACAGGAAAAAATTAGTCGGGAACGTAAAATAAAATTAATTACCCTAGGACTTTTAAACGGAAGGTGAAATTAGGTTAAGCGTGAAACTGAGCAGCTTTTCGTAAGATACCGCACCTATTATTTTTATTTCTGATTATAATATAATATAATAAAGAATAAGAATATTTCAAAACATGACCTTTAAAAGTTCCTCCTCTCATAGATAGGTAAGTGGAGTTCAAAGTAGTAAAGGTCAAGAAGAGGTGCGCTATTTGGAAATATCTAAGTTTTCGGGAACACGCGACCGATCCTTTCCAGCAGTACAATTCCGCGTGCGTTCACCCCCCCCCCCACCTTTCTCACACCCTTCCACACCTACAGGTTGGTACGCTTCCTGCCTTCGCCACAAAATTTTATGACTCGGAAACAGTAACACTACCAGTCTTTGTTGTTCACAGATACACGGATTTGCTCCGACGAAAACGTGCACGATTGTGCTTTAAGTGCTCTCAGTTTGGTTGCAATGATGGATGCAAATGAATCTAATTCACATTTGAGTTAGAAACCTATGACCCTATTCTTTGTAGAGGAAAACAGATTTCACAAATGTATCGTTTCTAAATTCCTACAGCAGCTATCAATAACAATTTTACTAAAAAGGAATGACAACTTGATATACTCGCCCGTGTTGCATTTGACATGATAGACCATAAAACCAACATAATTTTCTACCCAAAAATGGTAAACAGAATGTACACCTTTAACTAAACTTGTTACGGCAAGTGGGAAGTGATAAATAGGTGCAAAGAAAACCGAGAGGACAAGGTGGCCGACCGCGGGGTGCTGCGAGCGGTGTTCCCCAGGGCAATGTTCTCCACTCCTATTTCTCTTTATGTCAGAATCAATTGTGTGGTATGTTATTATTTGTAGCCAATCTATTCTAACAGTAGCAAGTAGTGGTTAACTTATAAAATATTCGTGACACTTATACACACTTAGACACTTATAAAAGAAAATACGATGCCAGATATGAGTCTATTAATGATTGAATAAATGTAAAAGAATGAATGCATTGTTCCAATATTTTACTACCTACATTATGTCATGAACGTCGCGTCTGTGGTAATTTTCATGCAATTACAGGCATCAATATTCATAAACAAAACGAAACCAAATTGGTTGTTGAAGTTAAAATGTTTGAACGTAATAAACACGTCCGAGCCTTCAACCTTGTTCGACAAGTTTCCAACTGCGATTGTCTTTTTGTTGGACACGATAGTAATCAAACAACAAAAGTTGTAACAAACGAACAATGTTTCAATATATGTCTAACACCTAATTTAATAGTTTTAAACCGTCAAGACTAAATTAAAATGAATTTTAGTTCTTATTGTTTTTGAGGCAAAGTTTGTTTTTCATAAGCACAAGAAAATTACCTATTATCCATAGTAATTTGTAGTTTGTTGTCTTGTTTGTAAACGAACAACGAGTAAATTATGGTGTAGGTATGTCTAAGCCAACTTTATTATCATGAAGAAAGATAAAGGATGTTAACACGTTACCAGGGTTTCCAACGACAAATGTTTAACGGGACAAACCTGTAATAAAAAGAAATGACATTATTTACGGGTTTCGTCACAGTTTTTTTTAGTATAATAAATATTGCCATGAAATTCTTGACTTAACATACAGACAAATCTACAACATCAATTTTGCAATTCAGCAAATACATTGGAGCATTAAACAATCTTTATGTTAGCAACCATTCAATCACCTAAGCACCAAATGTCTTTAACTAACCAAATCCTCCTTTGTAACTGTCCATCAAACATTCAGTATCGGCACCGACACAGAACATCGATTCATTAATACTGTCAAGTGTCGGCGACACCTCTCACGACACTCGGGAGCGTCGAGCGGAGATTGACGCGCGTGTCTCCGCTCTCCTGAATAATTCACGCGGAACGGTTATCTACCGACTGTTGAGTGTCCCAAATGTCCGGAGTGTCCGCACTGTCCCCAGTGTCCACAACCTTACGACGATAGTATTCCCATAATGGGAATAATGGAACACTATCGCCTCATGATAGACACAATTCTTGTACCTACTTGTGATTAATAGCCTATCTCTGGTTTATCGGGTAAAGAAATTGATTTAGTGATGACAACATTACAAGTTAATGAATAGCAATTTGTCAGACCTTTCGTCGATATGAAAACCTTTTACTAAATTATTTGAAAGTCAACTGAGTGAAGTAAGAATTTAGTGGAATTCTCGTAAGAAGATAAATGAAATGATAATGAAAGAATATGTAAATTAGACCCAACTCCCAAAAAAACAGTGCAAATATCTTTTCGGAGACGTCTAAATCCGTATTTACTAACGTGTGATGTCTACCGCTAATCCTGAGAGACCTTTTTTAAAAGCCACAAGATTGATGCGGTTGGTATACGCGCGGATTATTCGACGACATCCCCGTCCATTCATTATATCACTCCAAATACAATCGCGCGTCGTCTCACAAAGAACTGGGATTTAAAATTATTTTACATTTCTTTAGGTTACGCCTCGGTTAAACCAGTTCATGAATGGATACATTACATTTCTCTTAGAATAGATATTATGATTTACGGATTTGTTCTCTACTATAAGGTATTCCTGATCGTGAGATATTTTCTGTAAGTTAGAACATTCATTTTAGTACCGTTCTCTTTACGTTGACTTGTCAGGTCCTTTTATAATCGCATCCGCAATGAATCATTCAACACTCTGAGTGTCATGCATTTTAATTGTGCAAAATTGAATATCTAAGAAATGCCGCTTCGAAAACTATCTCGTAACTCGCACCATCAAAATTACGTAAATATTTTAGGTCAATGTTTTAGTAATACTGATCTATCACTCGCCGTTCTTTTATTGTGCCAAACTTAGTCGTTAATTGCAGTTCCAATACAATCCATTGTGACTTGTATCACCATGGCGGAAGATTTTGCAGATCTTGATGGAACGAAATAAATAAATATGGAGTAGATCCGGGATGATCCTGATTGATGTATTGTCTGGATCTCTAGTTGCTGCACTTAACCTTGGCCGGAGGAGTGTTCAATCAACCCACTCACTATCCGGATTATTCCGCACTCGTGAATCTCGAAGTGGCGTTTATTTTTAAATACATCTTATGTTTGATGGATTGCAGAATGACAAAAACAATAATGGAAATACTTTACTTTGTTAGATACAGATTGATGGCAAAGTTAAGGCTAGGTATATCAAGCAGTAATTTGTTTGATCCTACCACAGCTTTGCGTTGATATTATAATTTATTTTCATCACACGTCGTGCGGTTATCATCTACATATAGTTCTCTATTGTTATCATTTATTTATTTATGTTGCTACTAGTGATAAAATTACATATAATTATGTGGATCGACAAGTTTATTAATAGTTAATTTAATATTGATGGGCGAACATATGGGCTTGACTTTGACAAAGGTCGGACAGGATACTTAGGAAGATCACATTTAACCGGATTTGCTTGGTTCCACGTAGTAAATATGTATCAAAAACAAACCCTTTGGGGATCACGTGGGCTTCTCTCCGCAGTCTCCTTCTCAACAATAAGGATTGACGAATAAGTTATTTGCTTTTAGAGTTCTTGCTACACTCATTTAATATATTCCTTCTGTTTGTTTTATAGTGTGTCATGTTGTGACCGACAAAAGCCGGTAGCAGTTATTTTGAATGCGCCATTACAGTATAAGTCTAGTCCCTCTACTGTACACCCACGACGATTTGATACAAATTTTGTTTAGCCGTAAAGAAAAAGCCAAAAAATATTATTTGCTAAAGTTACATTGGAATTTGGATAAACGGCAATCGGATAAGAGATCTTAAAGAATTAGTTGGTGTAGAAGCAGTTGTTTAGTCTACGAAGATAAAACAACTAAGCTTTACGTAAAACGAATTCATAGGGTCTCCTAACTTTCAAAAACTACAAACGAACCGAGCACAGTAGAAAAACCAACAACTAATAATGATGTTCAGTTAGGGCTGTCACGCACGCGACGTGATGCGATGACTACCGGACTGGGCCAGCAATCAACTAATTGTGAGTATAACTGGCAATTTATTGCTGCGCTCAACTGTACCAACTTGACGCGATAACCTATTGCTCGATAATTACTGCAGTACCAACTGAGTTCGTTAGCTATGGGATGGATGTGGGAACTCATGGTGTCACGGTGACACGTCGGAGTGAGGACCCTCCAGCCGACGGTGATGGCTCGATGGGATTAGTACTCACATTTTATGATCGTTAATTCGATTTTATATTTGACTCTTGACCTCGTTCGTGTTGAATGGGGTGAATTAGAGAGACGCGTTGACAGTCTACTGAAGCGTCGAGTGTTATTGCCAATTCATTTTCGTTAATGATTTTATAACCCGCTAAATTAATATTACAGACTCGTTTTACTAAATTGAACTTTTAAATTGTTTTAATAAAAATCTTTCACTTGGTGTTATCAAGTTTTCCTTACGGTTTAAAAATCATATTTTATTAACTACTTACTAATTCATCATAAGCAGTCAAATCGCTAATAAAGGAATAAAATATATCGATAATAATACTCGTAAAACAAAATTATCGCCTGATCCTTTTAAAGGAGCTCAGTGCTTCAGATGATTTATTACATCTTTTCGAGAATTAATATTGTTACGATTCAACTTAATGTGATTGATAGCATTACGGTTTTTAAACGCCTTTATGATCGAATATGAGTCAGAAGTTTAGTAGTATGTAATCATTTTTTTTTAACGTAGCCCCACTTTAGGAATTTCTCCTGTACCTACTTATCGTGGGTGCGTTCAAAAACATTTAAACTCACATACACAAATACCCAGGACCCGGAACAACTATCTGTAGGCCTTACAAATATTTGAACCGGGCGGGGCTCGAACCCACGACCCGCGTCTAATCGTCGTCGATTTTAAATTCCAACTTTTTGTTCGTCATGTAGATTATAAGTATGACAGAGCAACCTACAGAACATACGATAAGAAGCTTAATAGCCGTCGGTCTGTTCGTAGATATAATTAGTAATGTGCTAACTACGCAACGTGGATATAATGCAGTTAATAATATAGTATCCGCATAGTCACCAATTAACAGTGAGGCACTTAATGAAGTAATTAGCGGACGGTCGATACAGCGTGCTCTATTGTGCGATCAGTCGCGTTCACAACGAGCGTCTCATTACAAACTTGTACAACATCATACGCATGATTAATCAGCACCATTAGCGGTCACAGGTCGTGCCCCCCCCCCCCCCCCGGCGCACGCGCATTACTTATTATTGATGATGTCCCAGAGCACACAAAAGCTCGCCACTGGACTTTTAATAAATAATTCACTGCCTAGTGGAGCTCAACAATAGCTATCTAGTCTAACCATTGTAATCTATTTTCAAAAGCGTTGTTATTAGCAAAAAGTGGGTATACCCGAATCAGAAAGCTTTAGTATTAATTAACGATACAGATAGGAAAGATTGATGAGTCTAGAACCTAAATGTTGGGACAAAACCGTCGCGAAGGCTGCAATGAAAGCAAATCGATAAAAAAGTGTGTTTACAGAATGATTAATTTCTTTTCTACACATCGGAATATCGGGTCCCATTTGTTAACAGGATTGAAACTGTCCGGCGTTTCCAATAGGGATTGTCTCACTCCATTCCTGATTGCTTTTTTGCTAATAACGTGCGCGTATAAAAGTCGCGAGCGAACGCATCGCCCGTGATATATGTACGGAGGGGCCCGGTCGGACCCCCCGCAGGTCTGGACCACCGGCGTGGACCTCTCGCTGCGCAGACCGGCGGACCTAGCCCGCAATACCATTAGGCCGCTGTCGAATAATCTTTATTTTTTCAAACACCCTCTATTAGAACAAAGAATCGATAAAGAAAGAAGATATGATTGAAAAATTGCTCCATCGAGTTTGATTTGTTGTTGATCGTTGCCGTGAATGGGACCAATCGACTGGGTAATTGAGATATTTATTTAACTGCGTGGGCTAACAAAAAGTTTCCTAAATATAAATTAGATTGATTGCTGCCATTATTTTTATTATATTTTAGATGGCCTGATTGTCGTATATTAATGAGACGGCGTGCTACCAGCTGCCCTATTGAATAAAAACCTTGACACATGCACTTTCAAATACCTGCATGAACAGTTTACTTGGTAACGTTACCCTATAATTTGGTCGTAATCGGGCTCCACATGAGTGCGCGGGACCGTCAGTATTCTTACCCTAGTGCGATACAATCGTGCACATTGTGCGCTGCGAGCTGCAAGGATACAATGCAGGGCCGCGGGGTGCCAGTGTGCCAGCGCCAGCCCTCTATAACTGCCTCGAAAAAATGTTCAGTGAGCAGCAAGCGTGCTTGAGCGTGAGCAGCAAGCGTGCTTCCTCCGCAGTGATTTATAATGTTTTGTTCAGTTCCGGGAGTCAATGGTGTTTTTATTGGGCGACGTTATTATGACATGGTGGTGCGACAAAAAATAACTCCCATTGTGTATTGTAAGTTTTTGACAAGTTCTACCCATGGTGATAGTTCAAACAGATGAGTTTTGTGTCATGGGAGCGGAAATAAATAGATTTAACGATGTTGTGAATGAGGTAATGATACATATTGTGTCCTGGGAAAAATATGAGCGGGAAGGAAAAATAATGAAAAAAATCTTAAAAATAATAAAACGCAAGTGTTAAAGGTTAAGGCAAATAAATCAACGATTTTATCCAAGTATTGAATGCTATCTCCAATAAAAGCGAATAAAAATATGATACTGTACAAATAGGATGGTTTATTTAGTGATTCCCTCACAAACGACATGGATATCGGTTCCATCGCGTTAAACTGTCCGTAGCTGTTTGATAATTTAACTTTTTATTAGAGTGGAGGCTGCGCAAGTGTTTGTGTTGCCGATCGCCGGATAATCTCGTTTTATCGTAGTTTTATTACTAACAACGACCGCACGTATATCTATATCGAGAATCAAAAAGCGAAACTGTGTTTGTACAACAGTTTTCGATAACGCCTTGTAGGGCGCGGGATGGCGGCGGGACGGGCCCGGCGGGATGCGGAACCCACTCACAAAAACAAAGTGATTTGTTGCTCCGATGAAGACCTCAGTTTGTTTTTATTTACATTTCCAATAATGGGCGAGTTTTTGTTATTTATGTCCGAGTCATATATTGTTGGTTTTACTTCATTATTTGTTCAGCGGTGAAAGTTCTGAGAACGATTAAAATGTTATTTAGTTAGGGGATCGCATTCGCCACTCGATGAAGGGCCAATAAAAATATGATTGTAAGCCATTCGAGTGAATGACGGGCGGTAAACAAACCTGCGTCAGATGACAGGACCACACACGGAGATATGATACCTGACAGACGGAAATATTGGAATGGACAATATGTTTTTTTCATTTGGTTTTATGACATTTGAAATAGAAAAACGATAATTATGTATTATGCATTTAGAAATCACAACTTACTGTAAAATCCACCCACAGTCTAAATATACCCTGTACACCATTTTGACCGTAGTCTGTTGTGATCACGAACCGTCTCTATTCGTGTAGTGGCGATGTCTCACGAATGTATTAGTTTCCAGTTCGGCGAACATACCGCAGACACGTCAATCAAAATCAAAATATCACAATAATATTTACCATGCTGTTATACCTAACTGGTCGGATACATTATTCATATTAATATTTATGTATGCATTTATGTGAGAGCTACAACCAACTATAAAGTTTTTATTCACAGTGATGGAGTTTCGCATACCTGTCGTAAACACAAAAGTTTCACGGTTGCTCATAAATCCGTGCACACAATATAGGTGAATAATAAAGGCCCAGAAAGATTTATTAAATTTTATTCATGTGCATTATGATTTCTGACTCACGGTAAAATATATCGTGAGAAAAATAGGAAGTCTGCAAGTAAGCTGTAGCAGGCTAGAGAAATGTTCGAAACGACTTCTTTCTTTAAAAATAGTAAATTTAATACTTTAAAATTTCAGTAGTACAGAAACTGATTTTCAATAAACTAAAGTAAGTGATTTACTAGTTATTTTACACAATAATTCTACCCAAACGTTCTACCAAAATGTAATTTCAAGCAATCACAATTAATATAACAGATTGCTACACCAATGATGGCTGGGCATTCAATAAGAATTAATTAATATTAACCACGGCATTCCTGTCAATATCTAATTAATTGGGACCACGATTACTGCTATGTGTGTAAATTGGCGCAATGATATTCAATACTGTGCCAAATCACACATTAATAGTAAACACAGACGCTGCTATTAAACATGACTTCGATGTAGAACATTACACTAAAGTAGTGTCTGTAGTGAATTTGTCGATATCTATAAGATATTGCACTAACTGCCGCAATCAGAGAGCTTTAATGATTACTTAGGCCATCACTTAGTAAAGGTTTTGACAGTTTTGTCATACAAAAGTATGTCAAACCGTTCCTGAGTGACGGCTTTAGTAATCATTAAATATCTCTGAGTACCGCAGTAAGTCACGAAATAGGAAACTACAAAAGGGACGTGCAAACATTAGAAAAGGAAGAGCTCTAACAATTCGTATTTGTCCGACCATATTTTTGGTGTGAATTTTGATAAAAAGATCTTCTGGTTTTGTGTGATTTTTTAGTTTTCTTTGTAGTACATGTTTAGTGAATCAATTGGGTTTCTAGCACAGCGTTCATTTTTCTGGTATGCATTCAGTTAATTAGTGGAATTACCTAGTGAGCTGTAGAATTATATAGATGTGCATTTAAAATATCCCATTAATAAGTTTAAAAAACAACTGTACTGACTGACTGTATTTAAATACTGCTGCTTCATCGTGTGGTAAGTGAACAAACAAAACGCTCTCCACACACGACTTTATTTAACACTTATAATTATTTAGTTTACGTAAGCAGTTAATCGACCATTTTTTTAAAAATTTGCTTCAGTCTTGCTGTGTTTTTTATTAACCCCTCGATGCTAAGTTGTAATCTATAAGCATGCGTTGTCTTATGTGGGTCTTCTGTGAGTCCTTACTCTGTGCGCTGATAGTAAAACACCCGAGTACCACGGTAGCGACAAATTAAGATTAATCGCACCGCGCCGCGTTGCGGTATCGCGCGACTAAATCTGTGCCCTAATTAACGCGAACACAGTTCGGAGCGAGCGATGTAATCTCTGCGTTAGTGGGTTTTTTAATCGATACGGCATTAGTGTCGAAGTTAGTAGAAGGCTGTTTACACGATGCTGATACGTATCTACATAATATCTCGTCGTGAAAATCTTCCGTGGAGTAAAATGATCAGTGGTCGCAAGTTTTAAACTTCGAAAGGAACTTTTGTTCTTTGTAAACACCATCATAATATCGCACATGTAATCCCCAAAAAGAAAGGCGGATGTTTTCTCTATTATGTTCTACCCGCATTTTACTACAGTGAGCCTATTTCCTAATACAACTAACTGATAGAAAGATGGAGTAACACTTTGCCCGATATTGTATCTTTTATAAACATTTGCTCCTCTTACCTGCTCAACATGCTGGAGGCCTAAATCCAGCAGAGGACGTCTTTCGGCTAAAATGATTCTGCTCATCAAGAAATCAAGCAATCTCTTTTGCTCCCAAAAGGATCTTCAAGATTCTTAAGGAGCAAAAACAAAATTAAAGTCAAAACATTATAATGAGCATGGCTATGTATGAAACAAGTAAGTACCTACGGTAATGGTGCACGTTCATATTGGTACAGTAATAGTGGTGCTGCGGTTAGAGCCCTTGTAAGCGGCGACCAGCAATACCACTTTTTGTAGTACACTGTATCGACACAACACATTATTTATCTTATTCGTAACTTGTAGCTGAGCTGCCTCGTTGCTTTAGTAATACATATCTACAATAATAAGTAAAGGTGTAATGTTGGTCTGTATTCCTAGGTTTACTTAACATGCCAGGGTTGCGAAATTTGTTTGAAAGAGGCGCGGCCCAGGACCGCATAGGGTATTGAAGGAACATGGACGGGCCAGTAAGAGTCTGTCACTACCTTCAGCTCCGCCCATACCAGGAGGTTGTTTGATTATTTCCTGTCCTTAAAAAAAGGAAATGGTTTAGTTCAACTGAACTTTTGTTAAGAAGTTTTAACCATTGTCCCACTGCTGGGTAAATGTCTCAAAGGTTTACCCATATTCATATACGACTGGCCTGTTGGTCTAGTGGTTAGTGACCCTAACTGCTATGCCGGAGGTCGTGGGTTCGTTTCCCACCCAGGACAAATGTTTGTGTGATGAGCACGATCATTTGTTCTGTGTCTGGGTGTAATTTATCTATAATATGTATGTATTTAGAAATATATAAGTATGTTTATCAGTTATCTAGTACCCATAACACAAGCTCTGCTTAGCTTGGGACTAGATGGCGTTGTGTGATAGTAGTGGAATATTATTATTATTATTATTATTATTCACCTAAAATAAAATTCTTAATGAAAACTCCGAGTAAAGAAAAAAGAGAAATTAAACAGTTGCGACCATGAAAATAAGTAACTTCACGTTCACCATTAGGTATCTATGTGTGTACGCATAATGAATGCGATTGGTATAACTTTATATTCATTACAAAATGAAAGTATTTTCATAGCGTTATTATTGTGGATTTACGATACACCGTTACATATGAAATCAATAAAAGATAGATTTCATGCAGCTTTTATGATTATTAACAAAAGTAACGAGGTTCTTGTGTCACGGCATCAAGTTTTATTCAAACTGCATATTGGACAAGAAAATGATAAATCATAAAGTTTGAGTGGTCGGACGACAGTTTGCATTAATGCACTTTTAGTTTACTTGAAGTATGTTATTACGGTATCTCATTAACTTCTTGAATCTTTTAATGTGTTTTCAGTAGTAAATAAGTTAATATAGACGTCGAGGGTATTTTCTGTTTATCTAAAAAACTAACTAAACTACCTACATAGGTACCCAAATTGTGCGAATAAATTATTTGATTTGATTTGGTGTTTCGAAGAGCATAGGAAATTACTTTGTAAGATAAATTGCCAAATGCAGACCGCTAGTAATAACTGTTTTTTTTACTACACTCTGCCATTCTGGCCTTATTGTTCAAACTAAATGAAAGCGGTGCCATCCCTGGTATAAACTTAGTTTTATTCCGTGGGAACCGACCCGACACCCGCCGCAGCCGCGCACCGCACGCCGTGCTCGGAGCATTCGCGACAGGTGAATATTTGATACTCTTAACTAAAGGCTCAAGCTACACCGGTTACGGATAAAAATATACCGGTCCTATCTCTACCTAGAAATTATTGCTCACCAACTAAATGAAAAATGCGATTAGCATCATTCATTATTTAAGTATTTTCATATTCGGCCATAAACAACTGTCTCAGTATTTAGTTTTCCAAATTGACAAACAAGTTTTCAGACTTTTAATACTTAACATAAATCTATTTTTCTAACTTTGTTTTGTACATACTCCGTTATTTTCAACACGCACTTCAGTTTAAAAATAAAAAGTTACTTATCACAACCCAATTTTCACTACTTTTTGTTGAAACTTTAGTGAACTACGCAACTCTCTGTTTTTCTTTCCGAAGTCTCCCTAATTATTGAACGAAGGAGAAATCTTCAAATACTTGGAATAAGTTCGCGAGTACAAACTCCGCTCAAAGAAAACTTTCAACTTACTACAAATTAGTTGACGTCGAGTGGACTATACTAAAAAAGGGTCATTATGTCTGTAATGGCTGTTTGGGATGGTTCGGTTATTAATAAACAAAATAACTATGTATAATAGTCATCGGTTTGTTCCATACATCAGTACCTACAGTGTTAAATATAATTTATTTCGGACTAGTAAATGGTATTTTCAAACAAAATTATTCTCATAATCTCGTGGTGTGTCGTGGCGAAACAACAAGTTGAGAAATACCTCTAACAAGTTCAAATATTGATTATTAATTACAGCAAGTAATAATTAACTCTGAAATACAAATTATAACTCACGGACAAGCTCGCCTGTCTCTCTGCTTACATAACCGCGTCTCAGCAGGATAGGTCACAGTGTCAGCACTAATTGAAAACATGTCGCGTCGATATTTATCACCAAATTAAAAGTTGCAATAGCTATAACATTGCATTTCATTAAATATTTACCAAACGTTTCGAGACGGGTTGCTTTAATGAAGTATAAAATACACGAACCAAACGTTTTGCGATTAAATTATACTGCCATGAAATCAGAGGCACCACGAATATATCCCTCTCAAACAATTATCCTTTCATTTGAAACGTAAAAGGAATCACTTCAATTAACTAATTACACTTGATAAAATATTCAGGCAAGCAAAGTGCCTCTTAATATACGACAATTAGTAAAATGTACGACGAAGAAGTTATTCATAGATCTCTCATTTATTTACAATTAATTAAATAAAAACAATTTGTGGGTAGAGCTGGAAATTAAACACTTCCACGTCACGAATTCAGTTTCATATTAATGTATCTATTTATTAACATGAAACTGAATTCGATAGTCGATAAAAGAAATATAACCTAGTTTGAACTCTACTGAAAAATCATTTGAATACTTTTAGTAAACACACTATTCAAAGTATAGTTCATGTCATCATCACGACTAGCCTTATCTCTGATCTCCATAAACCAGGTACTGTGTCCCACAACATTCATGCGCAAAACTGTTAGGCTTTCTAATTTTTGACTATCTGTAACGTAAGACCACTACCGTAAGACTGATAGCTGGGACAAAACGAGGCACTAACCTTAATATGCGTGTAATACTCCTCCTTCTACAGATGGACCGCAGCCAGCGTTGCTTAACCCTGAACAAACGTGACACGAGCCCCACATACGTATACCAACTAAACCAAAGTTTTATAATAACACTAATACAAGTCTACTAACTGTTAGCAATATTAAGCTCAGTGTTATGAAGCACCGACAAGGAGCAATCTCCGCAGAGAATACACAAAGTAGTGGCAACAATAACTGCTGATAAGGCGAAGTATCGGCGGGAATTATTCATGAGGTGCTTACCGCCGCCATCGACAACTATTAACATTTTAATCATCCACTTTATTGAAATACTTCACAAACAAGTGCAGAAGGACCAACGCCATAGGAAGCGTTTTAAAAAGGTAAGAAAATATTCACAACGTTCTGTCCTTCACAAGCACTTCTGTTGAGATCCTGGGTTCGATTTTCGGGTCATCAAAAGTGATTTAGAGTTTTTCCATCTCGAAATTCCGAGTAAGAGGGTCTTGAATTTGGGCCTGGTTGGTGGTAATTACTTTTTTATTAGCATAACAGGCGACGTGTTCTGTGAAACAACAAACCAAGAATACAAAATAAACAAATGCGACTGAATCTATACGTAGTGAAATAGGCTATTTGGGAACAGTAACTGGTCGTTTTGGGAAAGTGGATGAATTGGGAAATAGACAGAGAATTATTATTTTGGAAAGTGGTAGTATTGAACCTACAGGGAACAAGGTGACCATAAAAAACGGAACTTGCCGTTAGAGTTAGATATTAATTTACGAATTTTCAATAAAAGATGTCTTTTTTAGCTCCTGAGAGCATCCATATTTGCGTAACACATAAAAGAAGAGTTACTTGTTTACTTTTCTTTCCCTCTTTTTGATTCTTACATACTTTTACAGGGATTGAAACTTCTGCGTTATTGTATTTGTCGCTGAAACCAGAGTGCGCTAACTGTAAGCTTCGGGAGACAGTTTGAGCATTCAATTTTGTGGCAAAGTATATCGGAAGTAACCGAAGATTACATGTTGCGATACTTTCATCTATATCTTGATCCAATTTGACTAGTTAGGAAATTACAGTAGTTTATCTAAATGATGACGGAAATTAGTAGGCTCGGGTCTGGTGGGGAACATTAAGGCTGTTTACGACAACATGTGTTATTTAATAACATGAAGAATTATAATACATATTAAGAAAATTACCTTGCACTAAATTTAGTATTTTGACCAAATATTTATACTAAAATTACTAGCTTATTCTCATTAAATAAGCGCTCACAAAACCATCTCAGTTACAGTTACTGGCATAATTCAAATGAATAAAAAACTGAAATATGGAAACTGCGATATTATTCCCCGACTAATATAATATTATTACAATAAATCCTCGATTTCGATGCAACGACAGTCCATAAGCGTTTAAATAACGTCTTATTGTTGAAGCCAGTTCTCTGAGTTATGTCTCGGGCTCTTTGTGTACGACGCTGCCTCGTAACTTCACACAAATGTATAATATTATGGAAGTATTTATTTATTTATTGCTGCATAATACACATGGTATTTCTATACGCGACATTCAAAATTGTTTGACATACACAGGTGCGTTCAAATGAGCCAGTAGGGTGTCAAGTGTGAATGTATTCGGACAGTGAATGGAACACACGATAATGTTGAGGAGCAATTAATTATGACTGTGCTTGTGATTTATGTTACTGCTGGGACTTTTGGGCTTTTGTTGGTTTAAAATAAACTCAAGTAATAAACATCAAAAGATTTAAGTCAAAATGATGAATTTCTTTCGTGTTCTGAGTTCGCATGACTTAGTAAAACTTCAAAGACTTTATGAAGATTTACTTTTAACGCAGCAAAACAAAAACGACGTTTATTTTAAGATGAATAATTGAATTTGTCCTTCAGTACAGTTCCAGGCATTCCGACATAATAGTGGTGGGCGTTGTCTACTAGACGTCTGACTACATTTACCTAGTATCATTTATTATCTTTACAATCAATTCTTGTCCACCATACGCTAGTATCCCTCTAAGATTAGACCGTACAGTAACACGTGTGAAAATCAGCATTCCAATCAGGAGCGACCACCTACAACAGCCGGACAGAAGCAGGGAACGTGTCACGTAACGTGTTGAGTAAGCAGTTTCATCTCATTCTGTGCTGCAAGCTTAAACGTCGACTTAATTGGACTAGTCTTTCCTTCCCCAATAACTCAGTGTTAACGAGCTACATTCGATTTCAGAATCAAGTGTCTGTATATTATTAAGTAATCTGGCGAACTAAACGCGCTATCTAATCGAGTGGTCAGTATTCTAAGCGCGGCGTGCACGTGCGAACGCCGACACACTCGTGGGCGGCGTCTGCGCCCCGTCTGTCAGGGCTGGCCCCGCGCCAATAGTGCCCCCCGGCCCCCGGCCCCGCCGGCCCCAGAGTCACTCCGGAAGGAAAGAATCTCTTCAGCTTATTGTGCACAGTTATGATAATGTGATGGCCTGTCTGCGAGCTGGTAATCAACTTTTGATAACGGTGAGAACGACAATGTGTCGCAAGTGTTAACGACTTTTTCTTATACATTTGAGTTTTCGCTTTTTGTGATCGTCAATTTTTAAATAACGTTTTCTAAATAAAGAAAGGGGGCATTTATGTCTTCGCCAAAAAAGAGTCTGAAAGATTTTTGTAACATTATAAATACTAAACATTTATTCGGTTTTACTAAGCAAATAAACTGGCAGGCTGATGAAATAGTAAGGTATTTGCGATTCTAAGCGAGAGTTAGGCAAGATGGATGAACTAGCATCATCAATCACGAACTAAAGCCTAAAGTAAAACAAAAAGGCTTTATGAAGTTTGCGAATTATTTACTGTGGATCAACATTTTCTGATTTTTTCAGAACATTTCTAACTTGATTCTAAAAAAAATTAAGAGACATATTTATAGTTACATTAAGCAACACGATTTCATAAAATGTTTAACCACAAAATATTCTAAAATCTAACCCAACACTAATCACTTTCATCAATTAATAAATCACAGCACTGAAGAACTGTTCTTTCTCCATCAATATCGTCATGGTATTTCATTATTTCACAGTTCCTCGCAACAGTTCTACGGATTGTCACGGATAAATAATTCACGATCTGTCCCGAGGCCCAATTAATTCGAGATATAAAAGAGTATGTTGAACATGTGGGATGTCTTGTTACGCGTAGAGGAGGAATACATTAGTCTTCAACAGTGATTTCTTGCGGTAATTAAAATTTTAATTAAAATAGCGGTTGTTATGGCTCCAATAAACGTAAGTATTGCTCCATCATCTACTGACCAATGCTGGTAGCTGGGAACTGGGAAACGTTGGAGAGGCATATGTCAGTATTTTATATGTAATTTGTTAGGAATCTAGCCCATTAATGGTATTTCTGATAGAATTACGTTGCTTGACTGTCTTGTAAAAAGTAATTTTGAGAATGCTAATGGCGTTAGCCCAAACTGTAAGATAGTACTTATATTCATATTCATATTCATTTATTGCATTTCATGTTGTTTACAGGTTGTTACATTATTGATACTTTTGGAACAAATCAAACAGCAAAAAATGTAGCATCCTAGCATAGCATGATGTTACAGCAACGACATTTTAAATATGAAATGTCGTCGCTGTAACATCGGTTTGCAAAGCCAACCATAATCTGATAGACAATAGAAACATTTCTCACTTCATCGTAGGTGGCAAAATGATGGTGATCGTTTAGTGCACTACATTCCCCTTCCCCACTCGTAGGAGGAAACATGACAGTTTGTGTTTCGCGCCCAACTAATAGCGAGGCTTACGCATTACTCGCGGACAACATCGCTAAGCGAGCATAGACTCGTGTAACTGTACCGAGCTAAGTGATTTAGAAGTATCCGCTAATGTAATAACACGGTCAGGTTGGGCTCCCATAAACTACTAGCCGTTGATACTAAATCTTAAATTCATATAGTACGTAAAGACCCAGAATAGCGGATTTTTTTAAGAGTCTGACACATGCCTTCTGCTTCGCTCAGAGCGGGAGAAGAAGGCATTTGATATTTTCCCAACTTTGCCACACAGACGATGTGTATATTGTTACAGGAACCGGATGTTAATAAAAGCCAGATTCAGACGTAATGCTAATTCGTGGAGCATTTGGGAAATTAGATGTAAGTGAAAACAGACGCGGGCAGACATTTGCATGCGCGGTATCAGAGAGTATACACGTGCGCGAGTGCGCCTTGCCAGAATGGCAAACTGGCTGGCAAAGAGGCTGGAAAAATAAGCCATTCAGTTTTATGACTGCGTGGAAAAGAAAAAATATGTCTGAAATTATTTGGTTCAAGAATAGAAGCGTAATCCTAGCCTGTAATTAAGATAAACATGAGTGGTGCCATCATTTATGGCCTAAGAGATTGGCAGCTCGCGATTAAAATTACCTCATTTAATTATCAGCGTTAAAAGACGGTTCTTATAAAATAATAGTAAATGCAGAAGACTAATTCCCAATAGCAACAAAAGAATAAACCAAAACTAAGTCTGTGACGAACTGAAGTGTAGCTTCCAACTATATTACAAAAGAAAATATTAATAAAGACATCGCCTCCACCCAAACGCCATAAAACAAGGTATAAAACTCAGCGATGTGTACAGAACCCCATCGGGCGTGTTAGCATACACTAAATAAATTAGCACCAGTTAGAGGGATGCATAGTAATGTGTGTACACGTACAATAGCAGTATCAGCAGAGCGTTCGCGCCTAAGAGATTGCGAACCTCTAGCAGATCCTATTTAGTTAAGTGGAAAGTGTTCAAATAACAGAATGGTACTTGCCTGATAGTTTAGCGTTACGGGAATTAGAAACGTAAGCTGAAATTCTATTGTGTTGGCTGAGAAAACAACTCGCGGTAATGGCTTCTGGTGCGCTGGATTGTTCACGATTGTTCCTTGCGGGTTTGTGTCCATATCTATTACTGCTGTCTTATTTACATGGAATAACTTTGTCGCTGTAATTTTATTGACGAGTTCATCAATTGACATACATTTATTTAACAAATATTTTGATTTGCTTTCGGTGTTGTCATCGCCTGTTCCCACGAGCATTCTCAATTTCTCAACTATGTTAATCTATTAGCTGTAGGCGTATCAATTGGACAAGATGATGTCAGACCTGAGCACAATTACTTAATGAACGATGCAAATGCTCGTTTTGTCAGATCCTATGTTTTCCCCGTATCCTATGATTGTAAACCCAATCAGCTCTCGTAGTTCTATGTGTGTTCGCTCTCGGGATATTCCACATGTTCGTGATTCATTAAATTAAATTTACTACACTTGTCCCGGCATTTCCGTAATTATGTCAACTCAAATAGTGTGTCCCTACATGTATTTGAAAGATGACTGTGAATCATTTCTACATAAATTTAGAAGTTGACTAATGGCCAATTGGTTAGTGTATGAATCGCATTTGTTACCTATTTAATACAGTGAAGTGAGGAGAGTAAAATGAAAGCATTTACGTTTTGTTTCATTCGATTTCGTGTCAACAAAAATTAAAAAAATTCTACCGAGAGAGAAACAATATTATTAATTGTAATGCCTTATTTTCTGAAGCAAATTCTTTACCAATAAAGCTTTATCACAAAAATATCACTCTGATACTACAAAGTCAACAGAAGAAACAGAATATATTCTAAGACAAGAAGATGTGCACGTGTTCGATCCAACCAACAGAAAGTACAATCGCAAAGAGAAAATAACAGTTTTATTCCACTACATGACTACAGTTCCTTTGAAACCTTATTTTCTTATCCTGTGGCATAGTTCTTCGATATTATTTTGCTGAAGGACAAACACACAAAGCAGTCACACAAACAAGACTATATAAAACTTTACCAACATTCTGATGTAGTAAAACCTCAGTACCCACTTGTTTGTTATTATAGTCTAAGCTAGGATTAAGAGCTAATTTATCCGTGTCGGCCTAAGTAGACAATGTAGTGTGCTGGAAGATTTTCGGTGTAATCCTAGTATTTACGGCGGGAGTGAAATTTGTACATCAGTTACTTAATGTAACCGCGGTCCTTCGACAAATAAGGTTTGAAATTCTAATAAGGTTGATATGGGTGTGCAATAGGCGTATTTAATAAATTGTTAAGTACGGTGGATTATTTTCTTTTAGTGCTGATTTTTATATGTATAGTGCAAGTATTGGTTTGCCAAAGTATTTTCCGTTTCGGTTGATGATAGCATAAATTGTCACATCTCACCTCCGCCGAATAAATGAAGTAGCAATTCTAAAGTATTTATTTATTTAAACTTCACGCACAATAATGATACATAGGTGGACTTAATGCCACAAGGCATTCTCTACCATTCAAATTTAGGGTTATCAAAGACAACATTGTGGTAGGTTACAAAATATCTAAAACAAAAACATCAACTTAAAAATAAAAATATATAGGGTGTAAAAGTACCCTTAACGCAAACGAAAGGCACTTGTTCTCCCCACCACTGCGATCATGTTTTTGTTCTAGACCAAACCTGGGAACCCCCTAGTTACGGAGATATTGGGGGTCAAAGTTCCAAATATTGCACAGCTGTTTTTGTAAATACTAGTTTTTCAGGTTGTAACTTTACTTAAATTACCTCCATGACCCTTTTACTATTAAAAGCATCTAATAGCACAATATTTTAAGAGTGCGACATTGAGTTATACCGTAAAATAAAAATTTTGACCCCAAAAAAAAAATTTGCGTAAGGGTACTTAGTTTGATGTACAGAATACTTGGTTGACGTATGTGTGAAGGGTTGATTTACACCCTGTATAGGCAAGTATTCATCACCATCTACAACCGTGCTTCGCTCACTGCTGGGCAAAGGTTTTCATTAGAGAGTTCAGAATCAAGAGCACGTCTCAAATACAAAAGCTCATAATACCACCGGTAGCGTCAGTTCCCCCGGGGGTTCCACAAGGTTGTACCTTTTGACCCTGAAATCAACATAGTTATCGAAACGCTAAATCCCCACCGGCTCTGTAATTAATTGTCAGCACCGTGTCCGGGGTTCCATTTCCGGTTGGAAGTGGTTCATTTAGGGTTTCCGATAAGGGCTCGTTAATTTCCGCCGCAACTTACTTGTCATAGGCGCCACCTCGTGGAGCTTTTTGACATTATTTTATCATACTCATTTCCTGTGTGTTTGGCGGGTTACAAAAATGATTGGCATCATTTCGAGTTTTGGGGTCGGTTGTTTTGTTTGTTATGGCAGGTAATGCGTTTGATACTGTTATATGGAAACATAAATAGATGGTTTTGAAATTATCAAGTTAACCATTTTACGACGAAGATAAAAACCCTCTTTGGACTGAATTCGCGTACAAAAAACAGATTTGTATAAAATCTCAAGTTATGCATGGGCAATTATTATCTGATAACAATTATCACTTCTAGCCTTACTAAATAGATTTTCATTGGAAGTACGAACACTCTTTGAAAAAAAAATCGAAATCGTTTCAGTGTTAAAACATAATGGAAACAATTCGTTTCATCAAATTACACGCTCAACGAGCTGTATTCAGTGTCGTCACAAAGGCGTTGATGGCAAAAAATAAATTATTCTCAAAGTCTAAATCGTGAAAATCGGATAAAATTCCAACAATGAAGGAATTACTCTGTAGTGAGGGCATCATTCTGTCAAACTCGTAACAATTTACATTGGGTCCCATGAACTCACCCCCCCCCCCCACAGCTCAGCCTACCCCCGCACCCCTCGCGTCATTACGTCGTCGATTGTCGATTGTTATCATCACGCCGACTCATTTGGGGGCGATCGCTCGGCAGATCTCCTAACTCAATAACAGGCGACAAATTCTCCCAAGATTAAACGGGACGCCGAACGGATATTGAAATTTTACGATCTTTCCCCGTTAAAGTTTATTTTTGGACGACGCTTTTTGTTTGAGAGATAATGTTCCCGTTATATTGGGGTGACAGTTATGTGTAAACACAGCATCCCTTTGTTACTTTCCCCGAACGAGAGCGGTTCAGTGTAATCAACTTCAAACAATTGATTAATTAGCCGAAGGTGGCGTGTTGTGACAGCTGATCCTTGTCGTTAACCTTACTACATATTTCAGTGTCAAATATATTAGCCTGTGCTGTGTACTACCACGTACTACATAATTAGGTCGTCTATAGTGTCGCTCGCTGACGTAATTGCCTATTTGCGACAATCACCCGAGCGATAGGCTGCTATAATGTTTTCTTAATGTCTATTTCCGACGATATTTTTCTTTGTCTTATAGTTTTACTTTTTCGTTTGTAATTTATTACACAAAGTACGAGTGTTACAGTAGTATTCTATATTCAAATCAAATAGTATCCTTGTATTTTACTATTAGTACCAGTCTTTTGCATGCCTATCTAACATCATGAAGATGAACTACATACTTAGCTACTGGGTAGATGTAGCGATGCAATATATAACATTTATGAATACATAACTGACCACATAAATAACGCCAGATAAGCAGATTTTAATTCAGCAGATAAGTGGCTGGGTCCCGCGGGCTTGCCGTGTCGTTGCCACGGAGTAGTGAGGTACAGAGGGCGCACTTCTAATAACTGCGGTGCGATGAGAACATGGCTGACTTTGACATAAACATCCGTTATGGGATGATGGACAAATCCTATTATAGTATAATCTTCATGCTTCTATGAAAGAATATGATTTACAATTTATGTATCACAAATTTATGCAACATTTTTTTCTTCTTTTTTTATCAACGTTTTTCTTCGTCCCCTGTTAGTCTATGAGATAATAATCTACTATTGCTCACAGCCCGTCAGCCAGGTAAAAAACTGACGCGAACTAAATTAAATTATATAACGTCATGAACAAGCTATAGGTACTTTTACTTTAATTGGCGTAACTTTTTTCTACGTACGCGCAATTTCGTTTCCCGCACTTAGTGGATTAAACCTCCTGCCCTGTCTGGCTCGTGTCATGGTTCCGTATCTGTCCCGCTATAGCCCGCGGATCCCTACTGCTGGAGGCGAATGTCCCTGCTACACTGCGCCAGATAATGCTTTGTTTGTTTATTACCATGAGGCGCTGTAATTTTAGAACAATTTCTTTGGAAATAGGCTGAGTGAGGTCGGAGTAGGTAAATATACAATGTTGTTTCAATGTTGTACAAATGGTACTGACAAGACCTCGTATAAGTAGATTTTATAGATATTACATTCTATAAACAGCGTCGTTAGTCGCTTAATGGTGGATAACTTTTCGGTTAATATTAACGCTACATGAAAGATTTTCGTAAGAATATTGATAATATGTCTGGCTGACTTTCTTAACATACAAAGTTGTTACGACAGAGAGGCTTTCCTTTAAACAGCATAAACTAGGTACCATTTTTAAGTACTCTGTACCAAAAATCAATTAAATGGGAGCAGTAGTTTAGTCGCAATTGATTTTTTAAGTTTTTTCCCCGTTTGAACACGATGTATCAAATTAATACTAAATTAATTAAATTACACTACGTATAGTATACGAATAGTATACGTATAGTATACGTAGTGTAATTTAATGCCCCTCTCTCATATCAACTTTGTATATTCTAAATACTCACTTGTCTTTTTAATGGTAAAATATTCTTAAAAAAGCGATGAAACTTAGGGTATTTCATTCAATTTTGGCCATTAAAAGAACAATAGATCCAAATGGAACTACTATAATTCACTCTCAAGATAAAGTCAACTAAAATTAACCCTCTCGGCATAGCTCATTACTCAGAGCAATACTCATTTGTAGAAATACTAAGATACAAAGTAGAGCCACTCAATACAAAATAAGGCCAGCATTGAATGGGGCAGATGTTATTAGCTATCAAGCAGATGAATTCCACTGAGCAAATAACGGACGCTACAATGGAAGGCAACTTAATAAAGAAAGTGGGAACAAACGGGAAAGAAAAGAAAAAAGTATTGAAAACAAACATCTGTCGCGAACGAAACTAAACGAAACCAACATTAGGTGACGTGTTGTTGTGGGTAGATTTTTCTAGAACATATTTTGTTACGTAATATTATTAACGAGTTTTCTAGGCAACTTTGATTGTTTATTTACCTTCTCCAGAAAGTATGAAACAGCTATTAAATACTAGTAAATAAATACTAGTAAATAAACAGTAAAATGAATTAAATCGCAAACGAATGACTTAATAAGCTTCCTGACTCAGCACGGCAGCCATATTCAAAAAATTAAAGGACATAAAAACTGTAAAACCCGATTAAATAATAAGTCAAAGAAACTCGTTAGCAACAGATAGCGGATACAAATGAAACCAGTTGTGCAAGCTAATAACATTTCTAATAGATACCAATGATTATGGTGAAGTTAACCCTTTAAGGCAAATAGGCTAGACCAGATGCGTTTGGAGCTAACATAATTTTGCGCTCATTATATCCCAGTCCATGACTAACGGATAATGAACCTTCTGCAACAAGGCAGGGAGTTAACGTTCATACAGTTAAGCACATTATTGCTATGTCTGTCCCCCTGCACCCCGGGGCGAGACGAGATTACAACACTATTAAATTTGGGGATGAAAAATGAGAGCTGTATTTGATTTCGATTTGCGAACACAAACGAAACTATTTTTATTATTCTTTGAAGATTAAAAGGGTTTTGGAATTAAAAGGCTATTTATTTTGAATGGGGAATGGAACGACACACCTATAGTATCCGTTGCTATTGTTATAACATGTGTAAGTTGTGACAATGATGTGATATGGGTGGTTGAATGGTGCTCGTTATGCGTCAATTGTCAATAGAACATTACGTACGGGTATATTGGTATCGTCAATGAGCTAGAACCTGACACTTTAGACGGTTCAAATAATTCGTAAGTATTCATATCACCTAATAAACACTATGTTCTAACATTTGAGGTTTTATCCACTAAAGGTCAAAAGGCGTAACATGTTGGCAAAATCATAAATAATGATGATAATATACGCAAACAATGAAAGTATTTTACGTACGTGACACGTCGTGTACAAAAACGTCACAAAAATAAAGTCCGCGCTGACAAAAGGTTGGATGAAACAAAAGTATAATAAATTAACTGAGCCCTCTAAAGACATCACATCGTAAATCATTGAGGAACAAAGATTCGCTGTAACGCACGTATGTAAAGGAATTGAACACAAACTCAATAATACATTCGAGGGTACTGAAGTAACGACGTATGCGTTGCGAATTGTTACTGACGGGGTTACAAGTCGTCACAATATTGGCTTCACACTTTTAGTCAAGATATTATATTAACCTTTTTTTCGGAGGAACAGAAAGGTTCCGCTATGAAGGCTTGGTTGAATTCGAAACACTTCCCACAAAATATAGAGGAAAATAATAAGTCAAGCTGATCCCACTCACAGCCTATTGTATTTTCTCAAAGTAATTTAATATATTAGGTCCAAGGCTAATCCTGCTTATGGGCTCCTATGTTACCAGGGCACAATAAAAAAGAGACAGCCACGCTTTCACGGGGCGTCGGCTTTGGGTCGGCAAGTGGCGTCAAGTAGCAAGATCCGACGTAAAGCGTCGTCGGCATTGTGGCAGATACAATGGTCGGTAATGCACGCCTGCCTAATGGCTCATTTACATTATTCAAAGCTGCGGGATGCGTTAGATGTCTAATGTCATGCAAGGAGGCCACCACATATTGTATACGCTAATGTTGATGTTCCACAAGTTTATTTCCATCTCCTTTGTATTTTTATATCGTATCCCCAAGCACGTTAGTTTCAGCTTCTATTCTAAATAGATCTGACCGTACATCGGCATCGTTTTCTATCGGTAGAAAACTTTTGTTAACATCAGTTGTTCGGGTAATCTATGGGTACCACCCGTATTCAGAAACTACGGAAGTAGTACGAAACGACCGACCCATCGAGTTGTGTCGTTTTCCTGAATGTGGAACCTCTCTGCGTGCTTTATAGCGCTCGAGTTGTCGACTAATGTAAACGGTTCGCAATGTAGCCGGGACATAGTTGGCGCGAGGATAAAATACCGCGCGGAGTTGTTGAACCACTGCTTTAGAATTAACTAGTCATTAACGTACATTAGTCACTGCAGGAGTTCATTAGTCAAAGTAGGGTTTAGCGTTGTGCTTGCTGGAGTTGAAAGTGGGAGTGAAAAGTTTTTCTCCTTTTGGGTAGACGCAGATTTAATATAAGAGAATCCTGATAATCCGGTTTGTAAGAGACGACTTTTTGTTGCATGCGCCAATGCATCCTACGTAACTTAAATGAAGAAAAAAGATATCCGAGATAAACGAACATAAGAAAGTTGACTCAGTTTTTCAATAGCTGTGACGAACAGAATTCGAAGCGTGACAGTCGTTGACGAGTTGACGCTGCATAAATGAAAACATAAAATTACGTTTATTACATCGGCGGGTCTGTACGGGTGATGTCGCGCGCGACACGAGCGTGAAACGCGACGGATACAATACACGGCCCATTGAACACACGCGTGGAACGAATGCTAGTTAGATACGGGGAGTGGAGATGTGTGTTGTGGTGGAGGAACATTCCTACTTATGGTTTTTTTCGAAGATTGGTTTGTGTGGTTTGAATTTTTGGGATAATTTGAAATTATTGAAAGGAGTTCCAAATTGACGACGCTAATATATTATACGGATTACACGTAATCAAATCTAATTGATGCTCCGTTACTAAAGTTGTCAAGTGTCGCTTAAAAATCTTTTACATTATCAGCTGCTTTGCTTTTTTGCTGGACCCTAAACAGTATTGTTACAATTTCTTATGCAAGGTTTTAGTGAAACAGCAGAAACAGCATCCAGCGAGTCTGTCCTTACATTAACGTTACGTAACACATTAGTAAGCTCAACGCAACTCTTGTCTCCAGCTGAGACAATAAAGGGATTTTCTCGAACGTTTCGCATCGCCCCCCTCCCGCGCTCCCCGCTCCCCCCGCACCCGTCAGCACAGATTAAATAAACTATTAATCTCTATCCAAAAGGTGTATTTGCATAGCGATTATAGTTAAGATCCGGAATATCTCGCAACAAAGGGTCTGCACAAACTGATAATATGTAAATTGTTCAACAAGGACTTGCAAAAGCATTGTGAATACGGAATAGTTAAATACTGGAACGGAACTGTGTGATCCACATTTAAAGATCTTTGCGAAGGCAATCTGACGACGAATAAAATACTTTTAATCGAACTATGACTATGACTCTTTTATGACGTTACTAAAAAAATTGCGACTTTAACCTGTACCATTTGCCTTAGGCACTCCATTTGCTGTAAATCTACGGTTATGACGCAATGTTCGGCAAATTTTAATAGTTTCTTGTGCAGCTCGTTCGCAGAATTGTAAAATAAGGAATTTAGATTGAATATACAGCTCCGTTTGAGTGCAATCTGCTGATTGATTCACTTCATTTGAACGTGAGCTACGATCGCGACTCATTTTACTGTGAAGAGTATTTTAAAATTGAATCGTTTTGTCTCTGTATTTGTTTGGATTGGAACCAATAAAACTGGAGTATTCCCCGATTTAAAACAAATACGTAAACTAAATCCTGTTCGCTTATTTATACGATACTGATACTTAAACTGTTAGCTGCTGTTCACGTTATTTATTTATGTTCATTACAGAAGCCGTGTAACCTGTATTTAAAGTTTCTTTAATCGTTTTTATAGACCTCCCACAGTTGCGTATACATTTTAATATAAGCTAAAAAATACTTTACACAGATGCAATTACGTTCGGCAGCGGAACAAAATACCTACATTATTAAAATACAACTTAATATTCACAAAGGAGTCTGTGTCGATTGAATGTTGAATAAAAGTGCGTTTGCAACAATAACATGCGGTGAACGGTCGACCATTGTGTACAAACAGTGGGCCAAGCTGGGCATTTCTCATGCAAATGGGCTTTGGACAATGTGCGATGTAGTTCAAATGGTGCACGGGGCAGCTGCGCGTACGATCATGTGGATCGGACCATTGGACACCTTGTTTATGAAAAAAAAACAAAGATAACATAAAACAAGGTGTTTTCAAATTATTCGTCTCGGTCCACTAAATTATACAGGTGACGATTAAATTAAACGCATTTAACGATTTCTAACATAAAGCTGTTTGAATTTAAATTGAGTGTTAAAACATATTTCCATAAATTATATCATATTATGGACATACAACAACTAACTAACAAAATGGAACTCTTTACCCTTCTTGCATAACACTCTTATTTCCCACGCAAACGTGTAACTAAAATAAAGCACAAATAAATAAAATAAAAACAAACAATCAAACGTCTCTATTCAAACACAAAACGAGCTCGTAAACCCGAATCTCATTTTAAACTCGAGTTAAACTATTGACACAACGGTGCGATCAAAACAAAAACATCCCTATTGAAAAAGGGTTGAAGCGTTGTCCGAATGTACCCCTTTTTTCAAAGGGCGTGATTCTGAAGCCATTGTGAGGGGTAACAGGGGGCACGACACGGAGTAATATACTGTTACAGAAGAAGAAGTTTGGCCATAATGCAATTGTTCATTAGCATAAATAGTTATTTCAGTTTAAAATGTTTCTTTTTTTTCAATTGTTCCTTGTACGAGTTTGCTGAAGTTACTGTACTCTCTAAGGGTCAGAAGTCTACAAGGCTTATCATTTGATATTACGGCTTGCATTTAAACAGACACTCCTGAATACAAATACAACCAGTCTTATTTTGTATTAAACTAAATCTAGAATAGGCCTTTTGAATTTCACATATTATTATTTTAATTCTACCCTCTTTATGCATTCTCTCTTTTATAACAATTTTTCTTAAAACCCAAATCATTGATCGTAAAATGGGTAAGCCTTCTGTGCTAACTTATTTAGTGGCCATGGCTCCTTGTGGTGCATTGGTTAGCCAAACTGGCACGCGAGCACGTGCTGTGCCGTGCCAAGTCGCCTGGCACCCTGGCAGCGTGGCACCCCGGCCGGCGGCAGGCCAGTTGCCTGGCATATTGCGGATGCGTGAGAAATTGTCCGTACGTACAGGGATGGTGGTTTTTGTTTATTTATAGAATGATAGGGTATGTTATTTATGGAACTGCACTTTAACGATAAAATGTTGGTATTAAAATGCATCTGGTTAGATTGGTAGCCGATCAACATAAACCTATTAGGAAAAGACTAGGCAGACGATGAATTTAGTGGCCTCTATCGCAGCAGTACTCGAACTTTACTGGTTCCAATTTTTGATTGCTTTTTTTCATTATACCGTAAATAAAGCAAACGTTATTTAAAACAATAGAAGCAATCACTACAACCGACGGACGGTTACGTCGTTAAATATAAATTAAGTGAACACGCATCTATCTTCATTATTAAGAGATTCAAGAGACACGATACGGAAGCTTAGCTTTATCTTTACTACGGAGCACGAAAGGGAAAACTCATCATTTGTTACAACTCGCTTTTTACTGGTCCTTCCATACCAATCAAAATTGTAACAGACTCAAACCAAATAAAAACTTAATACAATTAAAAGGCAAGCATAATAAAACTTTAAAACAACAATGGGCTTAACGACGCAAACTCAGCTAATAGTTAATCTGTAACCATTGCGTAGTGAGAGAGGCGTCGTTAGTCGGCCGCGCTGCGCAAACAAGCAATCAGCGTGCAGAAATGAAACAAACAGATGCGGTCGTGTCGCGCCTATCAATGTGCTAGCAGCTACCATGACGCGATGCATAACGCTTTTATTTTTATGAGCGTTTTACGAGCCTCAAAAGGATTTGTTTTAGAGTCGTACGTGATAAATGCACCGCTGGGATTGAATATCGTTCACTACACTTACACTACACTTACACTACAAAATCATATTACTAATTATACTTTACTTACTACTACTACTACTTTACTTATTTTACTTTATTCATTTTTTTTTCTTTTTTCACGGGCTCTAACGAAATGTTAAAACATAGTTGCACGATTCGAGTGGTAGTTTTCATGGAGAAGAACTGTCATAAAACTCAATGGCTACTCTTTTTAATATTATTTAAGTAGTATTTTGTCCTTGTGGCAGTTGAGTGACACAATATGCAAATCGTTTACACATGAATCCTAAGCATGCTTCAGGTAACAGGTTACTCTACTTGGAGTAAGTTACTTGTGAGTAGGTCGGGGCTACATCGAAACAAAAACCTAGTTACGTACGTTTTATTTGTGTAGTCCAATTTATCAGAAATATAATTTGACAACCTTACCCTAACACCCTCGTTTGATTTCACAAAAAAGTAGTTAAAAATAAAAAAAACCCGACTGAAAAAGCTGAAAAGCAAAAAACAAGCACATTTTCAATTTAACAAAACGTGGAAGCAGGCGGGGTCCATTGTATTTTGATTTCATAATTTAATATTTAAATTAACGCCGCAGTCGGGTAAAAAGAGTCAAGTGGAAATTCTGGTTTTCTTTGTACTGTGGTGCAGTTCCTACTTGTAACGTTTGTGAACATTGTCGATGATGTAGACTGGTAGTATGAGGACAGATGTTCATCATATCAATGTACTCGTATACAGATGTTATATAACTGATTGATGACTGCATGGATTTGAAGGGGAGGGGTTTTTTAATCAAAGTTCTAGTTGCACTTTTGAATTTTTGATTGATTACGTTTGTAAATTGCATACTTACGTTATTCGATCAACCTGAAAGTTTCAATTTCATTAAAGAACAGATAGCTCAGATTAAGTTTTACTGGATTGGTCTAATTGGAAGATTTATTTTAACTTACTTAAACTTAACCGTAAGATACAGCAGCGTCAGATAGGCAGTCGCTCCATGTAAAATACTGGTATTCAGCTGCATCCGGTTAGACTGGAAGCCGACCCCAATATAGTTGGGAAAAGGCTAGGCAGATGATGAAACTTAACCGTAAGATGATGTCTTCCATGATGGGCGAAAACTTTCTTGTGAAAGTTGGCAGCACCTATCTGTGCCACACCCAATCCGTGCAACAAACCTCACCGCCACAAATTAGCTAATCAAGATTCTAATTATCATAAGTCTAGCTCTGATTGCAGCACTATAGGACCACGTGGTGACTGTTCAATCAGTAGACCCGTCTGGGACCATTAGCCCACGTGCAACCGTCTGGCGGGTCCATTAGACCACGTGCACCGATCTACTGATAACACAACAACCGCCAATAATCCCGAACTTGGTGTTGGGTTAATTAATTCAAAGTATTTGAAACATTAGTCTGCGCATAATGAAGTGGTTCAAGTGGTTGTTTCAACGAGAAACATTATGTTTAAATCAATTTATTGTAAAGGCTATCATTGTTGGGTATGCGAGTTTTGATCGGAGAGATTCTGGTGGTTAGTGGTTAGGCATTGTGGAGCAATCTGGCTAAAATACTACAATGACCTAATGCGGTCTCAGTTCTAGTGCTGGTGGAGCATGCATACTGACACGAAAATACATTTAAATACTATTACGATAACGTAGATGAATAGTGGTGTAACCATTTTCCTTTTCTTGGCTTGGCACATTGTTGTGTTTAGATTAATTCCTACACGATACGGCGCGCGGCGAAGCAAAAAAGAGAGAGAGAGAGAACTTTTTGACCAGTGTGTAGGTAGGTATGTTTATTTTTACCCATATAAATTTTCTAAGCTTCTTATCATAGTTTGACAAATGAGGTATCGTTGGAAGGTTCTTAATCATTCGCTGGTTAATGCTATGACAATAGTGACCGAGAAAAAAACACCTCACAATACGAGGCCCTAAAGTTTAAAAATCTCTTACTACTGTTACTATGTTTAGTTTTTTTAGGATAGGTGTCTTACAATTTTTTTTCAGAGTTTTTGAGTTTCTTTCCGGTTCTTCTCCTTAGGAATCGACCAATGCACCGAACCGTTCACCTTTTTGTCGACGTTACCCATGTTAGCTTATGTGAAATCAAATATTTGAATTTTGATTTTGATGATATAATTGAATAACTGAGCGTTCTTTAGTTCCAGCCGTGTGAACTCAGGAGAAAAAGGTGTGAGTTTATAAATCTAGATCCGTGTCTATGTTTATTCAGGTAACATTGAAGCTGAAATACGTTTTTAAATAGCATAGGAAGGACGACAAAAGTCTCTCAAATAAACCCCGCAGCCATAACAAACGGATGCGTGTACAAATTACGCGCTTACCTACACCACTACCTACCTCAGGACGTGTAAGCGCGCTGCTATTAATACAAATGCGGTGTAACGCGCGATATCCGCGTCTATTACAGGCTAACTACTTACAGTTCAATTCTTAGCCAAGTGGCGCCTAGTGCACCAATAGCATCAGATAAAATAAAACAGAAAGACCAGCCCTTGCTACAAGAAAAGTACAGAATAGTACATTGTTCACCGAGAGGAGAAAGTGACCGATTACCGTCGAGGGTGTCGTTTGAAGCCCGAGCCGTAGGGGAGGGCTTTAAAACACCCGAGATCGGGAATCGCGCTTTCTCTCGAGTGATACATAGTGCTTTATACTACACCTACGAGGAAAATAAAAAACTAAATCTTTACTAATTGAAATTTATATTGAAATTGTTGCAGTTAGTGAAGCTTAATGTAACACTTTTTCCATTAATGATTGTTTGAGATGTTTGCGACAATGTAGGAGGAATGACTGGCTGTGCTGTTGGCACTGCGCTCGTAGAAGGCTGTGGTGCCAAAGGGGCAACTGGCTGCTGAGGAGCATTTGGCATCGCCGCGCTCGTTGATGGTTGAGGAGATGAGTCTTGATGCACATTAATCGATCCCGATATTTGGTTATTTATTCGTGTTTTGTTTCCTACGGAATTCTCTATGTAACCTTCTGCAATAGCGGACGATTTCCAACCACCGTGGCGTTTTATTGTGGTTAAATCAGCACCAGTATCGGCAAGAATAGTCGCTGAAGTTCTGCGAAAGCAGTGGCCAGTGTAGTCTAGTGGGTTGAGTAAATTAAGGTAGGAAGCTATTTCTCTTGGCACAGTACTTATTTTGTTTTTCCCAATTACTTGTTTCGTACATTTTTTGTTTTTATATTGTAGTAAAACCCGATTGGTTTTGGGGTCACTGGGGCGAATTTCGTTATATTTCTTCATTATCTCATAAAATAAGCCTGATATAACAAATGATCGCTGAATTTTGGTTTTTGTGTTAGGAATATTGACAATTATTCCATTTTCGAGGATTTCGATATCGTCTGTTGTCATATCCACAAGTTCTTGCGAACGACAGGCCCCATTTACTCCTAAAATCAAAATAACCTGTAAACAAAAATATCAAACATGAAAACCTATTAGATTTCTACTCATAAATAGGTACGTAATAAATCATAAACCATTGCATTTTGTTCATAAACTTACCTTCATCAACAAATATTTGTCATCTGGAGCATTCTGCAAAAAGGAATAAACATCCTTTGTAGTAAGCACTTTTGATTTCTTACTACGGAATCCCTCCGACTTTCTTTTCAGAAATGCTGTAAGTTTTTTGTATTCTTGAATATTTATGTCGTTACTTGTCAATATAGTACTTTTCAACATTGAGTACATAGACCATAACGTACTTGGTTTGTATTTTTGCGCTTTTTCACTGAAATAAGCTAGCAAAACTGTTTCAGAAAAAGATGCCGCATTTTTTTCACTTTTCCATTGCAAAAAATCGTTATAAGTTTTATTATATTTTTTAATTGATTTCTGTGGTAAAAGGTTATCAATCAGTATTTTTGCTGTTTCCTTCAACTGCGGCGGAGTTGAAAAATCTTCATCATTACTATCACTACTTATCATTTTGATAGTTTTATTTTACTTTCTACGAAAACTGAATCCTCAAACAACACACAAATTGAAAATGGCGCCAATGGCGTCTGCAATTTTTACATGTTCTTTTTTCAAATTGTTTACGCCGCAGGGTCGCACTGCCAGCCCGACCCTATCCAACACACATCTAGTGGCCAGTGCCATTTTGCGAACTTGGAGATAAAAACTCACTGTAAATACTTTTTGGCTTTTGATATTTAGGTTACCGGCGCATAGTCTTACCCAAAATTAAAAAAAAAAAACCACGTAAGAAATGGATTTTCATACACTTTTCTCTCCCGCTCAGATGCGTTTTCTCCCCGCATATTTGTTCGATATGCAATGACGTACTTTCTACCGTAAATTTGATAAAGTATCAAGGTACTTTCCAAGCAGGTGTAGTATAAATACAATTTTCCGTATGTAATTCGAACGGTGTCGATGTAAATTTGAAAATTAAATAACGATTCAAGCTTGAACAATATTAATTTGAGATCTGCTTTGTTTAAACATAATACAACGACGACGGCACAACGAACGGGACGGTTGGAACAGTGGCTCAAGCAGTTGACTGCTGCTCTACGTGTCGCGGGTTCCATCCCCGCACGGAACAAATATTTGTATGACCTACAGAAAGTTGTTTAGGCTCTGGATTTTTGTGTATGTGAGTTTAAATGTTTGTGAGCGCACCCTCAATACAGGAAAAATATCTAGTGGGGGGCAATTTAAAAAATTCAACTGCGTTAAGCGCCTACCCATGTACACTAGTATGCAATCTAGTAATAACTTACATATTTTATTAAAATTTGACCTTCTGCATCTTAATTTGATTCCACCAGGAGCTATTGACACCATCGAAGACCACACCTTCTAATGCTTGCCAACCTCATTAGCTCCCGAGCTCCCTGCTGCTCACAATAACACGCAATGTACACAGATATAAGTGTATAACACGATTGCATGTACGTAATGTTGTCAAGTTTACCAATGTTTGTACTTTTGTTAGATTGCTGACTTGCTTACCTCAACGTGGATACTGAAGACGAGAAAAAACCGATAAGTAGGATATGAAATAGCTCCTCAATCGTAACTTATTATTGTAATATATTTTAATCAAAAATGTTAATTTAAATTAGGTACCTACTATTGAGTAAACAAAAACAAAACAAAGAAGCTTTAATTAGAAAGGCACTGTTTCCGTAAAGGTCAAACATAATTCCGTGCTTACAAACCGAAAAAAGTAATTTACCATTTAGAACGAATAAGGGCCAAAGTAATCAAACAATCGAGCTTAGCCTTTTAATGACACAAATTAAACAAAGAGACAATTTAATTGAAACATACCAAGCAGTTCCAGAGGCGCATCGAAAGCAATTTCCCTATTACTGAACAAAGTCAACAAAGACAGGAATTTTAAGTGAACGAACGTATCGTATACGTAAGACATTAATTAGGGGCTCACTGACGATACAACTGATGTACAGGAGACACAGATACAGAAGGCACACGTGATATGTAAGGTAATGAATTTATCAAGAAGATGGTAACAAATACTGTAGCTCATTCATTTAAAAAATCAAAAGTCAAATAAATAAATAAAATAGGATGTAAGTGGCAGACGAGGGCGGAGGTCATATTTATAGAGGGTGAACCAAAGCTGCAAGATGATGATGATCAGAACTATGATTTATATTTATTATAAAGCGAATTTCAGACAACGCTAAGACGCCAAGGAGGTAGTTGGGGCTTTTGGCAGTCATCCCTGAAAAGAGGCCATCTTGACCTTCTGCATATTCTCATACATTGATGAGCTCTCAATTACTGAGGAACGAAACTTAAACCCTACTCCATGCTTGCAGTTCAACAATTGATAGAGTCAACACCGCTTATGAGCATCACTGCCCTTTCTGTATTGAGTGTTTAACTAAATTAGTAAGCAGGTATCTGTTTACTTTGCCTTTACACCGACACTATTTGATTTTAGAAGCTGAGAAAGAAGTTAAGAAAATGGGATAACAAAATATTTTAAAGTTTAAAACACAACTTTCATAAAAGAAAATATTAAAACTTCATTTTGAAATGGTTAGACGTGCGACGCGACAGCAAACTCAATAGGGGCAAATTCGTGTGTAAAATATTTTAAAGAAAACGTTGAACAAACCGGTTTATTTTTGAAATTCAACGTCTCGACCTAAAATATTCGTAAATCTTTCACACCGTATTACCCAGGTTCGTTAACATTGCTCTAACGTGGTGGTGGCACTTAGTATGGCAGGCGCGTACGCAGCTCGGACGAATCAATTAGTTTGTTCGCCCCGACATTACAACCGCTTTCCCTCGCGTTGGGTTAAGGTAAAGTTATTAATTTTACGTGGATGGTGTGCTTTCATACCACATTGCTGTAGCAGCAAGGTTGTAACTTGTAAACTGTCTTGTCTATTTGAACGGTGTACTAGAATGTGAGCTTTAGTGTTCTAATAACTATAGTTAAATGCTTTTCGTAAGCCTTTTTTTCATTTTATTAGGCTCGGTGTCACAATTTTTTTTATTTTCGCTGGTTATGCTATGGTCTACAATTTAATTTTTTGTATCATCCAAGGACAGGGAGTTTTCATTGTATTTAATGTCAGTAAGTATCACGCACAGCATTCATTTTTTCATTCAACAACCTACACATGATTCTAAATATTACGGAATTTACATATAAATACAAGCTTTTGTAACAGGTACTTAGTTCATCAGCTTTATAACCCTTCTCAAAGTTGTTCGAGGTATCAATAACTTTGAAACTAACTGAACTATTATAAACTTTCTCCTCTTCTCAGCAGTAATAAAGTAATCAATACCATATAGACCGCGTATCACTCAGCCGCAGAGCGTTAATGTTTACTTTACTTTGACTACCATTAAACTTGTTTCTCCAAGAAATTGATTGGTTTTAACACACTTTGCCGCTATAGATATATCTTTAGCTACTTTCACAGCTAGTTCAACATTAATTTTTGTTGTGTGCTGCAATAACATTATTACCACAATCATGAAGATATCCAAAATTCAACCTATACAAACTGTTTCAATCATCCACTATTTAAATTCCTGCACGTCTAACTGTCTCCAGAAACTAGTTGAAGCTCAATTCATTTCGTGTCTCAAAGGGATTGATTAGTTATATCTAATCCCATAGTGTTATTAAGTTGTCCTAAGTTACATGAACTTATTAAATAATTAATTCCACATAGATGCTAGACTTTCCGATGTGGAGCGGAACGTGTTACATGTGTTAGCATCAGCTCTAAAGTTTCGTCTCGAAGGAATCAATTTACCGCAGTCTGTTACTACAAACTTAGAAAGTTCTCTTTACTATGCAAGTTATTATTATAGAATTATCGGCGTATAATTAGCACGTTAGAGATAACAGCTTCAAGTCCATTACTCGGCGGAAGGTAATATGTACTTCGCGTAGTAATCAATTAGCTGTGGGCGACTTCTACTAAAGGCTTTCCCTGACTTATCAGTCTTCATGTTATCTGTAGAATCGACGTCTTTACTCAATTTTACTACTTATTTACTTTAAGATATAATAGTTACAAGGTTATTTAGATTTCAACGTAAGTTTTCTTAGTGAGTTTTTAAGAAAGCATTGTTAAAACTAGGAATGATAATGATGCTGTCGTGGAAGGTGTGTGTGGGGCACGTCGGCGGTGGTGCCTCGGGAGCATCGCGGGCGTGCGAGCGTGCGGTGCCGCCGACGAATCAATTATGTCGACACCGCCGCCATTACCGACGCCCAGAGACTTCGCCACCAAGTGAAGAGAGTCACGAAACACGACTCAAAGTTAATAAATATTTCAATACAGGTTTCTTGAGGGTTTACGAAAATTTGAAGAAAACGAAAAGTCCTGCTAGATTTTAATTACAATTTTGATGGTACCTAATTAAGAAAACCATCAGTTCCCGAGTACAGATCAAATGAATCAAATATGAAATCAGCATCACAATTTTCTAAGAAAATAATATTTTCAAACTATTTTTTACATCCATCGCTTCTGCTTATGACTTGTTACGTACTATATTTTGTAGCACATAACTCAGACTCCAGCGGGATTCGCGGTTCGATTCTATCCGGTTCAGTATCTTCCTATACTTCCTATACATCTTCTCGCTCAAGTTCGTTCCAAGTGTAATGAGCAGGTACATAATTATTATTCTTGATTGATCGCAACACCGTCGTTAATATTAGTAAGCTTTGATTGCGTGTGAATTGATTTGCTCCACGTCTCAGTCTTGTATAACTTTAGTAAGATGAACCTAATATTAGGCTGGAGCAGACAGTTAATATAGTGTCTGGAAGACCTTTACATCTCGAGCGGCCACAGCTGGTACGTCTCTAAATAGAAATAATTTGAATTCTCATGTAACAAATCTTGAGCTGTCAGCAAATGATATACGCAAGACAGTGCCAGAATGGACACTTTCTGTAATAATAGTGCACACGGAACACAAACGGACCAGGTCACTATATTGTAGAGTTGTACGTAATAATATTAGTTTACCAGGAACTACTGAATGACTGCCGCATATCATGTAACTTGTGTTCGAGTGATGAAGTATTTGATGAACGTAAATCATTGCTCGAATAGTGAAGTACACTTCACTATTCATTTTCTAGATCGGAGTTGGTCCGAAATGAGAAACAAATCTAGAATATCTACTATTTGTTATTCTGTTTCTTTTTGAGCCAATTTTGGGATTTTATGAGGGTTTACCGTAATCATATTTTTTTGCGAAAACGACTGCAATTACATGCAAATATTGACAGAACAAATCATAGGAAAATGATTGTGATTAGATACAAACAACCGCGCAGATGTGAAGAGTAGTCGTAATTTCGTTGATGTCGCTCGCGTGTAATGTGCGCGACTACCCGCGACTCTCGGTAAATATTCAATTAGATCCGTTTGAACCGCGGCGTGGGGAGCAGCCCCAGGCCTCCACCTCCTCGAGGCACTAATATTAAAATTGCTATGCTGATCATATGTAGATTTTGAGGTACTTTGCATTATGATTACACAATGCATTCTGTTATTGGTTTTGCTACGATTTGGCGTAAAGACAACCTGCTATTTTAGGGAAGACGTAGGTAGATTGCTTGTGATATTAAGTGCACCTCTGTAAATTGGTGTGCTTAAATTGTTCAATAAATAAAATAAATAACTCTTGGTCGAGTGTTCACGATTATTACAAAATAAATAAATATAATAAAATTATATTGTATCTTGCTTAAACAACAGATCTAACAGTAGCCGGTACAATAACTTATGGACCTTTGGGTCAGAGTGCCGCTCTCGTGCTGAACATTTTGTAATCGAATTTATTGTCTTTATTATTTACGATGACAAGGAAATCATCAGGTTTCTTGTGTTATAGGTATTTTTCAGTTGATTATATTGTAGTTATTCTTACCTTCAGTTTATTCTCAATGTTTTGCTGTATAATTTTAAATTTTGCTCATAAAAGTCGTTAAAACAGTATTAATGTTTTGAGTACATTTTAGGAGTTTGAGATTGAAGTAGGTCCTCAATACGGATTTTAAACTCATAAAAACGACCTGTTTTAAAATGATTTTTAGAAAGTTTTAGACTGCAACTGATTTTAGGAGCACTTTACTGATTGGGCCACAAGTGTTAATTTTACAAGCACTAGAAAAAGTACTCTGGTAACTCTTCAGTCGTCAATGTATGGTATGTAGGTACATTGAAACAATGTGGAACGTTTAAATGTAACTAACTGTATAAAGTTATCTAATGCTTATAATATCTGAGTTTATTGAAAATAGACGTTAGCAGAATGTCATTAATATTCATGGTAAGCTCCAATATCTTTTAGCTAAGTATTACTTATCAGTACATCTTCACAGCAGCTTTACATGCATGTATGCAAAACTAATCCGACGGCAATATACCCAGCGTTAACCCCGCAACAACTGGCAGTCTGGCAACCACCCGCAACTGCACCGACAACCAGTTGCATTACGATTATGTAACGATAACGCGTAATTGTGCGATTATCGTTAATTTCAATTATCTAATAAGATTACTGCTAATTTGTTGGCTAGGCGGCAATTTACTGTGGTCACGGTTATATCGAGAAATTCAACGTGTAATAGAGCGGAAACTGGATAAAGGGCTTTTAGTGAAATTAATAATTTTATGCGGCTGTCGGGCATTTTGACTGAAAAAGTAATCATTATCTAGTCACTTCAAGTAAATGATTATTGATTTGATATTGGTGTATTTAGAAACAAACGAATGCCTATTATTGGGCTGACTCATACTGATTTTGTCAACGACATTGAGAAGGGACACAAATACGTGAAACGAGAATTATCTATGTTGTTAATATAGCAATCATAATTTGGTTTGATTACATCGGATGTCTTCATACCCGTATGTGACGGAATGTCACTCCCGAGGGGAGATCAAAGTGTCCAATTTATAAGATAACTCATTTTCTAATTCGGTCTCGTTTAGATACGAGTTATTAAACAATTTATAGCGCTTGTCTACTTAAATACCGCTTCAACTGGTTAAGATAAACAAATAATCATTTGTCTTATTTTATCGGTGTTTATTGTAGTCAAACATGTCACTTGGTAAACTTATCGGAAAATATCACCTGTAGGTATAATGTATATCTACACTAAGTATCTAGCAGGCTCTAGGCAAATAAATTTTCGGTATAAGCTTACCATGGGCAGGCCACATCGCTCGAAGAACCGACAACCGACGGGGAAGAAAGGTTCTCGAGTGGCGACCACGAACCGGAAGACCGGTAGGCCTCCCACCAGGTGGACCGACGACATCGTGAGAGTCACGGGCAACCGGTGGATGCAAACGGCACGCTGCCGTTCTATGGGGGAGGCCTTTGTCCAGCAGTGGACGTCTTATGGACGTCTTTCATGCTAGATAAAATTTCCTGAAATGTACTATAATTTCAGTAGCAAACTTACAATGCATACATACGTAAAAATATGAATAAAATAATCTTGAGCTACCTATAAAAAATAAAACTACGTGTAGTTATTCTATGCATATTATAATAATACCGAACCAGTGAACACATACGTAATGCGCGCCTGGCCGCTGGCCGCTGCCCATTCATTCATTCCAGTAGTGACCTAACAATGGAGCTAGACTCAACGGATTAGTTATGCCTAAGTCGCGGAACAAAAAGCTGGGTAATTGCACTGGCGAGTAGTGGCGAGCGACACTTGCGCCAGTAACTGGTGTGATAGTGGCGCGTGTGAACGGATGTACGGTGGACATTATTGTTGGTGTTAATAACTGTGAGCTTTGTACAACTTGAAGCTGTTGTTCGGTTTCAAGTTAGCTGTGAAAATCATATTTATTTACCTACTTCACATAATATTTTTTTTTGCCATCATGTCCATAAAGCGTTTGTAAGCAGTTGTTTATGACGTGATATTTTACTTATCAACATCACCGGACACGTGGAAATGAATAAAGTGGACAATGGAGTTATTACATAATCCTTATTTCTATGTCTTGGTTTCGTCACAAAATTATTCAACAGAATGACAAAAAATTTGACCTATAATACGACACAAAAAAGAAGACTACGTAAAAGAAGTGCTTCCCTACTTGCTCGTCTTCGTGGCAGTACCAACACTATCTTGAGTTTATTTGCAGATAGATGGGAGTCTCCAATGCTGCGTCATTGGATGAAACTCCATACTGTTTAATTTGTGTATTATGTCTACTTACACTAGTATTAAGATCATTGTTACTAACACTATGGGCACAGCCCGAAATAAATGCAATTATTATTATTACTATATTATAATTCTCCCATAACTACATACCCTACTACTGTACCTTTTGAAATGGAATTTGTACTTGCTGAATTTCTGTAGGCAAACAAAATGCTTAAATGAAAAAAATCTTATCAAATAGCTGTAAAAGTCCACGAACATCTATTTCCGTAAGCCGTGCAGGATATAAAGTACTCCCTATCAAACCAATTCTACTGAGTTACGGTCAAACCTTTACAATTTCTACGAATATAATATATTAAGGCTAAGCCTTTATTACCTCGGAGCCGGCTACTATTTATGTGGCAAAACACCTTATAAATCGCTGGCACAGATTAAAGTTTAACAGCCAATGTTGACATAGGCTTCTCAAGACTTCAGTGTATTTAGGAATTATAGAGTGAATAAGCAATCAGTATGTATTAACTCAAACTTAATGGGATATTGTTGATAGAGGATCGTTTACAGAATAGTAATTTGTTGGACACCCGCTGCGAGCAAAGTTTAGATGGAACTGTGTCACGTCACTTTAATGCTGTTTCGATAGGAATCTATTTGATGTCCTTAGCCTCCCACGCGCTCTAACCTCCTATTAGAGATTGTCCTACATTACCTATTCTGATTTTGAATGATTATTGAATGAATAATCTGATTCTAGATAATAATTTGAAGCGGAGGTAGGTACCTCACTCCCCGTCAGTATTAAATCTTTGAATATACGCTATGGGTATTGGACCGAGCACACTATCAATTCTACTAAATCTCCGCTCGGTGTGTAGTGACGGTTGTGACATTTGCTCAGCCAATCAGTTTTGTCGATCGTTTGGCCCTTTACGACGTCAGTGAGTCAGTATTGAATTTTGGTTTGCTCTGTCTGTATTACATGGCGGTTCAAGTTCGGAACGTTGTCTGTATAGAATTTATGTCCTGAACCCAAGTCTGATGACCCGCAATTAATTAACTCAACACACACAATAATATCAAGAGCCTACAATATCCCAATGTTCGATGCGTGCGTGCGATTTAAACGAGTCCAATCGAGTCAATTACGTATTTTCACAAAGAGTACATGAAGGGATCAGCACAATGAGTGGACCGCGGAGCGTGGAGCGCCGGCTTCAGTACACTACGCCGTCAATAGCGCGCCGCCATCGCCAATAGCGCCAATAACGCCGGCCGGCGGCCACTCCACTCCACAACACCCAATAATCCAAATAAACACGGCGCTGTCAATGACACGCGACACTTTTATCGCTCTAGTCCACCACCCCGACCCGCCCGCCATCCCGCCGACCCGCCACTATGTTTTATTGATTGAACATTGGTTCCCATATTACGGTGCTAACTCACCCAAATTATCGGTTGAACACGTAGCTCAAATATTGTTGAAACGCACCATTAAACTTTATTGTACAACGACACTGACCCTACCAAACCGTCCCGCTCGTTGTAGCAAGGGTTTGCAACACTAACTTTTCTTATTATAAATTATGAGTTATAAAAACAAAAACAAAAGATTCGTAATCATCAAAATAAACTGGTGGACCGCGAACAGAATACTAACGACATAATTCAAATTCAACAGCAATATCGGGCCGAACAACAACTCGTAATAAAAGCTCAACTCCTTTATTATCCCGAGCCGTGGGCCCCGAGGCGTGGGCCCGAGCAGTGGGGCCCGGGGACCCTCGAACTGAGCCATCACCCCGACACGTATTCGCGCCATCCGGCGTTTATCATTTTTTCCATCTCGAGCCGCAGCGCCTGATAACCATGGGGTTAGTGACAGCTTTCAACTCCGGATTAACTTCGTATTGCGGCTCCGAGGGAAAAAACTTAATAGCTCCGAAAAGATTGGCTCGAACCCCTCGCGTGAAGTGTTACTTACTGTTAAGGGATCTTTTGGACCCAACAATTTAAATTTAAAACTATACTCCATTATAATTGGCAATCTGTGTGAAATACGACGTCCGTTTAAATTACGGGTTTTAGAAAATTTTACTAACACCGGACGCGATGAATGCAATATAAATAATTACCAGCTTTAGTTAGCCCACGAGGTAGCAGATAGTTATTTCAATATAGTCATTAATAATACAATCATTATCAATAATAATTGTGATGAATACGAGATGGGCTTGCATGATGAACGGGTAACAAACGCAGTTGATTAATGTTCACAAATCGAGGACTATGCAAATTTAGCGCAGAATTGAGTGACGATTAAATGTGGGAATGTTTTGTTAAACATTGTTGATTAAGTTGATCAGTTGAAGGTTTACATTGGTACAGACGGCTCAAATACAATCGGGGTTGCTGGCCAAATAAATCTTTAGAACAAGACTTGTTTGCTTAAACTTCATATCAATAATTGAAGTTCCCGAGATTTTTTTTTTAATTTAGTGAGGTTTTCTTTTTGCATATTATTAACAATAAATCAATTTCACAAACAACATAATTTAATAACACATTTAGGAAGCTAGTCTATGTGATATGGCTAGGATGTGGTTGTCGCATGAGACGGCTTATAATAAAGAAGACAGAGATGACGAGCCCAAATAAATTGCAAGGGTAAAGATGAATGATGATAAAAGTAGTCAAATTCTCAAAATTTTGTGAGTGACTTGTTTCATAAAATGTTCACTTGCCTGGTGGACAGACGCAGTCTCCGTAGTCTCGCAGGCTCCTCCTCGGGCGCCAGTATGGAGGCCGCGCCACCTCGCGCCTCAGCCTCTCCACTAGCGGCTGTTGTGGCTCCAGCACAGCGCTCCGCAGCGCCAGATGCTGCTCCTCCAACAGCGACAGTCTCCCTTGCAGCCCCTGCTGCCTGTACAGGCTGTACCCGCTCGAGATCAGGCTCATGGCACAAGCACACCATAACACCACACAGTACGCCCACGGGTCCCCTGGACATCTCTCATCTTCACATTTCTCCCATTTTTTCTTATTCGTCTCTTTCTTCTCTTCCTTCTTCCCTTCCTTCTCCGCCGTCTTCACGCCCGGGGGCAACTTCCCCCCAATTTTCAAAATCATTGTTCCTGAACTCTATATCTCATGAAACGCATTTATTATCCCAATGGAATGTCAGTCGCATCGTCTTCGATATTCTCATCGTAAATGTTCAACCCGATTTGTGTTAAGGGCGATACATTGTACTCACAATAGATACGTCCGGCCCGAAGCTTTCACGGTATCAACCTCCTCTATTCTTATCGAAATCGAATAAAAGATCTCAGAAATACGGAACACAAACAAAAAAGACACACTAAAGAAAAATTAGATGAAAACCAAAGGAACACGGAAAATATAATATGAATATTGTGAAGCGGACGTAGTTGACGACGATGAGATCGTGTTTGAATTCGTAGCGATCGCGCGCGTGGAGCGTAGAGGCGTCTCGTCTGGTCGGCAGGCGGAGCGCCACTGAGGCACTGGTGTACACTGTACAGTGTGCAGTGGATCAAGTCTGCGCGGCTCGCAGACACGCCGGCGTGCGCCGCGCGGCACGCGGGACTTAGCTCCGCCAGCGTTTGAAAATTCTCCTTGAACATGTTGTTAGTCTGTTTGTATTTTTTCCTATGAATGTATAATTTCGTAAAAGCTTGTACGTTTCTTAATTTACTTCGCATTTCGAGTCCCGTTTTATGTATCGGATAAAATTGTATTTCGAATGTCTCTTACTCATTAATTATTACGACGCTGTTAGTTTTGTTGGCACAAAAACCGGTAAAATAACTAAAAAAAAGCAGGAAAATCCGTCCTGCGTGCCAATTTCATTAACGGTATTACAAAGACAACTGAATAAAAAGTTGTAGATCATTAACCTTTCCCATGCTTTGGGAACGCTTTCGAGAATCGAACTGGCGCTGTTATTGGCGAAGTTTTTTTCATTGCAATCAAGTTTCACAGCGTGCCGGGGCATGTTTTATAGTGGGCAGTTGTGAGTTCGTCGGAAGGTCCATATTAAGGGGATGCGTGCAAAAACGTGCAGGGCCGAGCAAGCCGCCAAATTGGGCGCTAGCTCGCGCGGAAGAACCGAGGGGGGACGCCAATCCAGTTAGTCGCTCACCCCCGAGCCAGGCCCGTCCCGGTCTACTCAGACACTGAATCGTAACACCGGTTTAACTCCAACTTACGCTGTCTCATCTTTTAATACGAGTTAAAGCTAAAGCTAACGATGAATTTACATTCGGATTGCGGAGACAAAGTATTGTACTGCGTAATTCAAACTAAACAAATGTAAATTGATGCAAAGAGAGAGAGCTTTCAATTTGATAACGTGATCCTGTTTGTTAATGGAATTTTGATAAAACGTTGAGCGTTGTTAATGATGAGAGATGAATGCTTCAGATTTGTAACGAGGAAATATCAACGTATGTTTATGTTAAGGGCTGGTTGATCGGGATTTAGTATAGACCAAGTCGCATTCATGTAAGTGTCAAGTTTGGTATTACAACAGCACAAGATAATATGAAGTACAATGATGAGCTTGTAACACATGATCATGCACGTGCGGTCTCTCCCGTAATACGTAATTATCCTAATCGAACAAATCCTTTTAAGCCGATGAAGGCGATCAATTTTGATAAAATACTTATGAGGCAAAAAATAGTAGCAACCATAATCCTTGGCGGCCTAAACACTGGCCCGGTTAAAAGATCCATATCGACATTAATTAAATTTGTAAAGAATGTAAAAAGTACGGATGTTTTTTAAGCGATAGACGCTATTAATCACTTTAATAGAGTCATTAAAAACGGAGTGGCGGCCGCAAGCGCCGACTGCCACAAAAAACGTTCCACCATGCCATCGCGCCACGCCACTTGAGCCTGACATGCATTACGAGTCTTTGTAATAAAGCATTCATAATAAAATTAAAAGATAATCCTGATAAGGGCTCATCACGCGCATACCGATCTAATAAGGCACTGAGCCTCTAATGTCCATCCTTATCAATACTGTACACATCTAAATGGTCATTTTAAGTTTTTATTATTGTTATTTACGATCGCCTTTACAATTCGGTTTAAAGTTACGGCTCTATAATTGGATTTCATAAAATTTTAATGCTATATTTACAGGATTGAAAAGAGCGTTTTGAAGTTTAATGATGGCATTATTTTTGATGCGTCGTTCGAGTGGTTAAAATGCTCGCTCTCAGCTCGCCTTTGTGAATATTTAAATGTTGATCACAGAGGTGCAAAGACGTGATGTTAATACTGACTACAAGATTGTGTGGATCATTTAAAAATTCGGAGTATTGCTGTGAATGCTTCAATTAATACGTTTAGAGCATGCAAAATTGGTCCATTGGCGGCGCAATCTGCAACAGCGGAGCGGAGACAAATAGCTGCAATTAAAACTAGATTGTCGTTATTTAGCGCGTTGTGTCGCCGGACGCGTGCGGGACTGTGCGGGACTGCGGGACTGCGGGGTGCGCATCTATCTCCGCTCGCTCGCTTCTATAAATTTAATTTAAACTTTTGTACTTCGTCAAACGTTGAGCTTAAGACCCTCTTGCGCTGACAGTTTATATTTTTTTAATTTAATCTCGTACTCTTGTGAATAATTGAGCAGCGCGATGGCTCCCTCGCAGCCGCCTGTGTCCATACAACCGACTTGCTTGACTTCGAGTTTGTCTAATCATTATAGAGGTCGACGAGTGTCGAGGGAAATCTTCGGAGGTACATTAAAATTATGTTGGCTCTCGACTTGGGTGAAAACCGCTAAAGTTAGGCACTCTTTTATAATATTTAAAAGAAAACGTATAAATAGGTAACGGCTTTCTTAAGCTCTACTTAAGAGTAATTCCGAAAACTTACACAAAACTAAGTTTAAGTTAGGCGAGTCAACTTCACTAACAACGTATTCTATAGAAATCTTTTGGGACAAGACTCTGCGGAGTTTTGTATTCCAGTTTAGCTCAATTTCGTTTCGTTCACATAACAATTTTATTCTATATTTTTCGAGTGAAAATTTTACGATAGTAGTTCGTAATCAAGAACAATATTATTCTGAATGAATGAGTATTTGTGCGAATTTCTTCAATTTGATTTTATAGGGGAAATAAAAACTTTAAACAAGAATCATGAAATTAAATCAAACTCACATGAACTGTTGAGTGAATTCTTTTAGGTTCATTTTGATTTTGGTTTCACACGCTGAGAGGAACGAAAGGCTATTTTTCACACGCAAGTCGCATTTCCATCATTTCCTCGTAACTCAATTCGAAATCAATTCAAGTCAATTTATCAGTAGCAGGTAGTCTCCGAGGTTCTTATAATTGTTTGTAGGAACATTCAATTTCCTTCAAGCAATTAGAATTGGCGTGACCTTGTTAAATCCATTCCAATTTGAGTGGAATAAAGGCGTAAATATTAGCAGCAGGCCGCAGACAGCAGGCAGTGGCGCCAAATGTAAATAGCTTCGTATCGCCGAAACAAAAGTGAAATATCCCTTCGTCCGTGGGCCGAAGTGGAGCAACCACGTTATCGGATCGTTTGCTTTATGTACACTTTGTGGCGGAATTGGGAAAACTTGCGGAGGGGGGAAGGTTGGGGGGGCAAGTGAGGGTGTGAACTGAACCACTTCCTCCACTTTATGAATTGTCGGCGAGCGGTCACCTACTTGCGTGTTGGCGACACTAATACCGGGTCCCGAGTCCCGATGTTTCGAGCTCGTAAATATTGAACTTTGAAAAAATTGCAGCCCGCAGTGCGGTGCCCGATATTTACTGTTATTACTTGTTTGTTCTGCGACACTGATTAAAACTCTCATTTGTATTTATTTGAAACAAGATTGTAATCGGAAAAGTTCAAGGTACATTTCGTGTTTAAAGTTTTCTCGGCTTTTGGTATTGGGATCGCAGAACAAACGAATTTTAATTCATGAAGTTGTATTTTTGTGGCAATAGGTACTGAAACAGAAACATGAACAATTGAACATGAGCTTGTAATGTACTCGATGAAGGCACACGTAGTATATGAGAGCGACCATAGTCACAGATTAGTATGCGAAGAGCTGAACCGAAAGCAATTAGACGTTTCGATTCCATCTGAATTCCAAATGGGTTTCGATTGGGACAAATAGTTTGGACCCTTCAAATTGGAGTCGAGGTGACGCGTGATGTTCTAATGTAATCATTCTGAGCGGTGGGCGAGTCCAATTTGCGGCCTTACGGCCAAACTTCGATTAGTGTGATTTTGTGAATTGTAATTGTGAAGTATCAGAAACACTGATAGTTATACCAGCCTCTGATCTGTGATATCAAAATTGTTACTGAATATTTTCGGTGGTTGGTCACGTTTTCCTATGAGTGGCGATTACATGTATGAGTGTCACACCTCACCGTTGCACTGACCTCAATACTACAATGTGTTTTGAAGTCACGAACAACAGTTATATCGCAGACATTTCCCGAACATTGCTAAACCGATTCCTAACAACCATTACGCTTTTAAAGGTAACATAAAGTTGGAATTTATCAAGAAAACTTGATATTTATGGCGACGATATGAAAGGGGAGTGCTATCTGAGCAGTTCGTAATTTTAAAATGGTACAATAGTTTATAAACAGTGAAGATTAGAACAATAAAGATATAAGATAGCTGAAGTGGAAGGAGCCGCAGACGAGCGCTCAGCTATAAATCACAACGAGCAACACGACGCAATGTTGAAGTTGCAACGTGAGCACTACATGAATGTAGGACACAAGTTTCATCAAAAACAAGATATCACATATTAGAGTCACCATTGTTTATAGGGCACACAAAATGCTCATAATTATATAAAATTATCTAGAAAGTTAAGGTTCATAAAGCTCATTAAATAAACATAAAACAAAAGGACATAAATTATAGCTCTTAATTTGTGTTAGCGTTTCTATCCTCACTTTGCTTGTTAATTACAGAAAAGGACCTACTTTACATTAAGTTAAAAGTTGTCCGGCACACACTGAAAACTAAACAACGTGTAAATTTACAACAGATTACGAACTACCCACGAAATAAGCGGCGAACAACAAGTAACGCTATCAAATTATTCAGCGGAGAGGTTGCACGTGAACGGGTCAACCATAAAGAGTAACTTCGTTCTCGCGTCGATTCCCGCATTTCCCACCGAAATAGTGCGGCGGGCATAGTTCCCGCAGTTGTCGGGATCGTGACCGCGGACCGCGGGACCGCGGGACTTTATACACAGCCGTCCAAGTGTTTATTACTGCCCTCAGTGACGCGCCAATGAGCCAGCTTTCTAACGTCGCTCTCGTGATGGGAAACAACACATTGTTCCTCTTTAATGATCACTCTATATGGCTTCCTTGATTGCCTGTTCTCTTACTTTATCCAAATCTCGATCTGTGTTCATGACTAAAATAGAGCAACTGGTTGTGTCATTGTTTATGTTATGGAGTTAAAAAATGAGGATTTCCCTTTAGGGAATGTTATGTTGCGTGAGAATTGTTGCGTGGGTTGATCATTCAAATATTAAAATAAGTAAATAGAGTTAAATTAAGCATAGACCAAGCATAACGGTGTCAACGACAACAGAAATCGAACAAACAATAACGTTACGGCGACATCCCTCGGCTCGTCAACACCAAACTTGGGGCTGTGATATAAACTGATAAAGAAACTATGCAAGCGGAAACTTTAACACCGCCGAACTTTGGACAAATTATCTGTCCGCAGAAGGGTGTGTGTGTTTAGGACCGGCGTGTAGCAACTGGGCTGTTAAGAAAATTTACCTCGACCGCTATAATGAGAGCCCCGACCATTCATTAAGCTCGTCCACTAATAGCTGACGCGGAGACGCGTGGAGATGTGTGAGGGGTCAGGTCACGTTGGCTACGTCAACACTTGCACGCGACATTTGCGGGCCAACCTTTAATTTTCCTGAGTCGCTTGTTGTCGTTTGCGGAATTTATACACGCATATGTTTTGATAATTTTGCGCTATAGGATTGCGTCAGGTTTATTTTGGTAACAGATTTCAAAAAGGTCTATCTGTCTGCCTCGTAATGGTTGGTACTGCTTTGCACTTAAATGACGGTTGAGTTTGAATTGTCCCACAGGGGTTTTGAAAAGTTCCGTGTAAGCATCACCCTCCATTTTGCTTAGTTGTCGGCCTCAGGATTCAACGTTTGTAAAATTCATGACAAAACATACACAACGTTATCTAAGTTTTTATAAAACGTCATCATATTGAGCGTGAATTATTTAATCAATTTATCAATCTCGATTCAAGTTTGATTGAAGCGAAATCCTGAAATTCCTTGAGTTTATTGAAGCCCACGCTTCGTTGACTCATTTACTTAAATTTATCATCAAGTCGAGTTATTAGTGATTTGTGTGGCCGCTGCGATCGTAAACTGTCTCCTTTATTATAGTCGTGATATTATTTTGAGTTAATCTTATTTACTTTCATTGCCTCAAGAATTTATTACGTTTAGATGTAACGATTAGTATTTAGATGTATAAACAATATCTCTGGAACATTTAGATGAGAGATAATTATATTATTGTTATTAATTATTTTAATATTTGGTTTCAAGTAAGTATTTTAATGGTTATCGATGTAACATCTTTATGGCACTGATACTTAATAGTTTATATAAATTGTTAAGTCCCTTGAGAGGAACTAGAAGTTGAATGGTTACTTCTACTCGAAATTGTGTAGAGTTGGACTAGTTGAGCTCTCATGTGAGACTATAGTGAGATAACGTGCTTTGTAAGTAAGCGTTCACAATATCAATTAGAGACATCGTTCTAGTACAGGCACGGAGTCTGGAATAGGGCCCGGTTGATGGCAATAGGCTCGCCCTTAATTGCAGAAGACCTAAACTTAACTGGGGAAATGTGTGTATTCTTATGGGTACACCTATACCTAGCCCTTTCCGGATAACAGGCGTGATTCTAGTAGTAGTTAATAATTCTGATCATAATCTACCATACTAGCACCATTCATTAAACAGTTTCTAATCAATAAAGCATCACAAAACATCACTCTATTCTCGAACGTTACATGGCAGTTGCCCAGAGTATACATCATAAAGTCACAACAGTGGTAAACACCAGTGCACAGCAGAGCAATAAATATTAGCCGAGAAAATGAATCGAGATAAGGAGGCAGAGGGGACGGTCCGGTGGCGGCACGGCGACGGCACGGGCCGGCCACGCATCCCGGACTTTGTTCGCACTCATTGAGCTGTGTAAAAAGATACAGCTCCCCTATTTCATTTATACTAGCCTGTTTATCTAGCCTTTATAAATTGCTTTCATTTGCCCAGTAATCTTCTTTTTCGCTTTGATCCCGGTTTGTTTATTCAAAAAGCGCTTTTAAAAAATTCAATTTGTTTCAACGAGCCTCCGCTCTCTAACACTTGCACTCGTAAAACGAGTCTGATTTTACAATCAATAAAATAAAAATTTGAATAAAATTGTTTCCTCGTTTCTCGTAAATTACGAGTAGGTACCTACATTTTATGAATGAACGCGACAATAAAATTACTCGGTTAGTTATCTGTGCTGCGGTCATCTTGATGTTGTAATGGTGATAGTAAAACAGTAATAAACAGCCATTTAGATGGTTGTTGACGATTACGAGAACATGTAAAGCGATATCTCCAGTTTGATTTAAAGACGTACAAAAGTTAGTAAGCAATATGCTAGTTTAGTAGTAATTTGTCAGAAATAGTTGCATTTCTACAATGTTACAAAATCGAACCAAATGAAATAAACAAAATAAAGTGTGTAAAGAGTTTATATTGTGCTCAAAGGCAAGAACACATGACTTTCGTGTCAAGTAACATATGGAATGTAATCTACAAAGCTCTAAAAGAAATAAGGAAAAAAGAAACGGTAAGAAAAACTGACGAAGCAAAGAAACCGTACACCGTGACAATGACAAATAAAGTAGCGAAGGTAGCGAAGTAACAAATGTCATAGCCGAGCGACAAATCCGCGCCCGCAGCCCGCAGCCAGCCCTCACCGCTCCACCCGCCACCGCTCCGCCCGCCAGCGCTCGCCCCGACAACATTTATTTTCCACCGTTTGATTTCTACAGGTATTTCCCTTTATCAAGCAGACTCATTCATGATAGCGACGGCTGTGAAACCATTCTTTAACCGACTGATGTCGGATCAGCAATCGATACTTATAATAAAACTTTACGGGACCTTTTGTCCGTGATTTCTTACGATTACAATTCCGAAGTAATAGTTCGTGTAACTTAGATTTAGCTCCGAAAACTCATTCTAGCGGAAATTAAGATTGAAGATGCTTACGTAATATTCGGGAAGATTAATGCTTCCGAAAACATATTTGGTCGACAAAGTTCTCCAACATTATTGTATCAACGCTTTATGGGATGCCCTAAATTACAGCCATCAACGGCTCTATGACAAATTACGAGGGACAAACTAATAAACATGAGAACATCTAAATAGCATCTGGTGTTAAAACGGGACGTCTCAATAATTCAGCGAAGCCGGTCCTGAAGGCAGCGGGTAATGTTTGGGCAAATGTTTGCGTATGACCCATCCGCCTTCCGCTATCCGCCATCCGACATCCCGGACTCTAATGCGGGGGAAATTGTATGCGAATTGCGAGCGACGTTCACACTTGTCGACTTCAAGCAGGCTACAGCATAAAATAATATTAAAGATAATAGTTATTTAGGCGAATTGTTAGTCTATGCAAACACATTTGTCGGTAGCCAAATAAAGGTGGATATCAAAGCACGGGATTACGGTGGCGGCAAGTATATCGATGGACTGAAGTTCTTTTAGCAATCAGCACGTAGTCGCACTCGTCGGTATTGGTATTGCGCGGCCGGTCGGCTGCCGACTGCCCGAGCGCCCGGCTCGCGGCTGGCGCACTAAATTGTAGGCTCAGCGTTCTCAGTGCCTGTAATTTGTTGAATGTGCGTTCAGAATTGATGATATTACATTGAAGTTTAAATGTGTACGGTTTCGCGTTATTTGTTGGCTTTATGATAAACCGAAATTTATTGAAGGAAGCAGCAATACAGTTAGATTTGTATTGCAGCAGAATTGTTTATTTGGGTAATTTCGTTTATTTATTTTGTGTTCTTTTTTATAGGTCAGTCTATAAATAAAGATTTAGTTCACTCGAACTGTTTTATGTAAAATCTTCACCAAATATGATATTTTTATTCATTTTCAGAAATACATTTAATAAATTTTAATGGTACCTATAAAGGGTGTAAATGTAAAATATAAATAAATAATAAATAAATAATATTCCACAACTATCACACAACGCCATCTAGTCCCAAGCTAAGCAGAGCTTGTGTTATGGGTACTAGACAACTGATAAACATACTTATATATTTCTAAATACATACATATTATAGATAAATTACACCCAGACACAGAACAAATGATCGTGCTCATCACACAAACATTTTTCCTGGGTGGGAATCGAACCCACGACCTCTGGCCTAGCAGTTAGGGTCACTAACCACTAGACCAACAGGCCAGTCGAAGTACCCTTAACGCAAACGAAAGGCACTTGTTGTCCCCACCACTGCGAACATTTTTTTGTTGCAGACCATACCTGGGAACCCCCTAGTTACCGCGGAGATATAATATTGGGGATCAAAGTTCCAAATTTTTCACGGCTGTTTTTGTATAATTTTTACCCGACTACGGCGAAGCCAAAAGGAAGGGTAATGATTTTAGCAGTCTATGTATGTATGTATGTATGTCAGTTTGAATGTTCCACCGTAGCGCCTACACTACTGAACGTACTTTAATAAATGAGGTGTCAATAGATTTGTAAGAATAGCCCGTGTGACATAGGCTATATAAATTCTAACAATTCATTTTATGATGGAATTTAAATGTCTATTTACTCTTTAAATAGCAAACCAACATTCAGTAGAATTTTACATCATTAAAGTAATATACCTACTCGTATTATAACGGATTCACTATATAAAACTAAAATAAAATTCAAATAAAAATATAAGTTAAAAACTAAAACCCGACTGCAAACCGCAGTCTTAAAAGTAGTAAATAATTCTTGGCTGATATTCATATTATTGAATTTATATACTTCTATTTAAATATAAGTAAAATTATTATAGAGGTCAGTCGTAGTCGCATGCCACCTTGCTAACGGCAACAGCAGCTGACTTATGTATTAATGAAAACCCCATGAAGGAGCATCAGGCTGGTATCAGTGGCATGCAACTACGGCGGTCCTCTATAATAAGTTTACTTATATTTAAATCGAAACATATAAATTCAATATATGAATATCAGACAAGAATTATTTACTACTTTTAAGACCGCGGTTTGTAATCGGGTTTTAGTTTTTACCCGACTGCGGCGAAGCCCAAAAGGAGGGTTATGTGTTTGGCGTGTATGTATGTATGTATGTAAGTATGTATGTATGTATGTATGTATGTATGTATGTATGTCCGTTTCTTCGTTCCCTCATAACTCCTAAACGGATGAAGGGATTTGAATAAAATATACGTCGTTAGATTCGTCTTGATTGCGCAAGTGTCACTAGCTACGTTAAAATTAAAAAAGAAAAGAAATTTGCGCATTTTGGGGGCCATATAGCGTATTTAAAAAAAATAAAAAAAAAACCATTACCATCGAGTAGGGTATCAAAATGAAGGGGTTTAAAAGGAGATTACAAAAATATAAAATACTTAGATGTTTAAAAGAAATTCAAAGTCACAAAACCTATAAACAAACAAAAAAGTTGAATCATCTGCGAAGATTTTTACGCGACCAACGAACGAACAAACACAAAAGAACTAAAAAGTTGGAAATAAAAAAAGTAACTTGGAAGCAGGCGGGGTTCATTTGAATATTAAATAATGAAATGAAAATAGAATGGACCCCGCCTGCTTCCAAGTCTTGTTTAATTTAAAATGTGCTTGTTTTGTTGCTGTTCAGTTTTTCAGTCGGGTAAATTATCTCCATTACCCGCTTACCATTCAAAGCATCCACTAGCACACTGTTTTAAGAATGCTACATTGAGTTTTACCGTAAAATGTGATTATTAACTCCAAAAAAAAAGTCGTTTCCCAGCAAAAAAATTTGCATAGGGGTACTTAGTTTGATGTACAGAATGCTTAGTTGACTTATGTGTGAAGGGTTGATTTACACCCTGTATAAAACAACCCGATCACGGAATGTAAACAATAACAAACGAAGCATGTTATGACCAGTCTGAGTTTTAAAACGAACTGTCCTAATAAACGGATTGGAATTCTGTTCGCTTCGTGACCAACATATTATTATGCGACCTGTAGGATCATAAATTATGTCTATTTTGGAGATAAATGGCTACCAAATAAAGGAGAAAACCCTGGAAAATTCACAAAATTACGATAGTTATTCTGTTCTCTGCATGCATAAAAGCAATCTGTGATGAATTTAGTCTTTTTTTATCACAGATAAGCTTTCGTTTAATTTCTAACAATCTGCTATGTCATTCGTCTCGTTACAAGTTTTTGCAAACTAATACTTCGAGCACGACCGGTCATGGATTTATTTAAATCAGAGTGACAAAATATACAGAGGCACATTTATAAATATCAATAGGACATGGTAGACTTCGCTGCAATCATTAGGTTTGACGACAAAGCGTGACACAGTCATGTATTTGAATGGAACATATATATACGGCACGGTTGGCGCAGTGGCTCAAGCAATGGACTGCTGCGCTGCGTGTCGCGGGTTCGGTCCCTGCGGAACAAATAATTGTATGACCTACAGATAGTTGTTCCGGGTCTGGGTATTTGGGTATTTGTGTATGTGAGTTTAAATGTTTGTGAACGCACCCACGATACAAGAGAAATTCCTAGAGTGGGGCAACGTTTTTTTTTTTTTAAATATATCACACGTAACGAGCCAACTAGTTAAAAGTGAACTTTTTTGCCATTGTTAAAAAATAACGTCATATTATAAATAAGTGTTATGTTATATTTCTAATACAGATTGTGAATTCATTACCAGTACCAGCATTACCAAAAGAAAGACGGAGAAGAAAGTTACAAAGAGCAAAATCTGAAAGAAGAAGGCAAATGTTACGTGTAAAAATTTAAAGAATTTTATTGGATAAAGTAACTTGAGTAGAGTGGAGTTTGCTACGAGTAGATCAACAAGTTAGGTAATAGATCAAAGTTGCGTAAGATCCTGTGGATCATTTCACACCCACGACAAGCCTAAACTAAACCAAAATTAGTCACCCACACAAAACCACACTAACAAACAAAAACCAAAGTTCCCTCCGATTACCCGAACTCTGTACATTAGATCACCGATGGCTTCACCATCCCTCCGCAAACAAGACGAAACAATGGCTGCGAGCAAACACGGGGATAGAGACGTTTGTCTTAGGAATCTACATTACAACAAACATACACCCCACTTAATAGCGTGCTAGTGGCAGCGGTGGAAGTATCCCTTTATTCCAATATCTGATTTGGTTAGGGTTGGCCGAGAATGGTATTGTGATTGCGTGACTTGAAAGGTACTATGATATATTTTTTTCTAATTTTTTTATTATAATTGATTGTTTGATTTTTTTTTTGATTGTTTGATTTTTTTTTTCTTCTTCTGTGTATGTTTTCTAACTTACGTATGTCAATAAATCGATTTATTATTTTATTTAATTTTGAGGCGTAGGTATCGTGGATGTCTGAATTTACTAACAACACCGTGTTCAAATCTCAATAAACTTTTGCTGAAAGATACCTTTCCTGCAAACGCACACTTAATTTGCTGTCACTTAGTTATCACGCGGTATAGGATCAGAGTTACCCCCTTTTTGAAATAAATAGCTTGTGAAGGGTTTTAATTGAAGTGTAATAGTTAGTCAGCCACAAACATTGAAAGGGATTTCCTGATTGTTTTATAAGAATTAACACTTTACGTGATGATTCACTGCTACACATGCATATATGTTACAGTTAGCGTTGACGTCAATAATATTACTGCTGATATTTCGAAATCAATAACGCAATGCATTTTAAAACAATTTCTTTTCAAAAAAGGAAAAAAACAAAATAAATCCTTAGTGGACAGTCGTAGGCGGCGTAACACAAGATGTTAAACAAATTAACATTTACTTGAAACGTAAATGTAATGAAGGTTACAACTGGAAATGAACCGAGGATACTTGTTAACCCCGGCGACTGTCCTGAGGGACCTTTGTACTAAATCTGTGACAAGTCTGTCAACGTTCCTTTTGGGATTACATTATATTTTTGCATGAAAAGTAACTTGTACCTTTGACCTACGAGGTGATTTTTTTTTCCTGGAAAACGGATTATGAACTCTGTACTTTTACTTTTTGTGATGTTTTTTTTTGTTGAAATTATTTATTTTTAGTCTCGTTTATAACGAGACTAAAAATAAATAATTTTTTTTTTACAAAGCCTTTTTTTTAAATAAAAACATACTATTCATTTAGAGTCCGTAGATCGGTAATTATTGGTATAAATAAGTTCAGCAGTTCAACATGATTATTAGCATTCATCTCTAATTTGACACCTCTATAAGTGACTCACTCATATCAGTCGTATCGATTTCACAATACAGGTAGCCCATGTCCTGCGTTAGGACAAAGATTATTTTTTTTTCGGCATAACACAACTTCCAAATACCAACCACGTGGGCCAAGTCGCGGCCAAAAGCTGAGTTAAATATTTCGTGGTTTCGACACGTCTGAAGCGTCAACATATTTACTGCTGGCTGGTACTTTATTCTTCAATGTCACAATTTATCACCATCGGACAAAGCTTGAGGCGATCACCTTTGATTAATATCACCATTTCTGCATATTTTGTCTCCAAACACAATTGTTAACCGGGAAGCGTGCTCTAAAACAGCACAGTTCGTGTTTTGCAAGTGGCAAATTTATTGCTGGTCGGATCTTATCTGCAATCGTTTATCTATTCAATCTCGAATCATAAATCTGTATTGTATTATAAATCTATTTGGCTCTTGTCTGTATTATAATGTTTTACATATTAATACACAAAAATCACGAACTGGTCTCGCAAATTGGAACACGACAATGAGCTTAGAAGACAATGCGACGAGGACAATAGATAATCTTATATGAAAACCTTCTAGCGACACTCAAGTTGAAAACCACTCGAATAACCGAGAGCAAACTCTCCAAGTTTTAAAGGAAAACATCGTGAGAGAAACTGTACATTTCAAATAACACAATACTGAGAGTAGAAAAGATAGCATCGTTTAATACATTGGACATAAATTACGAGCGAACAAACCACAGTGGCACGGAAGGCGATGTTTCCGAACGATACTAAATTCGTTTTCATGCGAGCAATATTTGAACAAAGCTCATATCAAGAATTAATAACAATATAACGTAGTCAAATATGTACGTAGTTGGTAATGGAATGTACCGAACAGAGCAATCTGATGGTGGGATCAGACGAGCGATGCTCGGCGACGATACGGCACGCACTGCGACTGCGACTGTTCCTACTGGTGACGCACTCGATCGCAGATAATCGTACCTTCTTGTTCCGTTCCGATCGTTAACATTGTTATATAATTGTGTCTTGGGAGTTGTCTGGTCAGAATTGATTGTTATTTATTAAGATTTATTTGTTTGAAGGTGAATCATTGGCAGTTGATGACTCTTTGTTTTGGTTCGTCTTTGTCCGTCCTACAGCTGAGGAATGCTGACAATGTTAGATTTTTTCACCTTTCCACCAATTGAAGGACTGACAAATATACATCTGTTAATTCAAAATGAAATTTCTCTGCTTGTGTAGTTAGGAGAGCGTGGGTTTACATTCACTGAAATATTTGATTTGCATAACATTATATTTGATGAGGCAAAGATTTCCTGAATAAACATAATAATAATTATGTATGGAATATTATTTATAACATTCAGTTACATAAATATTCGGAATTGAAACGGCAAACATCGTTATACACTCACCGGCACGGAAACTTGGCCACATGTAATTTTCACGATATTTCGCACTTAAATGTATCTTTGACATTGAAATAAGGATAGATGCTCTCAGTAAGTGTTTCTTAAGCTTTTAGAACTTGAAATTGAAAACTTCACAACACGAATAAGTTTATTTATTAAATTGGGCACTTTTGCAGAAACAAAGAATTTTACACTATCAATTTTAAAACACTATAGAATAAAAAAAAACCTAAATTTGGTTCATTGTCTAAACGTTTTAGTATCGGGTGTTTCCTCCTCTAGCCCTAATAACGGCCCGCATTCGATCTGGCATGCTTTGAATGATATTTCTAACATCAACTTGCGGTATGCTTTCCCAAGCAGTCAGTGCTGCAATTCGAAGTTGGTTAAGAGTTTCTGGCGGGTCGGAGGTGGACTTTATCTTTCTTTTGAGCATGTCCCAGATATGCTCAATCGGGTTTAAGTCCGGACTACGAGCTGGCCACTGCAATTTTTGAATACCAACTTCTTGAAGGTATTCTTCAACGCAGTGTGCAACGTGCGGGCGTGCATTATCGTGCATTAGGAGGAATTGGTCGTGCCCAATGTATCCCGAATATACCAAAACATGTTCCCAAACCATTACAGAGCCTCCATAAAAACTCACAGTTTGTGTGGTGGTAATGGGTAGAAATCTCTCTCCTCTTCTTTTCCACACTCGCTCTCGACCGTCTGGGGCACGCAAAGCTATTCGACACTCATCTGTGAACAGCACTCGAGCCCATTGCTCGTGGGTCCAGCTGGCGTGTTCACGTGCGAATTGAAGTCGAGCTACTCGGTGATGTTTGAGGAGTTCCGGACCGCGTGCTGGTCTACGGGCTTTTAAATTCACTTCTTCCATTCGTCTTCTCACTGTACGCTCACTAACATTCACGCCTCTTGCAATTTGGAGCCGCTGGCGTATCTCAACAGCGGTCAGGTAGCGGTTTCTTAAAATTTCCAGGACAATAAAACGGTCGTCCCGGGCCGATGTGCATCTCACGCCTCCACTGCCTGGTCTACGGTAATAGTGGCCTGTCTCCTGGTATCGTTTTAGGGCATACTGCATCGATGAACGTGGTACATTAAGCACCACAGCAACTTCACGCTGTGTCAACCCTTGGTCGATTAATGCTACAGCCTGTGCAACCTGTGCTGGTGTTAATGGCATTTTGATTGTTAAAGCACCTTCGGTTAATCAATAAAAAGCACAAAACCAAAATAATTCAATAAGTTAACCGTAAACTTTTACAACCCACAAATTTAAACTTGCAACTTAGTCGCTCAAGAGACACGAATCAACTAAAAATTAAAAGTTGCACCATAGTGCACTCAAACATAATGAATTACCCTCTTGAACTAAGAGTAAACATGTTTTTGACCTACCCTCATAAGAAACAGTCATTGGAAACACTTAAAGTTTTTGTTATTGCGAGTATTTGCGAGATAAGCGCTTGGCCAAGATTCCGTGCCGCTGAGTATATTTTACCAAGAATCTTTATTCATCAACATCATCATCAACAGCCTATTACTGTTCCCACTGCTGGGACACAGGCCTCTTCTCTTTGAGAGGGAATGAGCTATAATCTTAATTCATAATTCATTTATTTATTGTTTAGTACAGGTAAACATAAGGTCTTACAAATAGTTTTGTTTGTATCACTGTAACATACTCATGGGGTGTACAATATTTATGCATATTATTATATAGTACTAGCTGACCCACGCAACTTCGTCTGCGTCACAATAATATATAGCTTACAACCATCCTCAATAGATCGACTATCCAACATAGTAATATTTTCTCAATTAGCTTTCTAATGTTGAAAGAATTTTAAAAAGTCGTCAGAGTAATTTTTGAGTTAAATCGTAACAAACAAAAAATCTAATCTTTCCTCTCTATAATATTAGATAGAACCTAAGATTACATTATTAAAGTGAGAATTACATGTGTTCCTACCTATCTCTTACTGTTAAATATACAATCATCATCATCATCATCAGCCTATATTGCTCCTACTGCATGGGACTCAGGCCTCCTCTCTAGGAGTGGGATGGGCTATAATCCACCCCGCTGGCCCAGAGCGGATTGGTAGATGTCACATTTCTTCGAAGTCCTTACGATGTTTTCCTTCACCGTTTTGAGAGCAGTGGTGATGAAATATATTACAAAAAGTAATGCGCCTGCCTGGATTCGAACCCTTGACCAACTGTTCGTAAGTCGGGGCACCACCACTGCTCACAAAACAATATACAATAACACCTTGTAAATATGGTACAGTAAATATTTTGAATTTGAATTACCCGAAGGCTGGCGAGGGCCGGCGGACCGCGTAATTATTTTGTCGCGGGGACATTTTAACAATGCGATATCTTCTAAGATGTTTGTTTAAACTATATAGAGTTAAAGAAACAAATATTCTATTTTAAATTTCCGTTCTAACAAACACATTTATTTAGATATAGATTAATACCATATGGGTTAAATAAGCTTCGCAAAAAATAACTCTATTGAACCTAACATTTAAATAGTAAAAAATGGTTACAGTGAGTTAATCTTAATAGATAGATATATGCTGTCCCGGACTTTTTTGTAGAACTTTTAAAGAGGAAATGTCTTTATACATTATATCTACATAACTTAAACCATTTTCGCAGCGCACGCAACCGAAACTCTCAATAAGGAATACCGTTTCCCGTTTATGCAACATTTTTCATTTATGCTCCACTCCGTTTGGTCATAGCGTGATTTTATACAGCCTAAAGCCTTCCTCGATAAATGGACTATACAACACAAAAATAATTTTTCAATTTTAACCAGTCGATCCTGAGATCTTAGCGTTCAAACAAACAAACAAACAGACAAACAAACAAACTCTTCAGCTTTATAATATTAATATAGATGTCAATGTTATTTGTTAAATTATAAAAATTATATTACATTACACATTCATTCATACAATTAATTGAGGACACATAAAATCGTCATCTACCAGACGGGCCCAGTGCGGATTGGTAAGTAGATGTCTTCGAATTTTTGGTTCTACGACATGCCGGTTTCGTCACGATGTTTTCCTTCACCGTTTTGAGAGCAGCGGTGATGAAATAAATTACACAAAGTAATGTGCCTGCCTGTTTTCGAACCCACGACCTACTGTTCGTAAGTCGGAGGCGCCACTACTGGGCCACCGCTGCTCTCTCAATCTTTATTAATAAAAATATTTCAGTACGTTACTTCCCATTTCTTTAATGGGACAAGCCCGCTATACTATTTCCAAACTGCTGCAATTGCAATGTTTTATCTGGTGTAATGATAACTCTGTGGGAAGTCGTCAGTGAAAGGAGCTTGCACAAAGGTAAGAATGTGCAAGGCACAAGGCAGTGGAAAGCGACCGGCTACCGAAATAATATATGGGGCAATGCATTTTGGTTTAGATTAGATATAATAGAAGACAAGTGAACATTATAGAAACACGTTTAGACTTAGGTGGGTAAAGGTAGAATAATGTTATAAAATCTGATAAGTGTAACTAACAGCTTTTGCAAATAGGAGAATATTTAGTCAACGCTTCGATGGTTTGCTTCGGTGGTCAATCGGTTGCAAGCAATGCTGAGCATTAATAAGGTCCTGGGTTCCACTTCAAGGTCAGGCAAAGTGTTAATGGATAGCAGTAAGGGTTGGTGCCTGGCCCGGATGGTAATAAACTCGCTCGGCATTACTGGAAATTACACATAACTGAAGTATTTAGGATTAGTATGCACCTGTACCTAGCACTTCGACGATGAAGATACATCACAAATCAAGAGCTCAATACTAAAATTTATAATTTAGATCATTACCACTTATTATTGACGAATTATTACCACAGTACAAATGATATTCACGTGTAACCACATGGAACATAATGCCCGCAATTATCTCCCAGCGCGGCACACGTGCGGGGGGAGCAATCAATCGAAAACCACGTGATTGTCAATCAATTAACCGTGTGCCACTAAAAGAGCTAATAAACCGGCTGCGAGATGAAAAGATTAATCAGCTTCCGATATCAATTGTAACCGAATTACGATCAGCGACGAATTGGAGACTAACGAGACAAAGACACGTTGTGCGATGAATACAGTGCGTCAACTTAGTTGCATTCATGAACATAACCCTAAGGAAGTATATATTATCTTGAAATCATCAAGTATTTGCATAAATATCGTCCACATAAACTTTATACCGAAGAAATCTTACAAAATATAGAACGTGTTCTCGCGTCGTTGCTTTGTTCCTATTTCATTTGTCAACTCAGTAAAGCTGGAATCGTCTACTTTGCATAAGTGAGTCGCTTATGCTCGTAAACTACGCGGCACTGAACAGACTACTCAAACTTCGTAATACAACAAACTTTGAGGATTATTTCGAGACTTGTTCATGTGACAGCACTGATTTAAACCGCTAAAAAGAATATAAAATAAAAAAGTTTAAATGTCCAAAAAAGTTTAAAGGTCTGTTAGCATGCTTTCTTATACATACGACGATCAACTACTTAAATTAATACAACTTATAATCAAGCAAGCCACTGTTTTGAATCTGGCACTAAGTGAACTTTTCAAAGGCTACACCGCATTGATTTACTGCGTTTTGCGTCACTAGACCGATTATCTGGTATCGGAACAGCCGTAAATAAATTCATGTAGATAAGTCCCGAACACCCGCATCCAATCGAGATGTCACACGATCACCATTGCGATCCTTATCAATCGATTGTTGAACTGATAATAATTCGAATACAATGGAATCGATGTTTGTGTTGTAACAAATCGAATGGCTCGTTCTCGGAATACATAATTGGTATAGGAGTTTGAGTGAATCGAAATTATGTTCAATTATTTTTTTATGCTTTTTCGAAAGTATATTCACAAAAAGTTGATTTGTAGCCGCTTGTCTAAATTGAAGTTTAGGGGTGAATTCTTGAACGTATTATTTAAAACGTGTGGGGAAATTACAGGGTTTGAACACATCGTTATGTTAATAACAGTAACTATTTGGTCACTTTATTACGGAAACGTTTTTGGTGTGAACCATATTCAGAGCAATTTATTTAGATTCCGCTCGCTACACGTCTCTTTTTCACTAAACCATAAAATGTGTTATTTGTGATAAAGCACGTTTTGAATAATATTTATTTTTATTCGCATATTTTTTAAACGTGCTCTATACGCTTGAATATGTTATTCAAACTGAACTTTATTGTTTATTCTGAATATAGAATGAATGCAGGATATAAATGTGTGTATATTTTGAATTAAAATGTGATTGTATTATGTTAACAGTTTTAATACAAACTTGTAACCCCAGGAGCGGACTTCCAACAAAGGTAAACCTACAACGACCTTATAGGTGGTTTTCTTCAGAAAGGTAAGGTGGATCGTACTTGTAATCGGCGTGCGTGTAACCAGATATCGATAGGGATGACACAAAAGGAGTACTATGTATCGATCACTGATAACCTTTAACTGAGAGACTACCAGGAGATCGCCAAAGTCGCATGATAATTGCGTCCCCATAAACAAGGGCTCGGTAATGGCCGTGCTATCCGCGGTACACGGCGGCGGCGGCAGTTTGGCACGCGCCCGGCCACCGAACATCAATGTGTACTGTAAGCCTGGTTGGGCTGCGTTCATGGGAGGACTAATGGTGGCTGACAAAGGTAAGGTACACACTGGGTGACTAAGTTTTCCCCGGTCTTCTGCCCAAAGATTGGTCGCCCTTTAATGGTTTCCGTTTGACAACAAAACGGTTATAAACACTATTATAGTTTATAGACACAATCTCACGTGAATTTCCTTTTGCATTCGAAGTTACACACAGAGGGTTAAAGTCTATTAAACGTGGTAACGTACTATTCCTAAACCGCGCAATATACATTAGAGAACAAGTCAGAACTATGAGAGCAATGTCTAGCAATTTTCCAAAATACAGCAAAGAAGAGTACATCACGCTTTTCTGGACTATGATTTGTATATTAGTTACCTCTTTCAATATTTATCTGGATAAAATGAAAGCTGCCCAAGTCTTGGAGCAGTCTCTGGTCACATTGTTACCGCTCGTGTGTCTACTGCCTATGAGACCCTGGCTTTGCGTTTATTCACGCAGTAAACGTATGCTAGTTTATTGTCCACTAACGTGAAGCCACAATTTTTATCTTCGGCAGTAGACCCGCCAGCGTTTATAGATGCCGGAAAAACGTACAGGTTCTAGCCAAAATGTTGGTTTATTACTGTTTTGTAGCTTTGAGGAGCCAGCAGTGTTTTATGGCTGGTTGTTTAATAACTCCTTCTTAGTGTTTTTTTATAAGCCATTTATTGTCGAACTACGAACTATTATAATTCTGGTACTATTCTTTTCATGCACCACCTCAAATCAGCCATCGCAGTGCGCGTCCAGATTATCTGACCGATTCTTTCTGGGCGTCTATCCTTGATAATATATTATTAAAATAAAAATATCCTACAGGGTCTGAGATAAGAGGATAGACAACACATAATGAAATATGTTTTTATGTCAAGCGTTGAACAATTGCCAAAATGAACAATGTATAGTGAATATCTCAGTTCGCCCCAGGAGCTGTTAACTAAACTATTCGCATCACAGCTTTCTCCCGAACAAATTGTTGAAAAACGGCCTATTTTATCTGAACCCTCAATCTCATTTCCTCGGTTCCGTGTACCGCGTTATTTCAAAATGGCGTCTATTTCAAACAACCGATAGTACTACAAAGCCTGCTATTAACGTAATGCTCATATAAATAGTGTGATTTCCTACAAACCGTGTATCGTACGAGCGTTCCTTAAACTGGATCCTTCGGTGATGGGATCAATTTGTATAGCTTCCCTCGGAACCTCGCGATCAAACAAATTACGACCTTAATGGGAGCACTTAGAGCTAAGTTTGGCTCATGAAGCATGATGGCGGGGTGCAGGGTATAGTCACAATAAACCGGCGGGTAGTTTGAGAGCGGCCATTATGTTTGATCCTTCATTCGTCTGCCGGAGTCCGCGCGGTCAGTTGGGTGACGTGGATGTTGGAGGTCCGTGAGTAATCCCAACGATCAGACTTGGCTGGATTATCTAGTAGATTAAACGTAGTTTTAATCATGCAGAACATTCTCGACGCTCTGTCTAGCGCTGAACGTCTAACGTCCCACCGTGCGTGGATGAGCTCTATCAGTTTCATTCTCAACGTCCAAAAATAAAGTATAAACGTTTGTTCGATCGTAGACTAATGCTAGAACAGAATCCAAAGAACAAGTTAAGAAAAAAATTGGGTCCTTTTAATAGGACTTTTTTTTCGTAGATAGCTACGTTCTTTTACATTTCTGTCCAAATCAATCAGTTTGCTGAGTCTAGGCGGTTCTATGGCAATACAATAGTGTATTCAAATAAGTCGGGCACCCTATATTTTGATTATAACCGAACTTTAACCCTGCTAGAACTATACAAACATATTTCCATCATTTAGGCTTTACCACGTGTTCGTTATTTGGACTCGTATAATTTGTGCGCATGAGTGGCGGGCAAGGGCTCGTTAGCATCGATATGCAAGCATGCTAATGGCGCAGCTGAACGGCTAATAGGCGCGCCCTATTTAACGCAGGTTGTACAACAGCTTGTGAGGGACGCTTTACGGATATGCTTTGATAACACGCTTTTGTGAAACAGATTTAGATTGAACTCTTGCGAACTGAAAATGTTGTCTTTGAGAAAATAATCAAAATTAAATACGTCTGTTTATCATTAGAAACATAACACTACACCACGGCTGTTTCCCTGAAGGGTTAGGCAGAGTTGTGCTTACGGTACAGCTACATTTCACACATTGCAATCATTCAGCACATACAATACTCTAGGATACGACTGAGAATTTCCTGGTAGCAAAACCCAATGACACTGGCAGTGCCTACTAGACCATACAAAAAGTAATATATTATTACACTTTAAAAAAAAAAAAAAACGTTGCCCCACACTAGGTATTTTTCCTGTATGGGTGCGTTTACAAACAATTAGACTCATATACACAGATACCCAGACCCGAAACAACTATCTGTAGGCCATACAAATATTTGTTCCGTGCGGGGATCGAACCCGCGACACGCAACGCAGCAGTCCAATCGCTCAGCCACTGAGCCAACCGTGTCGCGTGTCACTTTAATACTACGTTACGGTATTTTAGTTTAATTATTAATCAATCAATGACAGCGTAGTTTATTACAACTTGTTTCGGGATTACATAAACTTTGAGAGACAAACAAACATTTGCGTTGTGACTTTAATTTCAGTGACGTTGGGATAACATATCGTTTCCTATTTAAATTACATACATGTTAAATGGCTTAAACCAAAAGGTTAATCGTGCCGTTATTCACAATTTAATGAAGTTGACCTGGACATAATATTTCTCAGTTACTGTTGACATGTGGAATTGTATTGTATCTCCCACGTCAACCGACCTGTATACTTTGGAGGTCGACATGTTATAAATATGTGATAAATTCCACAAGTGTGTGATAATTAAATTTATTGCACCTTGAGACGCTTACAGGTGACAGGTTATCTGACATCTGCGGGTTGTTCGGAATAGATACCGCGGCCTCGGTATAAAGGGCTAAGAAGGAACATGGGTGGTTTTTGGTCAGTATAAGTTTGACACTCCCTTAGAACGGGAGGGGTTATTTGACCCGTCGGTATGTATGTCTGTATTTCCGTTTCTTTGTTCCGTCATAACTCCTAAACGTATGAACGGATGTAAATAAAATATATGTCGTTGGTTTGGTCGGCGCGAGGGTCACTAGCTACATGAAAACTAAAACACTAAAAAAATTGCGTACTTTGGGGGTGTTCAATATTTTTTTTTCCGTCTCCATCGAATAGGGTGTTAAAATAGAGGGTTTTAAAAGGAGATAACAATAGTATACCTTATATGTTTAAAAGAAATTCTTAGTGACAAATCTTAATAAAGAGTCATATCGTTTGCGAAGTATTGGAAGTATCAGTCGGGTTTTTTTAGTTTTCTAACCACGTTTTTTTTTAAACCTTAGCAAAAGCCTTTAAGTTTGTCGATACTTAAACAGAACATAATCCTTTTCCAAGTTCAAAATATTCTAAATTCCAATCAAGCCATTGATCCACTAAGCCAGTAACGACACTCGATACTTTGACAAAGTTCTATTAGCGAAACGACTTTATCTTCCACGTGACTTTAACAAATTAAGCTCATTTAGCAACGGGCCCCGCTTATCAACTTCCACTGCATTCAACAACTTATTTCCTAGTCCTCTCGGCTCCACAATACAAACTTTTCATAAAGGAAAATAATTGAAAAGAAAGTAAAAGATTACGGCGAGTTCGCGGCCGACCTCTTTGCTACTGACACTTCTTTATAAAGAAGACTTATAAAGTAAGACTATTATTCCCTATTTTCGGATCGTGTTTTATTATAAAAAGAAAGAAATATAAACGTAAGACTTGCAATAGAGGAATACATACAATAAAAAAATTGTTAACAGTTTTCTTAAGATTGTTGCAGTTTAGTGTTTTAACTAGGTATTAAACATTTAGATAAAACAATAAGGTGCTAGCGGTTATTTTATAACAGTAACAGGTAACAGAAACTTAGCGTATTAATACATTAGTATACCAACTTTATACTCATGGAAGCTCCTTCGGTATGAGAGTTTTAAAGTTACATGCAAAAATGTCGATGTGTTCAAAAGTCCTATTGTAAGAAGCGTTCGTGGTGTAAGCGTTTCTAATCATCGAAGTGTCCCACAAATGGTAATGCCAATTGGCAAAATGGTAAATGGTAGGGCCAGCTTCTAAGTTGCGTCGCCCAATGGTAAGTCAAGGCGGAGTCAGAACGGTATCGCTTCGTTCGTTTCTCTATTCTGCGACTCTGGTAACCCATAAACTGCTGCCATTTATTCCTGAAGTTTAATGTGACGAGCTCTTTGCGCCCCCATCACTCTACTTACCAGTGCGCCACGTACGCAACTAAGTTTTTCATCGGCGTACAGGTGCCTGTTGTCAAGATGTAAATGTATAATCAAACCTGAAGTCGCTGAAAATTATTCAGATACAGAGACTACAATTTATACTAAGATTACAAGTGGATGTTACATAAAGATAGTTTTCATAAAGTGCCGCTTCCTTTGCGCCATTGCGGATAAGAAACTTGTACAATTTTAAATTCTCCACGACGAGCGAGGGAAATATAAAGACAATGAGGTGGAATATGTGTGCGAACTCGAAACTGTTGTAGAATTATAGTTTTTACAAGTATACGAACTTTTTTACGTGCTCCGAACACATAGGACTGTTCAACTTTATTTCTTCTGAAGAGAACTTTAATGGTTTACAAGTAAATTGGTTTTTCGAGCGCCTTTGAACCATCTATACGATGTGTTGGTAACAAATTTTAATAAATATTTGGATATTTACCGCAGGTTACTTAAGAATTAACTGCTTGGTTAGTAATAGTGGTTGTAAGCTCTACTGCTGAACATGAGGTAATAATGGGTTGGATTCCCAGATTTTATTGGGTTATTCCTCCAAGAATCCACCAGCCTGGGCTGAGTTCGTGAAAGGAAGCATTTTATTGCGAACCAACCCAGAAATACCCGAAAGTGTTACTTATCTGTTGGATTTCATAAGGTAGGTATCTAAATGGTTCCCATATAACCGCACGTAATCACATCCTATGGTTAGATTACAAGTTTTTTTTTAACCTGTTGAGGTGGTCTTGAGCCACAGACGGCCACAAGCAAATCATTTTTGTGCTCAATATTCATAATCATCTCTCTTTCTTTTACGATAAATATTATAAGTACACACATATTCTATTGTTATTTATTCACAATTTCAAACATTTCATCACGATCGGCCGCCATTCGGGTAGGCCATAAATGAACGTTTACAATCAACGCTTTCCGAAACTATCGACCATAGAGTTTTTATGTCTTTACTGTGATTACCATAAATGGTTTAACATTCATAGGTGATGGCACCTTTATTATGTCTTACAACACTAGTGACATACCTGGCTTCACTTAGAGAAATTATAAAAGCATGGCCTAATTTTGTTCTGAAATAGTTGCGGAAAGGCTTTCTCAAATAACTATTTATTAAAGTTTTCTAGGTGTTAGATAATCAGTTTTTTCTCTTGAAGCAATAATGAACTTCCTAGAGCCAAAGTTTACTGGAAACGTGATAGTTCTAGTACGTGGAATTAGATCCTTAGTACATAAATAGAGACTTATAGTAACTTTAGCTCAATGAGCTTCACTTACTTTGACTACAAGGTGTTCATCTATGTTACTGTCGAGAGAGATATGATAACACACACATGATAGGTACGCAAGTGCCTAGCCCTTCGGAGAAATACAGTTTGAATACCTTGATAAAATATTGCCTTCAGATTCAATTACACGCAGACAAACAGATTTTTCAAATGTAAAAAAAATAAAACATTAAAAAACTCTGTCACATAACATTTTATATTACCTCATTACAAGCTTTACCGCTTCATTATATTTTATCTAACTGTAAAACACAGTTGTAACTCCCTTTTAATTCCGAGCTCGACCGATAGCGGGCGCTATCATCGCTCTCGAGCCGTTACGTGACGTTTATGACGACATCGGCGCCCGCGCAGACCTATAACACTTATTAAATAAGAAAGCTTATTTATCGTCTAATTATGAATTTCTTAAATGCAGTATTAAAGTCGGAACAGTGTCATTGTATTAGAATTATTCTTGCCGCCGAAAGATAAAACGTGGTAACTCAACAAATCTTTGTTTCATTTTTGTACAAACTTACAGAATTATATCACAAAACGATTTTGTGAGAATAATTCTGTAAGTTTGTACAAAAATTAGATTTGTATGATTTCGTTTTGTTTTTTTTAATAACCTTATACTTAAGGATGGTACAGCCCAACATAAGAGAGATTTTTCAAGCTACTTTAAAACAGAATTTTGGATATTTTCGAGATACAGCCTTTTTACTTACGACGCGCGACGTCAGAACAGGGTTACGTTATTTAATGTGACATCAATACGCTGTGAAGGAATTCAACTATGTTTCTAGTTTGTCGGGAAATTAGAAGCTTTCTAGTCGGTGTTTATGATTTAATAAGCGTGGAATTACCTTCAATATTCATAAATCACGCAGCAATGTAGTGGTAATGAGCATAATTTAATCAGAGAGACGTAGGAGCAACCTAATTGCGTGAAATACTGCCAGTCGTAGCTAGCAACAGAATGAAAGCTAATGAGATTGAGAGTAGTTGCTATCAACTGTTCTGATATGATAAGCTTATGATTAGTGGCAGCTAGTTCGATATAAGCTGATAAGACGTGGGCGTGGTGTAAAGAAATAAGGTAAGAGATTCCAATAAACTTAAATCAATTAGAAACTTTAACATTTCAATCATTGGCACCGATAATTCATTCACGCGCACTAAATCAAGCTCTTACAGTAATCCAGCCGCAGCCGCCTCAGCTTGCTAATTGATAAATTTCCACAATATAACATTAACATAATAAAGACATAATCCTCTGATTTATGACCTCCTGGTAACCTAGCGTCTGAACGTTTTCACTTGCCTCACTAATTAATATTACGATAATTGTAATTTATGTATTAAATATTTATGGTTCGGCGTACTTATTTGAAATGGTACTTAGTCAGTTATCAAAGTATTAAATGTGTTTTTTAAATAATCCTGCGATTGGAACAAGGTGTTTTGAAAGTTTTTAATCAATTGGTTTTGTACAGGTGAGTGTCATACCAATTTGACATAATTATGATTGATGATAATATCCGGAATTGACGTAGATGTAGTGAAGTATTATATCGGGACAAGAGGATAAGAACCCAACCATCCTATTCAAAATATGCTATAGAACGCGTATGCTATGCTATGGGACGCTATAATAGTGAGGAACCCAAATGTGTTCGTGGTTGTAGTTTTAGTAACAGCGTTATGGAAAATTTTGTTAGAAAGAAAGGGCCCAGGCATGAAAAGCTACAATATAATCAAACATTTACATTTGAAGTTAGATTGTGGACGTTTCATGACTAAAAAAAATTAATCTGTTAAGTCCGTCAGTTAGATTATGGAAAAATATTGGATACGTATTTTTTGTTTTATCAAATTAATATAAATTGACGAAGATGAAACGCGTCTAAGATTTGAGTGGGGGCTTGTGACGTCGGTAAAAAATGTCATACTAATGTCTCACAATATGACGTCACACGAATTTTCAAAGTACCTACTGTATTTTTTTTTGTTTGTTTCATTGTTTGTTTGAAAAAATATGACGTGTCGAATATTTTTTTGGAAATCTATCTAACGGACAAGTTTTTTTTTTTCGCCAACTACCCTATTAAAACATTTGACATGCTTTAAATTCCTCCACTGTTATCTTACCTTTTGCTACATGAGTTAAGATGATGATGATCATTAGCCACAGCTGCTTCAAGAACCTGCGTTATAAGTATTGCCGTTGCATTTAGTATTTGTGGATACGCGTACACTAGCCAAGCAATAGCTTTGTACTTTTTAGCCGTAACCAGCTCACATAACGATAATAACATTATCTTACACCGATCATCTTTCGCAAAACGTTGCGGATCTCTTTCCCCCGCTCATTCCTTTCATCAGTTGAACACTCAAAGCCTTGAGCAAGGAAGAGTACTACATAATAGACACACGGGTGTGAAGCCATCCATTGTGAGGGCCCTTGGCTTCATGGGAGCTGGCAGAAGTGCATTAATCATCGCGGAGGCGGATACAACGCTCAGTTTTTATTACCACTCCATGGCTCTGGGGATCAATGAGTTGCCACCGTGGAGGAATCCTGTAGAAGGTACATTTGATTACTGCTACGATGACTATAGTAGATATCCCGTTTGAACTGTCTCCATGGTCGAGTGGTTTGACCCGGTGGTCATGGGTTCGATTCCCATGGGAAGCATACTTTGTAATATTGTTCCTGTTTGGCTAGGACATTGCAGGCTTGAATCACCTGATTGTCTGACAAAAAGATGGATCCGTGCTTCGGAAGGCACGTAAAGCCGGTGGTCCCGGCCGCCAAATGGCGGTCGTCAAACTATGTCAGAGGACCTGGGAGGGGCTTAGAAACTCTGACACTAGGGTATGTGGGGTCGTTAGACCTTAGGTACTGCCCACACGATGAGAAGAAGCCGTTTGAATAAGGGTATGGACCAAATGATGGACAATGTCCATGTTAGTATTGTTTTCTTTGCAATCTTCTCGCAGCTGGGCAATCAGTCGAGAAACTATGACACAATTGAGACACCGTCACTTTGCGCCCAAACTTTCAGACACCATGGTGATTTAGAGCAAAACGGTTTTATGGTCGAGGTAGGTTCTAGGTATTTAATAAAAGTCTTAATATTGAGCTCTACTTGTATTAATATTTTTGAATATTTACCGCACAGCGTAATGATGTCTAAAAATTCCTATAAAAAGCCAAAGGTCTTGTGATGAAAATGCAGGTTCAAGGCATAAAATTACCTCCACAAAAGTTTAAGTGTACACATCATGATTACTTGTAATTTCCAACGTGACTCAACTCTGCGCCCACTAGCCTCACACATTAGGTTAGACTCCTACCACTCGTAATTTAGCGCTCACTAGTAGCAGGCAACACTTACCGAGATTTGCATGCTTGCATAATGTCAGCGCAATTATTGTAGGTGCCGCCGCGAAAGGTTTGATTTACGTACCTGTAACAATAAAAATGTCAAACGTTAAGACATATTTTAGAATCTATAATAGTTTTATATTGTTAAAAAAAGAACTTGGAAAGCTATGGGAAGGCCTTTGCACAGCAGTGGGACAGAGTAGGATAAAGAAAAAGAAACATTGTAATATTATCTCCAAATAAAATGGTGCTGCTTGATTATTTTGACCTTTCCTCCAGAATTATAATTATAGTGTTATAGACACTTTCTTTAATGCATGAACTGGGCGATCTGGGTGTCTATAAGACTGTCATCCACAAACTAAAAATAAAATAATAATATTCCACAACTATCACACAACGCCATCTAGTCCCAAGCTAAGCAGAGCTTGTGTTATGGGTACTAGACAACTGATAAACATACTTATATATTTCTAAATACATACATATTATAGATAAATTACACCCAGACACAGAACAAATGATCGTGCTCATCACACAAACATTTGTCCTGGGTGGGAATCGAACCCACGACCTCCGGCATAGCAGTTAGGGTCACTAACCACTAGACCAACAGGCCAGTCACGCCGTTTTCTCATAGAAGTAGGCAGAATGCACAGATCGCGCACGTGCTAACATCCTTATTGTTCCTTTTGCCTCGTCCACATGCATCTGGTCACACACACACGCCTGTTGCGAGTACTACGCAATCGCTAGTATTTACAAAAACAGCTAAGAACTTTGATCCCCAATATCTCCGTTAAGTAGTAGTTCCCAGGCATGGTCTAGAAAAAAACAAAAATCGCAGTGGTTGGGAGAACAAATTGCCCTTCGTTCGCGTTACGGGTACTTTTACACCCTATAAATGACAGCCGTGACCAACAATTTAACGTGCTTGCCGAGGCACGCTATGTAATGGGGGGTCACCCATCCACACACCAACCTCGATCGACCCCGAGTGGCAGTTATTATTAAGCCACGAGCTTCTCATACATTAATACTGCCAGTGAATTATCCGATATTGGAAACCCCGTGTGGTACTTCTGGCCCTCTCTCTCCCCAATGTAAGGTCTAAGGGGTGTTATTCGGTCGAGTGAAGATAGCCGGCGGCGCGGGATGATTTACTGACGACACGACGTGTGATGAAACGCTCGGCGATCATCGGGAGCCTTCGGGAACCGAGCAGCCAAATAAAAAATGGCAGCGATAACGCGTATGAAAGGAAGCTGGCTTTCAATGAATGTTAGTGCTTATGATTGATAGTTGTAGAAGTTTCATTGAAATTGTATGGAAATTGCGGTTGTTTAAGTTCAATGATTTATTGAAGTTCAGTAGCGAAACAACCAATTTAGAGTGTATTTTCCTAAACATATTTTGCTATTTAGTGCTTTACCATGAGTCACACGCATCTTGCTAGTTGCGACAGCGGTATGCACTGAGATGTGGTCGCAGTGGACAAAGGACTCACCCGGCCGTCCAAGGCTAGGCCGTAAAAGAGAACTGGTGTAAACCAGTATGGCTTACTACCAATGACCACAAGTAAGGCAAGGCAATTTCAAGGGCTCGTTTACCAGGCTCTTCATGGGCCCGATGAATTTCTAGGGTGCCTATCCTATCTGCTAAACGGATGGTTTTGTCTGTGCCAATACGGACGAAGTTATATTGACGAACTATCGGAAACATATCATAATTATAAGGACGGGACGGTTGACGAGCGTCGAGCATGCCACCGTCCGGTTGAGTCCATCAGTCATATTATTTCTGGTAGGTGTCGTCTCGCTAACGGCGAGTCCTTGCACTCACTTACCAGCAAATTGCCCTAAAATACAGTCTCGTGAGAACTGAGAAAGAGAAACAAATTAAATATCTCAACTTGGTATACGTGCCATGTTTGTCGATATGTGGAGTGTGAACGCGCTTATCGTTTTGCCGATTGTCGTAACGGCTCATGGTCTGATGGCGAAATGACTCGATGAACATCTTTCGAGGATTGAATCCAAGAGGGTGATGAGAGGGAGTTAAGCAGTCCTCATAGTAACCCGCGACTGTAATATGTTGTCACCACAACTTCGTCAAATGACTGACTCCACCAAAATGTGCGTAATATTGCCGAACAAACCGCATGGTCGTAATGTTTTAAGCTGCCAATAAATTACAATAATAGTAGGAAGACATCCCTGTAAAAAGTGTCTGCGTGTACATATTAATGTGAGTATACAGTTTTATGCGACCCATCATGTTTGTGTGCACAAGCATTAATAGCTTAACCGAACGCTTTACCCCAAGGCTTCAGTTAAGCTATCGGATTTGTGGGTGATCAGTTATGAATTACATTACTGATAATTGTTATAATAGTCCGCATAACTTTGTTTAGATCTAACATATACTGAACTAGGTATAAAATAATGCGATTCTTTTGTTTAAGTTGTGAGACTGTTAGTACCTTCACATGACATCTTCAGCCTATTATTTAATAAAATAGCAGAGTATAGTTCAAAGCTTAATTAACTGGAATACTATGGGATTTATCGACACGAAGAAGAAGAAAGATTTAGTGAAAGCCACATATTCCAAACGAAATAAAACATTTAAAAATATGTTCCGTGCGTCAATAAAAAATAAAGACCCATAAAATCGTACAATCGTACATTCATGTACGGGAACAATGCTATATCAAAATAAATATAATTGGTACGAGTAACAGGGGGATCGGCGTTGAGGGCTGAAATACAGGCTTTGCCTAGTTCGGCCACAAATGCAAATAATTTTGTGTACTTTTAGTTTAGTTTAAGCAATAAAACTGATAAAATTGAACATATTTTTTGTGAATAAACATTATTATTATTAAATCATGCGCATGAATCTCCACATTTTATTTGTTCCCAAAATAGTCCAACAAATACAACATGCATAACCGAACGACATCATTTAGGGTTACCCAGCGCCGCTATAACGGCTACCCAATTAATACCAATATGGAACTTAATACCCCTCTCTAAGACCCATTGAACGAACCGACCCATCCACCCATACCGCTTCTGGGTACAGATAATCTAAATGAAACATATAAACCAGATTTTCCGTTACACTACCCGGTCATATATCAGGCGGTATGAGTTGAGTCGATAAGAGAATCCTCAAGGGATGAGAGGGATATAAATCGCCCTCCCTTGCCCTCCCTCCCTCTCGTACTGTTGACCGCATAGCAGTTTTTGCGGGAAATCAGCGAAAAAAGCCTAATGTACATTTTTAGCCAATAGTCGGCAAGAAATAGGGATAATTAGCGGTTAACTTAGAAACTTGGGACTTGGGGGTACCTACCGACTGAGGGTAATTTATGATATTGCTTGTAGAGAAAATCTGTTAATACGAGATTCTTGTATACTAATTAATGTTTAAGGACGGATGGATAACGAATGAGCTCACAATACTTAAGCGTGTTCTTCTTTTTCTCTAATAAGGAAAAGTATTAAAGGTGTCCTGGATGGTACGCAGAGATTTATAAATTCTCGGTGAATATGATTCACTTTCTCGAATGATAGATTATTTTCCATGCCCCTGGGGGTCATTATTACTGTGGCACCTACTGGCTTCTTCTTCTTCTTTGCGCGTCGATGATAATTTAAATTGAGTCGTAAAAGAGTCGTGTTTGGCACTTGTCCATAAGCTCTTGTGATGTGCAAGCCACAGGAGCGGTAGGACACGATAACAGGTATTCCATAGTTGTTGAGTCAACACTGGCCTCAAGTTATTTGAAAGAAAAAGAAGACTGCTTGTAACTCATTTAAGGGTTAATTCTCCATAATAATTCATAACTCATAACACCCGTATTAAAACACCAATTTTACACTCCCATAACTAACTCTATCTTAAGTTAATCTTCACAAAAAGTGCGAAGTTCTTAACACAGAGTATTAGACAAAGCATGTCTCGGCTAGAAGTCTAGAACACGACGAAGTTAAATGAAAGCTACGGTAACGAGATAACCGCGGCTATTATAGGCGCTCGCCGAAGGGCGCGCCCGGGCGGCGGGGCTAGTTGCGACCAAACTTGCACAGCATGTACGGTGTTCACTGTATTTACTGTATAGAGTTTGACGGTGGCTTCGGTAATAGTTTGTGGCTGCTTTTTTGTTTGTAGCTAGTATCTTAGTTGAGAATAGGATCAGTTTTTCTGCATCGGTTCTGTTTTAATCTCTGGTTTGATGAACAAACCAAATAAGCGCCATACACTAATGTCTATTTGGACTGCCCAAGTGAAAATAAGTAATGTGAATATGGGTCGAAGTGTCGTGCTGTTTTTTTTCCGCTTTTTTTTAGGACTACTCCTGAAAGCCAGAATCAAAAGTGGCAACCACCAGAAAACTCGAACGACGAACTCCCAGAAAAACGATTTAACTGTCTTGAAAACTAAATAGAAAATAATAGCGGTGGATTAAGAAAGTGTGTGCTTTTTGCCAATGAAAAATGGCGGAAATTAATGTTTATAAGTACCTATGAATACATATGCTACCATAGCGTGAAGTTCAGTCTGTGCCATTCAGCCTAAATTCTGAGTAGGTTTCGAACTTAACACGGTTGGTTGGTAGTTCTCAGCATAGTGTAGTGGGAATCACTGAATCGTTGCTAACGAAAGGCAGAAGTTCTTTCTTTCTTATCTAATCAACATTCCAAGTTCCAGTTACTTAGTCTAATATAATTACGGTCCGTCGATGAAACAGCACTATTCATAAATATACTCTGTTTTCCACAGGACTGCGTTCGCAAACGGCGTGCTAAGAGTTTTCGCTTAAGCCAAATTGCGCGGCCTACGACATGCCTCCATTTGCAAATTAGACATTTGCACAGTTACTAAAATCACTCAAGCAAAATACAACCTTGGCCACCTTAAAATAAAGTTGCTAGTCATGGTTGGTGTGAATGAAAAGTTTTTGGCGTGCTCGCAAATGATATTAACGAACACTTAAGTTTTTTATTTAGAAAGCTAAAAGAGTTATGAGTTTAAGTAATTAAATTATTGGAACGAAGATCTCTTCGGAGTTGGATGTCTAGTAGAGAAGGCAAGACCTCATTGAATCATAAACATAATAAACCGACACGATGAAAGAAATCAATTCCCTTTTGTATCTTTTGTTAGGTTTATAAGTTGTAACATGTAAAGTATGTTTTGATTGGGTTTTGCTTATAATGAGTAGTACGGATTCCCGATACTAACGTCATTTGAATATGTAGTTCTAAGAGTAGAAAGAGAGTGAACTTGCAAAATACGATCCAAGATTACGTACAAAAACACTTCAGGAAGCTACACCTTATCAGTCCAAATAATGTATAATTGAAAGCATTCACAAAAGCAACAGTGTTTGTGGAGCAAGTCAGTGAAGACGTCTCAGTTTAAACTGAGCGCAAATATTTATTTAGCCAATGCAAATGCTGGGAGGCTGCAGGCGACGCCGGCTGCCGGCACTAGCGGGCAATAAATTCTAAAGACAAGATTAAACTTGTCATGGGACCCCATTTACTTAACGCAAATTTATGCAAATACCGACTCGTCTCGTTGAGACCTCTGCAAATCGCCGAGATGTTTTTGTTTCGGTGCGATAAGGGTTCCTGAATAGTTCAGTAAATAGTTGATAAATTGTGCCATCGATCAGCGAAGTGGCTCGCTTTGTCAATGCGCTGTAACAACCGCCATGTTGATTCAGGCACATATGAAGGCCTCGCTATGTACTGATACATTGGGCTTTGATATCAAAGGAAATGCGGTTAAGGCTCAGTAAACAAAGCCTACAATATATGGAGACGTTTGTTTATATTATTTGTAACGAGTTTTTGATGGTGTGTATTCAAATGAAGAAATAAATTACACTCGGGAACAGCTTTAGTTGTTTGGCTTTCATTTATTGCATAGTCTCATGTTACACTTACAACTGCATTTCTATCAGATATTCGTTTCAGTGTACAAGTATTCAGGTACAAACTAAGACATTGCTGTGGTTAAGTCTATTTCCGTTATCAAAATCTCGTAGCAGCAGTAACTGTACAGAACATAGCTAAGAACATTCGAAAGCTTCACTTCTCAGTTATCTCAGTAAAAACCCCCCAGACATGCAGCAAGAAAACTCCAAACGGAATTTAAACTGAAATAAGAAAATAATTTCCGCGCAGCGTCTGGTATCGCCGTTTACGTAAAAACATAAAATGTCCGCGTGGGGATTATTAGCAGGAAACATTTGCTTCTAATGAGCATCACTTCTTATAACCTCGGCAGGAAGCTTTATTTCGCATTTGTCTTATGTTCCCGCGTTACATCCTTGCTTTTCCTGCATTGTCTCACATAGATTTATGGTGCTTCGCTAAGATTAAAATGTTCCTTTTCTTTCTTCGTTAAAAATACTTTTTTAAGAGAGTGCCGCTATTATTTGAACTAATACATCAATGTAACGATTAAACACCTCCCCGTGTACAATGAGATCTGTTTCATTAATCACGCCAATGTGGGTACTTAGCGCATGTTCATCTATCAAACTAAAATAATCTCTAATTCTTTAAGCACAGAGTTCATTAACAGGCGGTACTGTGTGGTCATGTAGTACAGAACGCGGTGTTTAGCGGGATCAAGTTGATTGATTGGCACTGGTCAGGTCAGAGATCATTGCGCCTCTAGTCCTCCACTAATTCGTTTGTGTCGATTATTATGATGGATCGTTCTGTTCACTGCTTTTGTTACCTACCATTACACTCTTATATTTCTTTATGACTTGGAAAAATAAATAAAGTCTATTGAGTTTTGCCGATGGAAATATTATTAATCATTTACATAGTCAACACTCGTCATCTTCTACACGTCAAGAGGAAACTGTTCAAAGACCAAGCCGATGTATGAAGTGTTTACTCAAACCAAACAAACGATACGTAAAGTTTAAATTACCCGAAAGTTATAGCAAACTCTGAGGTTTAATGGAATTTACAATAAGTAGGAAGTCTTTAAAATCCACTACTGACCGCCAAGTTAAGAACACTGAACTGGGCCAAGTTACAGGTGGCTTAGTGGTGCTTTCTATTGTCTGAGATGTAGATGACTAATGTGTTTGAGAAAATAATTAATGAAGCAGTGATTGCCCTCTACGTAACTAGAGGAAAGATATAGTGAAATTGATTACAGTAAACATTCCCGCGGAAAACTAGAATACCGATTCAATTGATATCGTGTTATTCCGTAGACAGGACATGGAAAAACTTCCAAAGCTTCCTTCTAGTCTCTATTTCACAAGAAACCTAGTTTGACGATAGGATATCTAAAACAAAACTCAATCCGGAACCTCATGGGTTGCACCAGGGACGGCGTACAATCTCAATTGTATCCTAGCTTAACCCGCGATCTCTAAACTGAAAACTAACAATGTCTAGCGCTGGCCAACTTTGCGAGCTGCCGTATCTTTGAAAATGTGAAAACTTCACTAAACTACCGATTTATTTTTCGACTGACGATTGTTTTAGCGTTTCTCGAGAGAAACTACTAAAGCACATTTTGATGCTTCGCTCAATATTTCAAAGCTAAATTTTATTTGACGCTAAATTGTGATGCTAGTACTTGTTCCTACATTTTTAAAAATAATGAGTGAACAATCTTGCTTATAAATCATGTCTGCTCTGGATATAATTAAGAACGCTTGAGGCTATATTTCTGTAATTAAAGAGTAAAAGATTTCTTAGAAGATTTTTATTTAAATAATATTTTCTTATACTGATATTTGTAATTACGTCATGAACTTCAAAGCTACCAAAAAAATTCACCAGACAGAAGAAAATAATTGCTGTGAAAGCTGAAACTTTACCTCGCTTGGTCGTAAAGGTCAGCACGATATTATGCGCGGGTGTGTGTGTGTGTGTGTGAATGGTGCGCTCTCCCAGGTCAATCAGCTGCTAAGTGGCTAACGAAATAAACTGTCACTTCCACATTCGTTCACGTGCACGATGTGATAGGGCTGCTGTTTCAACAGCTATCGTAATCTGTTGGCCAATTTGCTGCTCTGTTGACCTAGTAACATAACTACTTTGTACTGACAATGTCTAGGGGCTTGTCATTTTAAAAAGAACGTCGATGAATTTCTGCCTCAAAGCTTTAGAACTCACTGTATAATACGGATTAGACCGTATCAGCACTCGATAGTTTCCAGACTCCACTTCGCTAAAATACACGTGAATAATAATATCTTGGATAGCTATCCATTAGCATAACAAGATGGTCATTAAATCATACGCTATGCTATTGTTTACACAATCTTCATTCCAAACCCGAACGGCAAGTAACCCCTGACGGAGAGAAAGCTCCCGACGGAATCCAAACATTGCATTTCATTATGATAGCAAACACTGAAGTTACAGTTTGCCGAGTCAAAAATATGAACGTCTGTGGTAGCACCGACCCTCGTCTACTTCTTGCACAAAACCACGAGACTTAGATTAGTCTAAGATATTATCCGAATGAGTTCGTCGACCTTTGTCTGTCTAAGTCGGATCCCTCAGAATGGATCTTAATCCCCTCGCGTCTAAGTGTAATGAGCGTTTACAAAAAATCCCACTTCTCCTCATTCGGATTAGGATAGCGAATGCAAAGTGTTAGTGTAGCAGTTTGTGCGGAGAGATTGGTTTAGCAGCTGAACTTGTTCTAGTCTTTCAAGAGAGGGGAAGCAGTTGGCTTGTTATGGTAATTTTATTGCCGTCTTTTTGTAAATTCAACAATATTGCTATCCACTACCTTTTTTGTGTTTTTACGAGAACAAAGCGACAAGGTATGTACAACCACAATTTTTTCATTAATGATTTTATGAGTATTGCTAAACCCATTATATTGAAAATTACCTTATCTGGAGAACTTAAGTCATTCTCTAATGTAACTACCAAAACATTATTTGCTACAACATCTTAGATGAACATGGATGTGGAAGAGACAAAAGAATTAGAGTTCAACTTAGATGCTAATAAGAACCTTCATTACCGCGTTCTTAATGTTAATCACAAGCATTTCATTAGATCTCCGTGGCTTTCCTTATGTCTTTAATTAGTGGGTGAAAATTACTTCCCATACCCTCAGATTGGTGTCCAAAAGTAAAGTAGATAACGTTGAACAAACTAATACAGGTTTTTTGTTCCTTTAAAAATTCCTTTCTTCCAAAAAAGTAATACTTCTGCAGTGCTTTAGAATATAACTTGCTTTATATACTGGCATTGCTAGGGTTAGTTCGTAGCTCCGACGGGCTTCGATAAGATCGTCTTGTCACCGGCCCGCGGCGTACCGGGACGATGCGGCCACGAGGGGGGGCAGAGGAGACTGGGGGTGGGAGGGGTGACCTCCACGCGTTACAAACGAATTAATATTATTTTAATGTCACTTCCTCTCTCATAATTTATTCTTATCTCCAGTTTTAAGCCATTCATTCTTTAAAGAAACTGGAAACATTTTATGATTTTTTAACCGTGTTCTGTCTGAAAATTATGTACGTATGAATTATGTACTCTGTGTACGATTTATTGGCGAATAAATTCTCGTTATGGCGCCAAAAAGGTTTTATTAAGAGAGAGATAAATCTTCCGTGTATTGTTAATAACATTCCTAAAATATTATCTTCAGATGTAATGTTCGCTATCTAATGTACTTATCTTTTGCTAGCTTTACATTCATGTACAAAAGTGGAAGAGGAACATTTTTACCTAACAGCAACACACTTCGAAGCCAATTTGCCTTATGTGATGTGTTAGATGATATTGTTTTGATAAATGCCTTATTTTCCTGTGCCATGTGGCTCGCAGCTATAAAGGCCTAGCCTATTGTTCTACGCGGTGACCGCAGGCATGAGAAACTTTTGATTATGATAATATGTTGCTCCCAGACGGAGCGAAAAAAATATAATTAAAACATATTTTTTTCCTGGTAGACAGCCCTAGCTAGTACTTAAGAGATGTTTCCTATGCTGAAACATTTTCCGTTCGGCGGGTTTGTGAGAAGTAGCGAGGGGACTTTACTTGCCAAATCACCTAGCACTAGCATTACTTGACTCTCTAATCAATAGAGTCTTCTTGATACGATAGTTCAGATTACATTGGTGATTAAGTGAACTAGTTTCGGAAATTGTACTAGAATTTCGTTTTTGAATTAACTTTTAACTTCATTATCGCTTTTATTAGAGCTTTTGAACTTTGACTGCCGAGTAAAAGCCTTTTCTGTTAGGTAATCTATTATCTAATTAAAACTTTAAAGTTACAGGACTGTGAAAAGAGTTTTCATGGAAATTAATGATTGGCTGATTTTCATTCGGCTGTCAAACACACTTCACACTTCTTAGTCAAAAATATCTAGGCAGGCCTGTAAATAACAAATAGGTCTTTGAAGCAGCTATTTAAAACATATGGCAGGAAAACTGGTTGCGGCGGTTTCAAAAAGTGTCAGTCATGCCCTATTAGGTAGTCAAATAAGTAACTGCCGCACTCAGAGAGTTTTAATGATTACTTAGACCATCACTTAGTAACGGTATAGACAGTTTTGTCATACAAAAGTATCTCAAATCTTTACTAAGTGACGGCTTAAGTACTCATTAAATATCTCTGAGTACCGCACTAAATATACATAACCTAACATCACGCCTGTAACCCCCGAACGGTAAGGCAGAGGTGTACCTCATAGTAGGTACACCCATATTTCACCGTTTTACGAACCGTTTTCACCGTTTTCACCGTTTATTTCACGAATAAATACATATTCTATTCTATTCTATTCTATTCTATTCTTTTACGTTCTATTGCCATCAACAAAGCTCAAATCCAGACTCCGTGGATCTACTGAGAAATATTAACTCGTTGTTAAAGTCTTGACTGATGAATCAGTGTGTAAATCTGTATTATTGTATGCTTAAGTTGGATAAATTGTACACCATCTTCGTCCGTAGCATATGTGTGTGTTTTCGCTTGGCGTCAAGTGAGCCGGCTCATTAGGACCCGCTTTGATCGCGGTTCGCGGCCCGCGGCGCCCTAATGCACTACTTGTGTTTTCTTAAAAACCACTTACACACACATTTCTACGTGTAATAGCCGACTTATTTTCATTTGGTCAAAGAGTTAAATAAATATACGTGGAGTTAATATAATTTGTTTAGCGAAACAGCGCAATTTTGGTTGCATTTTATGATGGAAAAAAATATTTCTATGAAATTTTTCTAGTGCAGTATAAGTGTGGTTTAGTAGTAGTCTGGACGTAATGAAAATAATATCCAGTTTGATGTGGTAGACTCAAAGGTTATTGCTGAGGATGTGGTCCTGAGTTTGATTCCCATTAGGTCTCAAATATAACTGCCAAAACGTATATACACCTCTATGATTTTAGATTTCTTGTAACGTCATGTAAAAACTAGTATCAGTAGATATCATACGTACCTATGCTAATTTTGGTGGTATTTGTTACCTTTTTGTATCAAATATAAACAGTATATTTCTTGGCACTCACTAAAACTGCACTCGTGCATATCCAAGTTGCATCATCTGTGTGTGTGTGTGTGAGCAGTATGTGAGTTAAGGATGTGAATGAAATTAAGTAATGAAATAGCTTTTAACTTTCTGCTTTAGAATGTGTTATCTTTAGTAGAAAGTTAAGTAGTAGTGCTACTTCTATCCAATTATCTGGCAGAGATTCAGGGTATCTGTGTTAGTACCAAGTTAACTGAAAAGAGAGTAATACAGTATTTACTTAGAAATAAAACGTTTCTAGCTAGTTACTTGAAGTAACTTAATTTTCGTTGGCTCGGATTTTTCTGTCTAGCCGTAGGAAAAAAGTCTGTCTGTAAAATAAATGATAGTTACATCTTTTGGATTTATCGGAACTAACTTTACTATCATTTTTCTTAATGTCGACTGACTGAACAAAATATGATTCTGTTTCGTCCGACAGTTACATTATCGAAAAATACTGGATACGTGTTTTATGTTTTATCAAATTAATAATATTGACATAGATAAAACGCGTCGAGTATCATCAGAAAGCTTGTGACGTCACTTTTAGGTAAAAAATGTACAGAAAAGTCGATGTTACACGAGTTTTAGAAGCACTGTATCGTCTTCAGTTTTTGTTACGTGAAAATAGAAAAAATATGCGTCAAATAATTTTTCGAAATCTGAATATCTGATATTGGTTTTTTTTTTTGTTTAACTTATTGCAAGAAACAATATCATTCAAAAGCCAGAAGATCCTAGTAGTCGGTTATTTTTTTGAAGTCACAATACTACAGCAGTGATTTGAAAGCGTTGTTTCATTGACGGGCTGCCGGGCGGGCTGTCGATGGCTTGGCGGGCCCGACATGCGCCAGACGCGGTAATGTCACGGTAAATATTTGCGTAACCCGACAACCGAGCGCCGCACAGGGTGCAGTCACACTGTATGCTAAGTGAATCAAGTCGGCGCAGCTTATTTGTGTCCCGTTTGTTTTTCGTGTAGAAATAATAAATGTTTAAGTTAATTACCCGAAACATGAGGCGTGTCTTTTGTTTAACAAACAAACATTCTGGAGATTCGGTGAAACCGGTACGGACGAATTGCCGACGCGACGCCGGAAACTACTCCTCCATGAAAATACCACCGAAATATCTGCCTGTGTCCGGTGTCAGCATTAATTGGTCCACAATAATTTCGTACCAGTTTTATTGATCCTTCAAAGGCTCAGCAAGTCGACATGGACTTCTATTTAAACAATATTGGACCTACTGTTAAAAATGCATGCAGAACAATTTTTCTTTAGTGGCTTATTTTAAATTCCCGATAAACTTATGTAAATGTTTTAAAACACCGTAAATGAGAATCAGTCACCAAAAACCAGAAAAATATTTGCAAATGAATTCCTTAACAAATTAAGTTAACTTGAACCCTATGATTTAGTTAAACGTGTGACTGAACCCAAACACGGTTCACCTCCACAGGTATGGTGAAGTTTTATCTCTCTTGCCGTATGTGAACTTGTGAACACGTCTGTCTGTCATGTCAATTGAACGAGTGCAAACATGTTGCCACCACAAGTAAAGATATACCGAAGGTTCTCTCTATACCTACAACGATATGGAATGAACGTACTGTAAAAAGCCAGCGTTGACCCACAGCGACTAAATTCTTTAAATTGGCTACTAGTCGGCAATTTAGTCCGGTAGGTATACTGAAAAAACAAAGTGTGACGTCGGAGCCACACGTAATAATAATATGATGATCCCATTGCTGTCTAGTTCTTTGTGCAACTCCAGTTACTTTAAGACGTTTACACTTGAAGTGATCTGGTCAAGTTGAAGCTGTCAATGTAGCAGAGTTTTTGTAGAAGCTCAAATTTCTCCCAATAAATTAATTATCGAGTAAATGCCGAAAACGAAAATACCCGTACAAACCGTACGTGTACGTATTACGCCATAGTCTACCTGTGCCTATTTTTACTCATTCTATCGAGTCGAACTTCTGTAATCACCTTTTTTGTGTCATCACGATCCAGACGAGTAGATTCCGCAAACTCACGAGCCTTCATCAACTGCATCAACCCCCTAATTAACCCTCTGCCCCCCACTCTTCCTGTACTGCTAACACCCCCATAGATCATTAACGATCTGTATATTTACACAATGTGGATGCTACAGTTTACACCTATCATCATAGATGGGATGTAAGGCTGAAATGTCGCAAGTCTCGCTAATGGTGTGTCATAATTTGAACCCTCTAAGTGCATCCAATGGAGAAATCTGTTGATTAATTTAAGTTATAATTATATAGTTATTTGTGTTTCTTCCAAGAGTATTTAATTTAGCAATTAACTGTCATGTGCTTTCAAATTCACTCAACTTTACAGACAGTCATACAAATGGTTTTCAATTATTGTACTTTTTTTTCCAACCCGCACTGGGTCCGCATGGTGGAGTACAGGGCATTTCCTCTCAAAAAGAGCAGTCCTGTGTCCCAGCAGTGGGAACATTATAATTATGTGTATTCTGATGATGACTTTCTTTTGTCCCTTCGTTGCGATTGTGACAATATCAAAGTAAGGAACAGTATTGACATATCACGTTCTGGTTGAAACGTATTTATAATGTCAGGTTGCCATAACATTTAATTACTACACAATCACCGTTGTCTATAACAAATTGCACGACACGACTAATAGTTACAATCACATCTTAAGCATTGTTGTTTCTTAAGTCATCATTGGCTCCTAAGTTAAAGTCTTTTGTTTGAAAGTTTAGCTCTTCTAAGTTTGAGACAGTTTAAGTATGATCCGCCCATGCCAATAATAAGAAAGCTTATGTAACTCCTGTCCGTCTGTCGGCCTGCCGGTCAGTCTGTTGATTTTTAAAGTACTAGGGCTCAACGGATTTGGATACAAATTGAAACACCACCAGACAATGTCCTGGGTAAATATATAGTATCACGATAGTGGGTGGTTGGAATCAATTCGAAGCGAGTGAAGACGTGGGCAAGAGATTGTCTTAAATAATTCAAATGAAATGGCGCCGATCCTCGCCCTCCCCGGAGCACTTGAAAGCCCTCTATTTCTGTCCGTCCCCGAGCTGTCGTTATTTACACGCCCAGATTAACTAGATTGATGGAATAGTTTAAAGAAACGTTTAATCTTTGACTTTTTTAACTAAATTCCGAGGACTTTTTCGAATTTACTTTGATTTGGTTTCAAAGGGACGTTCGTTAGAGAGTTTCGGAAATAGTAATCTGCTGCTTGAGTGTTGAAAGTGTCCCTACCGATGCATAGAAAGGAGTTATTCATTTGAAATTCAGTAAATATGTCTTTGGGCTTTTTGTTTATTGCATATTAGTGTCAGTGAGAGTGAGTGAGTGTCTTTTAGCATAGTAAAATTGACCCAAATAACAAAATATTTTTAGATACGAATAAATAACATCATCACACCTGTAATATGCAAAGAGTTAGACAGAGGTGTAGGTACCTAATAGCATACCTACGTTCCGACAGTTATGTTTAAGTACCATGGAATAGAGGGCGAGCATATTGCCACTTTAACGGAAATCGAACCCAAGACCTCAAGCTCACCAGTGACACTTGCGACCATTAGACCAACGAAGCAATATAAGAGATAGAAATATTAACCATAATATTGACGTGTCTAGTTTTTTGACACATCTATTTTTGTGTCTGAAGTGAGGAAAGAAAGTGTATAGCACTCTTATATTTACTGAAAATAAGAATTCTCAGAAACGCAATTTCCTGTACAGTAATGGAAGAGCCTAAAATATAAATTCCGGTTTAATTCGTTTGGTAGCGACACATACTATCGTCACAACATGGCGAATCACAGAATGTTCACCGACAGCAGGAGAAGACATTTTCACGTTATTAGATTATGTCTGAGAAAAAGGTGCTCGATAACTTATTAAAAGGGTGAAGGAAAAACCTCAAAGACCGTACTTCGCAAAATTCGGAAGACTATAGGTTTCTATCAAACTCGTATTGTACTCGTGTTGTACATAAATGGCGGGTTATTAGATAAACATATAGTAATAATAAATTTATTATGATATGGAACTTTCAATAATGATGACCTGCGACAAAGTACAGTTTACAGTTTTACACTAATATTATAAAGAGAAAAGATTTGTTTGTTTGTTTGTAACGAATAGGCTCCGAAACTACTGGACCGATTTGTAAAACTATTTCATCGTTGGGAAGCTATACTATCCCCGGGTGATATAGGCTACTTTTTATCTCTGTATTCCCATGGGAACGGGAACTACGCGGGTGAAACCGCGTGACGTCCGCGTGACGTCCGCTAGTACATAATATTTTCGAAAGTTCTCTTTCTCGTCTCGTTATCTCTGACCTTAGTGTACAACTTTTGAACAGTGTATTCATACCTTGATATTTCTTTGTTGCAGAATAAGTTGCAGTTTTTAAAAGCTAGTTATATTCTGGCAGAAGAGAAAAATAATAATAAGAAAGAAGGAAACAGTGACCAACTACGAAAGAGATGGCGGGACGAACTGGATGTCATCCTTGTGAATTGGAAAGAACTTGCACAAAATCGTGTCCGTTGAAAGGAATGGAGTAAGGCCTTTGCCCTGCTGTATAACAATATGGGCTGGCTATAAGAATCATATATGGCACAGAGACATGGTCCTTAACTGCTGGCGTCGTAGAGAAGCTTATGATGATGATAAGAATCATAACAATGGTCCTTCTGCAGTCTGCTACATATGAATATCGCAGTGCGGACGCAACGACAATGAGTGTAGGTTGCACGGCTCCAATAATTCGGGTGCGACCGTTCTAACGGACGACTACCGGAGCGCCGGCTGACTCCCGGACGTCCGAGCGGACGACCGGTGGAGCATCCTCGTACTCTGTGCACTGGGATGAAAGGGGACTGGAAGAGATGACTTTGTTAATACACAAGTGACACCGGGGGCTGGAAAGTTGTGTGTAGTCGGTTATCGTCGGTCGTTGTGTTTTGTTTAAAATATGCATGTGTAACCCGTCAAGGCTGCGGGTTGTTTGAAAGAGATACCGCGGCCTCGATACAAAGGGCTAAGAAGGAACATGGGTGGTTTTTAGTCAGTAGAAGACTAACACTCCCTACCGCTCTCTGCCTAGAGCGGAAGGAGTCGTTTGATGATTTCACACTTTAACGCTCCAAAAAAAAGGATGCGGATGAAAAAGGGAAGACTAAAGAAACGTTGGATAGAATGATGAAAGAGGTATCTATGGCTATAAAGGTGGTAATTACTGAAAGGATAATTAATGTATAAGTACTTATGAAAAAAGGCGTTCTGTGTCGACTACGAAATGAATTGATATAAAGGCAGGAGAAAGACGGCCATGATGATGTTGAATGAAATTTTATTTTCGCCTTTGAAGATCCAACCAATCATAAGGTAGAGGTTAGTAACAACCACGGAGACTAGATTTTTACCCAGTACATGACTAAAGGCTCGGCCCACGTCACATAGTATGTTAACTGACGAAATAATAATATAATAATAATAATATTCCACAACTATAACACAACGCCATCTAGTCCCAAGCTAAGCAGAGCTTGTGTTATGGGTACTAGACAACTGATAAACATACTTATATATTTCTAAATACATACATATTATAGATAAATTACACCCAGACACAGAACAAATGATCGTGCTCATCACACAAACATTTGTCCTGGGTGGGAATCGAACCCACGACCTCCGGCATAGCAGTTAGGGTCACTAACCACTAGACCAACAGGCCAGTCAAAATGTGGGTATACAGTTAAATGCACCTCTGGCTAACCCTTTTAATATTACAGACGTAACATTACGTCAATTAAGAGCCAGCTTCAATGACGTTCATTTCCTAGATTGCCATTGTCACTTCCATTTTATGAATATCTGGTACATCCTGCACTGTACGCGAGAATATCTGACAAAAGGGCCCGAATTACCAACGGATTAAATTATCGTGAAAGGGTGTTGAGTTATGGCCGGCTCCACGGAAACTCGTTTAGGGGGTGAATGGGATGTACTTGTAAATACACTGCCATATATTATGTACTGTTATTACTTGTGCAAGAGGGTTTTATATTATGAGAGGAAGCTGGAGGTGTCTTTAAGATATTGTTTGGGGATTGAGAGGTAATGAACTATCCAAGTACCACTCTGCCAAACCCTAAGGGGGTATCGAGTGCGATATTATATTATATTACATTATAATCTTCAAAACCTTTCAAACTATGCAGATAGATCATTTGGAGTACGTTTCATGTCAATAGACTTCAACAATTTGCTCCTCGTATCAACAATATAGAGCATAAGTTAGTTGTGCATGAATTTGGAATTGTACGCCAGTTAATCCAGTCATTTTATTACATCGCGCCAATTGTGTATCAAAGCTCATAAAATACACGTTACACAATACAGCCGTGCCTTCACTTTCTAACTCACCGCCTTGCAATCGTAGGATATGATACTTTTCCCAGTTATAATTCCCCACAAATGTCAGCGGAGCGCAGGCATACATTCGATTATGATATCGGTATCGGTCCCGGTATCGGTATCGATAGAATACTTCATGACTGTCGCTGTGGCTCACTCCATACATTTTGTATCAGCACGCTTCCTGTTCACGAGCCGCCTAGTTCCGTGTCGGTTACATATTGAAGCTGTCTGCTGGATGCTAATTTTACTACGTTCCTTACAAATCAAAACATGTATCTGAATATTGCTTCTTGTTTTCTATAAATTCAAGACATAACTATTGACGCAGGGTCGTAAAGTTTAAGTACTTCATAACTACATTCTAACAGGTCCACTCTGTTATTAACTGCATGTTAGATAACTGAGAAGACCTAAAGGAAAGCTTTGCTTAAGTCAAGTGACCTTACAGCAACATTATCAAGCTTTCGTGAAGATTCGCATCGACGTGATAATTATAGTCAACAGATTTGTTACAGGTAATATTGCGTACATTTCTAATGTTGAACATAGACAAGAATTTGCCTTTTAAGGCCAACACTGTTGACCCCAAAAATTAAAAGATGATTACGTAAATACAAGATTACGGGAACGTAAATGCGGAAGTCCTTATGTCTAAACAGAATTTGTACGCCTACTTAATCATAAGCCCAATCTTTCCATATCAGACAAATTTCATCACTAGAACGAAGCAGTTAAACCCAATTGTGTCGGTAATTAAGCTAGTGTGCCAGACGAACACAATCTCCTCAATAGTGGACTTCCTCCACGGATGGTTCCCGGAAACCCGTCGACAGTTTACTCCACTATTTTTGTAATGGACTCTGTCCATTAGCAATAAATCGTTGGACGCATGTGTGGGTGCGTCTAGACATTTCATCCTTTGTCTGCGAGATGTCTTAGAACGTTCCAGGACTTAATGAATGGTCAGAGTAAATATTGCGTTCATGCAAATGTATGGTTGTGCTGAGTTGTTTATAGAACTGTTGTCGTCAGTTTTTGTTGTAACCGAATGGACTCGCAAATGGGAGTAGTTTATATTCTGGTTGAAGTGTTGTTTGTGTTTCTGGGGATCTGCATTACGGTTTCATGAAAATGTAGGTAATTAATTGCTCATAACATTACCTACATACACAGAGCAGGATGACGTATTCAGCCGAATCCTTTTCCTTTGTGACGAGAAGCCGATGTCTACTTAAACAAAATAAGCTATGCAAGTAGAGTGTTGAACGACATTACTTAATTATTTTCATTCTTGAATTAAATCGATCACAGTCATAAAGATACCTTCGTGTTCATTTTCTTCCTCGCCATCAGAAAATACACTAGTTTCATCTACAGACATAATCATTGAAGAATGTTTCTCATTATCTCCGTCATAAGTCTCATCTGTTTCATTAGCCAAACTTACCTCATGCCTATTATCGGAAACGTGTCGATTGAAAGCGCTTCCTTTGTAGTCCTAATACCTCACTTTATCTATCGTTCGACCAGCGGTGATAATTACACATTGTTTGTGCAATGTGTTTCTGATTTCTATACCTGTTTCTATCACTGACATCGTATTAAGTAATCTAGTACCCGATTTAAGATCTCAAGAGTACTATGTGCCATATCAAAGAGATAATCGTAAATATAACTTCTAATGCTTAAATATGATTTGAGAATCAGTAGCATTTTGAATAGAAATGTACCCTAAAATCTACGTTAGATAACAAGTCTATCTTAAGAACCGTTCGATATGAATATTAATAATAGTCTTATCTGATCTGTATAATATTACGACTAAGTATTCCTAGCGTTAGCAAATAAATTCTATCCTATCTTAATGTTGGGAATACAGTAACATTTATTGCCAAGCTATCCTCATTGTTGCTGAAACAACTACAATAGCTTACATTTCATTAAATGTCTCCGCCATTCTACAATTTACAATAACATCCCTTTCTACGAAGAAATAATGAATTTCGATACTCCTACGCTATAACCTTTGAAATGTCAATACGCAACAGAACTTTAAACGCCTACAATAAACTGATACAGAAGGTTATCTCCGCAAACTTGTAAAAAACAGGCGCAAGCATGGATAGACGCTATCAGTCGATACGTTTGCTGGTGGTAATAATTTGACATTGATGCTGTTTTATCTAGCAGCAACAACGACAATTGTAGTTGAAGAAGAGGAGTGGTAGTGGCAGAAGTTGTACTGGAAGTTTACACATTTCGCTTGTGTGCTGTATCAAGCATCCTTCTGCACGTTTCTGTTTTGTGGTAAAGGTCTTTCTCGCCCACATTCGAAGAATGCAGTAGTAATGAGGGGTTTATAGCTTAGTTCACTTGTTCGGCTATCATCGGGTCCTGTCGTGACTTACTCGGCTTTCGAACATGTTTCCGTCACGAATTGGAAATTGTCAGAGCCCTATGCGAATTTTCGCGGTTGATTGTCTGTCATTAAAATGTCAGAGGCAACAGGTTTCCAGAATTATTGCGATTAATTTGTAGCTGTACCTTGTCATTATTTTAGTCGTAGGTATTTGTGCAGTTTATTTATTTATTTATTTATTAACTATGGAAGACTAACAGCTAAGATTAACAGAATTAAAAAATAGTATGTGATTCTGACAGCCAATTAAAAGTCCTCACTTCTAAAAACAGATTACAAAAAAAGAGTGTGACAAAAAAAAGAAAATAGTAAACATTCAAGCTTAAACTAAATTCACGTCGTTTTTCACATTTTACATTCAGTAAAGTAATAAAAACCTGAAAAAACGAAATCTTAATTAAAAAAGCTAAGGCTCATGCACTTTCTGGCCGAGGACACACTCGTTATGAAAGCATCAAAATCATGCTGTTTACACATGTCATTAAAGTTTCTACTTGCACGTACTATAAATGAATTTTGCCTATAATTTGTAGAAGTAAATGGAACACGCAACGGCACGTTCCATCGCTTTGACCTTCCGGGAACGTTAAAGTTAACTGAACATATCGCTTGGTCCGTGACTTTCGCGATCAAAGCATAAGTTTTAGAATTTGATGTACTCAACTATGACATGAATAAAGTATCACCTCCAGTCTTTCTTAAAAATATTATGCTATTACCAGTACATAGCCAAGTTTCTCATACGAAGATGAATGTTCGACACACAAAGAAACACGACACCTCTCAATAGGTAATAACGAATTAACAGCAGTCAGTGGCAGGCAACAATTGGCCCCGATACGATCAGCACTGAATGCCGAACCGACAATGAGTGCTGAACAAAGAGATACATGGTGACACGTGTATCGTGAAGCATGCACGCACGTGGCAATGAGAAGATGGAAGCAGAAGGGACAATCTCTACGTAAGTTAAAGTACTAAATAAAATACAAACACAGTAACAGTATTTCTTAGTGTATCCATAGGATTCTACCAAAAACTATTTTTAATTGGAATTTGACGAATTTTTTAAGCTATCGTCCATTAACTCCTGCATCATACGGGTAACGATATTAAGTATCCCCCAGGTTATAGAAGAACAGCACATTTGGCGCTCCTTAAATTCACTCGTGTGTCCTGTGCAGGTTTTTCTTAATTTTTTCGTCCAACCTGTGTCCGGAGTCTACTCGATAACTTATAGATTGCCAAGGGTACTAGAGTGAGTTAACTTATTGAAACACCTAGAGGAAATTCCCTAGTTTTATAAATTGCAGCGAACACCTATAACAGGGATCGATTTATTTTAGTTAAGTGACATGATAGGCGTTGCATTAGTAGTAAAGTGCTTTGGTGCAGGTAACGTCGTTGCTACAAATTAATTGTGGAAACTAATCTTACGTAGCTTTTCCTATTTTCACTCGTCGAACTAACCGAAGGTACAAATTAGTAGCTATTTTATGGTTGAGCGTTATCGTGTGCAGTCTACCTTCTGGCGTTCCTGACATCGTAGTACCTCTGTGGCAGTATTAGTGAGATACGTGCTACTTTGATTGGCTGGATGCTGTTGTGTAACCTCGTTGAGTGACAATATAAATAGAGCTGGAAGGTCGTCGTATTGTGCGTAGTTTTGCGACAGGCCAGCACAAAGGCAAGTTATCAATGATGGGCCAAAACTGGGTTAACACTAACATGACAAGCTATTGAGATATTTAGTACAGTAGAACCGGGGTTTTAGTTGAGTCATGATGGTTAATGGTGTTTACTAAAGGTCTTTTCAGCTGAGAAGAGTATTGGACGGCTTACCACCGCATAGGTTACCGGGGGAATTATTAAATTATAATCATTTATGATTAAATATATAACTAAACGAAAAGTGTAAAATATATAATAGTTAACGACAGCTGATAGAAACGGCATTGTACAATCATAAATCCTGACAGACCTTTGTCCTATTTTCTTGATGTAATTTGAAAACAGGAAGAAAATGTTGTACCTAGTTAGTTGGCTCGCATCTTAATCCCGTCTTTGACAAACTGTGACTATACCCACAGGCATTACAGTCATTTAGTGCCTTTTCTAAATGATTCAACAGCTTAACAGGCTTAGCGTAACTCTGACTGAGTAATAAACTCGACACGTTACTGATACTTTCGATCGCTACAATAATACGATACAATTTGCTGTCGTTTTCGCGACATAAATAATAAATAATAGCGCCATTAGTTTTAAAAGATATGCAATGCTCAACAATAGATTGACGATTACAAACAAACTAGTGCTTTCTAACTGATGCTAAATAATAACAGAATCCAATCGATTATCCTATGATACCTACAAGTACTAATCTAAGATATTCTGACATAAATTTTGAATTTGAGAAGCTCATACACATACCTACTAACTACAAAATACCATCGCATCGCATTCATCGTCATCATAATTCTCATGCATCTCATAGCCTTAAATGTGCCCTTTGCTAGACCATAGGCCTCTTCTCAATTACTGTTAGATTATGCTTTCAAACCTAGTGTTTTCAAACCTTACCAGGGTGCAAACCTATGATCACTCATAAGATGCGGCCGTTTCCATTTGTCCACAACTGCTCACCCGATACGACGACGATATTCTTACCTTAAACACTCAGCTATCAACACGTTTTCGTCTTCCATTTTCTCCTGTCAGATGTCACAAACAAACCACATTGCCATATTTTGCTTATATCTAATAGATCTGAAAATACTAGCTTCATCGCAATCATTTGAGAGTGTTGTACACAAGTTTCCGTTGAACATCACGTAATGACTGCTTACATTGACATCAACACGCTATTCCATTGAGAGGACACCGGCTTTATTACTCTGTGGTACAAGGGGAGGGGAATTGAATTAGTGGAGTTTTGTTTTTACCCTTTCGCGTGTTATTGCAGAGGGGAAAGTGTTATCAACACTATACAAACGTTGGCTGATATTGTAAGCGGGGAAATGTAAAATTATTGGGTTGAATATTGTGGCCTAGTTTATTGTTTGTTTGGTATGTTGTGTTTTCTGTAAAGGTGGTGGCAGTGTTGTGTGTTTGTACATATAAGCAACGCCCTATGACAGGAGTCCTTCCAGTTTATAATTTTGTAACATATAGCTAAGAAAGAGAAGAAACAGGAGATAAGACTGCGTTACAACTTGAATCATTTGAAAACTTCATACTTGTAATTAGGTGATAATTAACTTTTTGAACGGCAGTCCCCAAAACGAACACCCTTCGCTGCATCCTAATGTTTTTGGTGTAAAGAAGATGTGTCCCGCCATCTAATAAAAAAAAGCATCAAAATTATACCTTGGGAATCGAACCCTGCATAATTATCATGTCCAGTAGCAATGCTAGCGAAGTTGCGGCCTCAAGACTAACCCAGCAGTTAGCTGTTATACGAATACATACGTGTCGAGCTGAATTACTATGACCCGCTCGTCGCCCCTAACTTAATCGTTTTATGTAATTGGAGTCGGACCTAAGTTACCAAATATCGAGTACATTAAGTTTTATTGAAGTGTTAGTAAGTAGGTCGGTTCTCATTAGCGCCTACTATCAGTTATTTGGTTGTTAACTTGTTACTCTAGTGTAGCACTTGTTACTGTGATTTTAGTGGTAACAGTCAGGTATTTACAATGGTATTTAATTGTGAGTAGTGTCGTGACTTGGGATTACAAGACTTGATTTAGTTAATTGCATGTTCTACAAGTGCCTGTCTATGAATTTCGCATTATGGTATAGTTTTTAGCAATGGAATGGCCGGGTATAAGGATAAGAGTTCCATATAGAAAGTCAAGAAAATTATAGGTATGTTGTTGAAGATGAGGTTTATGAGCAATACATTTTCTAAATAATACAATTATCTAAGGCTTTCTGGCAATGTCGTTTCAATCAATTTCCTACAAATTATATTTTCCTTATTTCCGACATTGATGATACGAGTATAGAACATCCTAGCCCAATTATCTCTGATAATTTTGTTCAATTAATGTCGTGTAGTTCATTTCATAAATGTAACTAATTGTGTTTGGTAATTCGTCTATGATGTTGTCAACGAACATTTCTAGAACTAGGTTAACTATGCTTGTGCTGGTTGTATGCCAAATGTTACCAAACTCAGCTAGTTGTGGTTCATATTAATATTAATTGTAATACATTCGTAGTTTAGGATTATGGGGTTAAATTATGATCGTTGGTCAGTCGAGCGGGAATTATGATAGTTTTTCATCTATTCTGATTTAATTGACCACATGGTGGTATCGCCAGGTAATGCTCTTGTAGTTGATAAGAGAGTTCAGCCTGCACAAATCCACTGAAGATTAAGTTGTCTGTAAATATTTCATCAATGAAACTGAAAGCGATGAGCACTTATCGCACGGCGTTCAAGTGCGGACATAGCTGTTTAAGTATTCCATGTCAATTATAAGACTGACAGGTCTTGAACTCTATCGAAATCCACCTCAAAGTTTAACTTATAATTGTCCTCCGTGAGCCATACTAAACGTAGTTATTTGTTTAATTTTTCGATATCACTTACCTATTTGCACATTAGTCAAATACGATGCTCATTTCAACGAAATTGAAATTTCTATTCAGTAACAGATTTCAGTGTAGTTACATAACTGCTTACCTGTGAAAGAGAGAAGAACCCCGTTAGTAACATTTCACAATGGTGTTTACAGCAGCGGCGGCGGCTCGGAAGTGGCTCGTATAACACAATCAGTTTGACAGCGCTGCGTAATGCCTACTGCCAAGCTTATTGCTGTGTGGGGGCACATCGCACTCCTGCATTACGTATTACTTCAATTGCATTCCATTTTGTTTTATTAACTCGCGTATTTTTCTCTTGGGGGTTAGCAGAAACTATTGGATGCCAGCTGTTGTGATCCTTACGTAGTACTTCTGCTTTATTCACGGTCATGCATCCAGGCTCCCCAGTTACCGTTGCGAGCATACCCTGACCTTCCTGAAGAACATCGTCAGATCCGGGTCAGCGTATGTTCTCCTAAGGCGTCTCCTCCAATTGCTCCTACTTATACGGAAACCGACTGTAATACTAATATTACTATGATTTAGGAAAAACGAAAATTTTATCAGCCTGGGGTAATTTAGGAACAGTCACAAATGTTCTAGATGTCTTTATTTCAAATCTAACAAAGTTATGTTTTCTGATGGGCTGCGAGTTGTTCACAAGTTACCCCGGCCTCGACATATAGGGCGAAGAAGAAACATGGGTGGTTTTTAGTCAGTAGAAGTCTGACACTCCCTTTCGCTCTGCCCAAGAGCGAGAGGGGTTTTTTGATGATTTTCAACTCGCCAAAAAAAAAAAGTTATGTTTTCTGATGGTCGTTCCAAATGCCCGCTATATTGAAATCATGTCTTTTCAAAAGATTTCGGTACCTATATCATTGGAAAACGAGTCTGATATTAATTAATGACCAAGGAAGACCTTAACTACCAAAGAAGAGCTGGTAGAACTAAAAAATCATAGAAATGCGCCGACAAGGTTCAGTTAAAATGTCATTTTGTAAATTAACTTTTAAATGGTTAAGTTAAATCGTCTTCCTAAAGGTAATTGAACCACAAAAATCCGAGCTACAGCAAAAGCGACAAACCGTGTTAAATTATTCAAAGAAAAAAACCAAGAACCTAACATTTGCATACGAACACTTCATGAACTCGTTCGTTTCGGGTCCCACCTACGCGGCACACTCAAAAGGATCATTATATCACTTTAAACAAAGCCCATAATCCTTTGACAGCCTTTAAGAGTAAACTTGCAAGAGTGGAACTCAAAAATACCACATTAATTGGTTCCATTTTTGAGATGCTTGCGACAGAAGTTTAAATTCTATTCCGTTGTGTTAAGAGTGAGTTGTAGGTAAGTTTTGTAATTTAACCGTAGCGATAGACTGGCGGTTGTATATGAGTGAAATAGTTAGTGTTGCCGCGTGAGTGCAGTGTAAATTTGCCGATCTCGTTGTGTGGCGAGCCGTTTATTTGGTCCCTACAGGGCTTTGTGATTTGTTTTATTGATATTGCCTTATGTTTGATGGCTGGTGCGAGTACGAGGGAAACTGGAGTAATCTCGTGTTATTTGTTTTATCTGGAAAGGACGTGGTACACTGGTTTGGGACATGACATGCGGAAAATATTGTCAAGAAAAAAAAAGAAAACAAAGTTGCAGAACATTTCGTTTTGTGAATTTTCGTAAAGTAATTCCTGATTTGAATAAACTTTAACGGATACGGATTTGGATATAATTTGGTACACAGATAGTTTATAACCTGAATTTACACATAGGGTTTTTATCTCGATTCTTCCCGTGAGATAATTTTAGAATTGTAGCGGACAAAGCCGCTAGCAACAGCTTGTTAATTATGTTTCCTTTTACTCGTAAGCTGTTCTTCCTGTTCTGTGCTGGTACACAACTACTTTGGTGGAAAAAGACTAACCTTCTTACTTTCTTCTTCCATATCAGTCACCCATTCAAAAACCAAAACAAAGTTTTCAAATCATTTTGGTTTACACCACTGCCGATTAACATAACCACTTAGTAACACGAAACGTAACTCAGAAAGTAATCGTTCCCTACCTTGAAACACTAACTAATTTAGTACACACAACTTGTAAATAAACTTCCCAGCGCAAGTTTCAAATGAAAATGTTACAAAACAAATGTTAGTTTCAGGAGTTTCAGGCCTCGCAGTACCTACAAAGTGGATAAACAAATAAGTGCCTGTTGGCAACTTTTATTTTAGGTATTACTTAGTAAAACTGCTTTGCTAGTGCTACTTCTAAATATGAGGTGTTACATTCTATTCCTAGGTAGGGCAAAGTGTTTTTAGGTCTGGTTTTTCTTGGAGCTTGGTAGTGGTTTGAGTAGAGACTAAAATGTGTGCCTCGTTGATTTCTATAATAGGCTAGCTTCTTAAACTTAAACATTAGTAACGAAAAATGGGTTCCAACTCAGCTTAATCCTTTGTCGAATGGGTAAAAAAAAACTTGGAAGCAGGCGGGGTTCATTCTATTTTCATTTCATAATTTAATATTTAAATGAACCGCGCCTGCTTAAAAGTTTTTTTTTAATTTAAAAAGTGCTTGTTTTTTGCTTTTCAGTTTTTTCAGTCGGGCTTTTTAGTTTTTAACTACTTTTTTTTCTTTAGTTAATAATTATGTTCTTATTTTGCTCGTATTCGTAATGAAAAGAACAGTGTTTACCTAGGGTAAATTACTTATTTAGTCCCTCGAACTATTAGCGCCCTCACTACGTTACGGGCGCCAAACCCCGTCTCGGGACTAATGAGTAACTTCCATTCCTTGGGTAACAATGTACTATTCCAAGGACGTAGTGACAACAAGTTTTTTCTGAGAAAGTATCGTTCATTTTAATTGTTTCTTATTTGATTGGGTAAAATAAGGTCAATGAAGTCAGCTGTTATATTTCCCGAGAACATAGGTACTAGGCGGGTAGCTAATGAAAGAGGTCGCGCGGAGGCGACACGCAGTCTGCCAGTCAACTAACCCGCTTTTGCAGGCCAAGTTCACTAGCATCAAGTAGGTACCATATATTTCTGCGTTAATATCAAACGGAAGGTTAATTGAAAACCAGAAAAGTAGGTATGTTTACTGGAGGTTTTTACACCATAGACATGATAATATATTATTATATAGATACGGCCACATACTTAGACTAAACAAAATCACCAACTAGGTATAGAAGAAGAAGAAGCTAATAAAAAAATGCTTAATTACATAGTCAACATAGTCAACTAAATTTAATTTCATAGAACTTCACAAAAACCGATCATCGTTCTTTCGTAGAATAGAACCTACAATTCCACAATCATTTTACGTTCCAGGGGGTCTCCGCTATTATGATGAAAGTGAAAGTGGCGCCAGTCACTGAAAAGTTGTGTGCTAATCGGTTACCTTGTTATGGACATTTGAGGTAATGAGGATGTCTATAAGAGTAGAGGAAAACGAACGAGACGGTAAAAGATTATAAATGGCAAGCAAGGAGGTGACTTATCAGATAAATTAATACGGACATGTTGAGAGGACACGAATTATATGAATTTGAGGATGATTAAAAGACAACTAATAAGAGATATTTAATAACATGCGAGTTGGAACGATGGGCGAGAGTCATCCATGAAGGACTTACCTTGCCCCTCTCGATGAGCATCTTTAGAAACATAAGGTGCAATTATCATGCGAGTATAAATGTAGTCAAGACGCAATCATGTGGGGTCAAAAGAGGTGGCATTCTGCAGTTTCTTCTCCATGGAATAAGTGGTAAAGTAGTGTAGAAATTAAACAACCTATTGAAATTCACAAGGCGCAATACTATTAAATGGAAACCACAAGTGATGTTCTCCGGTGAGGCAGTGAAGCAGTCGACGGGGCGGCGACATACTTGACACGCGCCTACGCAGCCGCCGCAAACAATCGCACGCACATAAATCTCTAAATTACGAAACAAATGCAACGCGCACGCGCACAGTTTGCGGGATAAGGCGTTTTATTTGGAGCGATGACGGTGCCTATAAACGTGATCTCATGAATTTTATGTGGTAGGTTTAATTAAACTTGATTTGTGTTATATACTTAGTTGTTTTGAGGACCAAACAACTTGGTATTACATAAGTGTTTTCTGTTCGAATCACTTATCTATAATATTAGTGGTCACTGTTTTTTGAAGAATATTAATAAGGTAATAATGACAGTAAAAGAAGAGTATTAATGACAGTTAAATTTTTAATTTTTCTTTGTGCCACACCGCAATCATTAGCATCAGCATATCTAGAAGACAGTTTTAAACTTGTAACAGTTTTAAACGGTTATTTTCTCTTTGCTTAAGACTTCTTTTTTGTCAAATATCGACCTGCTGTACCTGAAATACTGGTGATCATACTGTACCGTATGATCACCGCGAGTTTCAAATTTCAGCACAACATAAATGACGGTACACATTCTTCCACCATCGAGTAGTTAAATCGTTGGTCACGGCGATCATGATCCCCAGAGACGTATATTTTTGTTCTAAGTTTTGGTGTAAGTTATTTAGCAATCACGAAGTTTATATTACCAATTAAGTTAGTACTTATTAAGACAACGGCTAGTGTTGGTGTGTGCGGTTAGTGTTGATTGACGGCCTAGTTCTTTTGGTTTCATTAGGTAGTGAGAAGGTGATCTGAAGTTTAATGGGTTTTAGAGTCAGCGTGGCAACAACACGCACCGAGCTACTCACCCACATTTTACACAGCTCAACAACTCGAAAAACATGACTCTAGTTCTTCTACCTTCACTGGTCAGTGAGAAGGTGATCTCAATTTCAGTGGGTCATTATTAAGAGTCAGCGGGCGGCAGCCGCGACTCGAACGTGGGTACATGCGCCCACGCACCGCGGACAATAACCACACGCTCGTATATCAAGGTATGCACTGCTTTTGTTAAGAAAGTTGTAGCAATGATTTTAGTGTCTTTAGGATAAACTTAAATCTTCGAAGAATAACGCTCAACTGGATTTGGAAAATAAATATGCCGCATAATGATACTTTATTCATATAAGTAATTGTTTAGCGTCAGCGCAGCATCTTCTTCTGTCATACTTGTAGTGTATGAAGAAAATGGCGAATAAAAACGGCGGTCCGGAATATTAATTCTTATATTATATTTTTCTCAACACTCGTATTAGGTATCCTTAAGGTTACAACTAGCATAAAACGATGAAGGGTAAATCGTGCTACCTGGGCGAGAAGTGCTATTTATTAACCGTTATCTGATGGCACACCCTTGCTTTAAGCGACCTACCCTTGTATATAACCTACACCTACAGAGGTCAGTTAAGATCAAAAAAATATATCCAATATTTTTTTCAAACTTCAATTCTGTATTTTGAATCTAGACTAACGCATCGTACTCTACCCAATATCCATGTAACATATATGTACACATACATAACTCACAGCCTAAGACAAGCCCTTAGATACTCGTATGTACCTACTTATGTGTATAGGTAATTACTTCTTCACATACCTACCTCTATACATGTACAGAACACATCGCTCGATACACAATTGCACAAACCCCCACGACATCAATCATGGCGCCCCTCTCAATACTTACTCAATTCTCAGCGAGCTGGTCGCAACTTGATTTAACTTTCTAGACAGTTATCCTAAGTGTTTCTCCGTGTTCGTAATATCAATGTTTACTTTAAAACTTTAAATCCAAAGAGTGGATTGTTATGGGTACTTTGGGAGACTATTATGACAACATGTTACAAAACGTTCCATTAGCTTATTACTTGTGAGAAGACTGTTTGATTCTGTTTCAGATTATGAAAAATTAACAGATCTTTGAACGAAACCTTTCTAAACTAAAGGCTAATTATAAAATTTCATTAAATTTCGATATGTTATTTTATTATATTTAACAATAAATTTTCAGACCGACATAATTATTGGGAAGATTAAGTTTTACCAGATTTTCTTCCCAGTTTAGGCACTAAGAAGGCGTTTATCAGACTAAATAATATAAATTAACTTGTAAAATTGATTTTGTTTTCCCTTATTAATATTCGTCTAAACTCAACTCCATGTAAACCGATAGGTACAGTTCTCAATTCTGACCGACCCCATGATGGTCCCCCCAGCGATACATCAACGCCTGCGCATCCCCGCCGCACTAATTACTGCAACACCGCCGACCGCGGACAACACTAAATAATCAACTGTTATGTACCTATAAATATATACAGATAGAAATGGGCCCTTCTACGGATAAAACATGCCTGTATTTGGTGTACAGCACAGTGTATTTGCTACATTCATGCAGTGGGTCTTGAAGATATGAAGCAAATTGGTTTGGAAATTTAAAATTGTCAGTAGAGATGAGTAGACTATAACTTTGGCCAACTAGCTGACTAGCCGACTAAACGTGAAAACTGGCAGTGTGGTAATAATGGAAGCGTCATGTACTCGTAGTCGCTCACTTTGGGTACAACATAATTATCGTACTCTTTCTTCTGAGTGGTCATAGAAATTCTCAATTTATTTTCCCGTCAACGGTAGAATTTATGCTTTTCTTTATTGGTGCCCATTGTCCTTTAGCGAAAATGGCACATGCCCATAATAACTTTCATAAACTATTTTCTCCTTTAAAAAATAAATGTAATGCTTTTTCAGTAATTCATCCCGAATTACTGAAAAAGCATTATATTTATTTTTTATTTTAGAAAGGTACTCTGGTACTGCCTCCGCTTTTAAGCCCAGCTTCAAGATTTTGCTTTGAGTTTCTGCGAATTAAATTAAGGTTTTCATCAACTAACAAATTTATCTCCACGTATATAACAAGATACTTCATAATAAGTAAGTTCTCCTACGTGAACATTAAATTACCGTGTTTTCCAACTTCATCGTTATTATATTCTGCGCGAAAATAAACAGCCGTGTTATTCTTTAATTTTCGCGACATCCCGGAACAAGACGTTGCGTTTATTATAATAATATGGTAAGTGAGATATTTCTTAAATGAACTGAGCTGTAAGATGAAGGCGTTTTCTTAAACTGTTCTTTAAGTGGAGGCATGTGTACATAATTTCTATTTGCTTTTAGAACTGGGTAAGTGTAATTGAATAGGTATTTAATTTCATTGTTTCTTAGTAGCAGTCCATATCTATATTATGCTATGTAAATGTGTGGGTTATGCACAAAAACTAAATGAGCGTCTATTGTAACTCTCGTCTGTGTAACGTAAATGTATAATCTTGGTTCAGTTCAGGCGATCCGGCTCGAAGGACCACTCTTACAAGAGTGTATCGCCACCTGTGCGTGCAGATGTAACATGTTGGGTTCGATTCTCAACATCGTGGTTGGTCTCCTAACTTACAGCATAAGTAGAGAAAAAAAAACATAATTAATTGATGTCGTGTCCAGCTTGACCTGTTGTTTGCATATCACAAGAGATAATTGACGCTACTGAACGTGTGAATCCTGTCGCCAAATTTGGATAATCCCAATTAAAATTCTCAACGACACGCCAAGAAGAAGCATATTAGAAAACTGCACTAAGTATCACCAATATATCAATATTAGAGGTTTCTAGCGTAAGTTTTTCTTTGCCATAAAAATAATAGTTCAATGTGTGTCGGAACTCGCAGGTAGGTGGCTAAACCGTAGGGTGGTAGTCCAGACTATTAGTTGACGAGTACTTCACTATACCCGCGCTAACGAGCCGACTTGAATCACTTGGGATGTGGCCAGGAGACCAGCGGCTTGACGACACTATTGGTATTTTCATATTGGTGGGTGTAAAAATTGAGGTCGGGTAGGTTGTATAGTAATATGAAAACCAAAACTGATATAAGGAATTCCAGAACTGTTTGTCTCTGGTGAGCAATATGATTCCAATGACTTGGAATATAAGCTCAATTGACATTAATTTTTCTTCATCTGCCCAGCCTATGAAGTCAATCCCAACTAAGTTAACAGCGTCCCAGTGAAGCTGCTACCGACTTCACCAGCCCCCACTCTAGTACCTACTTTTTGATTAAATTTATCAGGGTAGTCGAAAGTCTGATGATTTCCACAGAATTTCGAGATCAAAAGCTTGCACATGATTTGGAGTAATCTCGGTACGTAATGGTTCACAGAACGCCCTCGGAAAAGAACCTTGAAAAGACCTACCTGACCTTTGAAAAGTGGCTCCTGCGGCTACGTTTAGCAGAGTTCCTCTGAGAAAAATAAATATTTGTAACAATATATGCAAACAAGCTCACATCACCTTATTTTCACGGCAGTATTTTAATACCCAATCAGACGAAATCCGCTCGTATTAAGTCAGCTTCTTCTCCCAAGAAACCCTTCAGATAAGGATTATATTTGATATTACAAAAACTTGGGAGCACAGGCGGCACACAAATTACTTTCTCTGAAATATGTATTTTACTAAACCGTCCCGGGGAATTTATTTAGAGAGCAAAAGAGACAATAATTAAACCGCAGGCACTAAGGAAACTGGAATTGGTTTTTAAACATTTTAATTTCGAGAAGAAAATTAAAAATTAGTCACTGAGGCCGACTTTGTTTGTTAAACTTGCAAATAATGCCCTGCGGTCATTTGGGGGATGGAACTGAGGGTTACAAACCTGTCATGAAGACCCCACAGGGCATGGAATCGTCGCGCCAACTGTATTGAAACATTACTCTAGTTACGGATCCCAGTAAAAGGGGTCAACTTCTACACGTCATTTATTTGTCGTCAACTTAAGTTAGTGCAAGTAAAACGTTACGTGAAAAGACGAAGCGTGCTTTCATGCTCGCAGTGTTCGTCGTTGCGGGCATTCGGCGGCGTGTGGTTCGGCGTGGTGGCTTTCGGAATGACGTATTGCACTCGTAGTTTTTCGTAGTTTTGTTTTATGAATTATTCTTATAACATTCAAAAGTGCCAGTAATGGTTTAATTGAAATAAATGCTTTGAGTTTGAGTTTTGACATCACAACTCAAACTCAAAGAGTTCAACACATGGTTTGCATGGAAAGTGTTAACAATGGCACCCTAGTAGCTGCCGCCGATGCGTCTTGTTGAATATACAAAGATGTGATTTTTTACGGCAAAGAAAACCAAATCAAGGAACATGCTATGTCTAAGATATTTTAGCGTATCTATTTGGACAAGTAATTTGATAATTTGTACGCAAAACCAAAGTATCTGAATCAGATCTTGGCCGTCCATTCAGCCGACCTTAGCCGCGATACCAACCAGTCCACCGCATTACCAAGCTGTTTACCAGCTATTTACCACTGAGTGAACCATGAGTGAACTCAGCACTACTCGATGCCATAGAAGAAGCAGCTTAAAGGCAAATATCAAAAGCCAAAACTGTCTGCACAAGCAAAACCAACACGCAAATACAGTTCGAAGTGCCGGAAAAGAGCACTTACATAAGCAAGCACTCCTTACTTACAAGAGGGGTGTTCTAACCCTTCCGCGCGTCTCATGGCTCCACAGTATGGGGAGGTTTCTCCGTAAGTCAATATTTGAAGTAACACACGACGATTGGAAATAAACTGTGTCTATACGAGAGGTGCTATCGATCACTGCAGGGATGATAGTTTGCGTTAGCGACGATGTTGGCTTAGATTTGTGAGTGACAAGTGTGGGTTGAGGAGATGGCAGTTATTTAGTCAAGATTTGGAAGTTCCAATTTACGTTTCATCCCTACCTACATACTCTATTGGAGTCGTTCATTTACATAATATGAAGCCTCTTGCCTGCCTTCATCGGAATCAACCATGATGGGTGACATTATAACGATTGATGTTCAGATTAAACAGACCTTCGTTTCATTGAAATCATACTTTTGTTATAATAATTCATCATCAGCCTATATTGTTCCCACTGCAGGGACTCAGGCCTCCTCTCTAGGATGAGATATATCACCACGCGGGCCCAGTGCGGGTTGGTAGATGTCACATATCTTCGAATTTTTGGTTGTAAGATATGCCGGTTTCCTCACGATGTTTTCCTTCACCGTTTTGAGAGCAGTGAGAGAGTTATAATAATTATATCATTCAATTACGAAATTCACGTAACGGATAACTACAATTAAGCTCTGAAAACGTAATTAAACTTAAAATAAAGCGTTGGTACATTATTGTACTCGTATGCGTCGCCAATAGGGATTTAGATGGGTTTTAGATGGTTTGTAGAAAATAATCAAAAAGAGCCGAATTAAGCTGATTGAAAACTGCGAAAATGTTCAGTTTGCTATTAACCTAACAATCGCGGAGTACCGTTTGGGCATTCAATACGGAACCCCGACCAATCCACTTGTAAATATTAATTCTCATGAGCTTGTAATGTGTCTTTCCGTTAATTTCAAAATCACATTAACTTGTATCAGATTACAGTAGACAGTGATTATTAGGTAGATATTAGGCAGTCACGCTGTGAAGCCAGGCGAGCCACCAGATCTGACACGAAGTACTTTATCCATTGCTGATCTGCAAGTTACTGTCATGTTTCTGACGATGTACCTAAATATTATTTTATAGCGCATAAAGTCAAGAGGTGATGCAAAATATTAATTAATCTCAGAACACAATAATAATCAATGTTTTAATTCCATTGAATGCTGAATAAATGATTAATGCTGAGCATCAGCGGTCTGACTTAGATTAAGACGTCATTATTTTTAACGATTTGACCTTTTATCCGTGTGGGTAGGTCCCACATTAAGCCCGCATGGTGGACTACGATTCACGTCTTCTCACAAGAGAAGAAGCATGTATTCCAGCAATGGGAACTATAAGGATGTTTACGTGTATGCTAGAGACTAGCCTGCTAACTATGAATATCATTCATACTCGTACTTGTGTAACATACTCTGTGTAACGCTCAGGCTCTCGGTGACAAAATGACGTTCTATAATGTTAAGTTTCCTAATCCTCAAAGTTCATCGCTAAAGTAAAGTCAGACCGTACGTTGTCGATTGATAACTTTATATCGATTCCCCGATGACGTCCTTTAAAACAAATAAACCGTTACCACGTGCGCCTTCAATAAATAACTCCAAACAAACGGGAACCAACTGTTGTATCAATCAGATTGTCAGTCACTCAGCAAGTGATATTTTCTCTAGTTTTCTCACTTTACAGGAAAGTTCAGAAGGACCACTCTCAAACTTGATTTAGTTGTTTTAGTGCTACCCAAATATCTTAAGTGTCACAAGGATCTTTTGGATATTCGAATAGTAGTATTAGCATTCTCTGAGACTGTTGAATAACAAAATATTTCGTGAAATGATAAAAAAAAAGATGTCAACGTTATTTAACCCACTTAGCTAGCGACACGTTGACAGCCTTAATCCTTACATTCGCAATTCCGAACTACAGGCCATCCAAAATGAATGAATAGTACCTATAATTACATAAACTTACGCCATGTGCTACACGAGGTATGAGATTATATGCAAGTACCATGTAACCGTTCTTAGAAGCTCGCTAAAGGTGATTTTCAGTAGTTCCCTATCAAGTTAATTTCGTCAACCAATTATTTCTTTTCTCAATAAGCTTAATAAGCTTCTATTCATTTCTTATTCGTTATGAACTTTCTGCCTTTCTCTTTTGTCGTTTAAGCTGTTGACTCAGAATGATTATCTAGTAGTGATTGACAAGAGTTTAAGATAAATAGCGGGTGTCGTTTATATGTGTGTGTATGATATGTGTGTTTATGTACATAGACTATACACTTGGTGACGGCTCTCCCGTTACAACAGATTAGAAAGATTTAGTGTTGATTGATATCGTATACAACGTACTTTACAATACTTCGATCAAATAGGCATTTTGGAATAAATGAGAAGTTCCACGAACTAAGAAAGTTTTAGGGTAACTGCCTCTATGACTCATTATGAAAATTTTATAGCGAAGTTGTGAACAGCAAAACAATTTTTAAAACACTAGTGTATAATATATCCGGTAAGGTGAGTTTGAAAGCGAAATCAATTATTATAGAGACGCTTTCACTTACTGAACCGCCTATAAATAACCTTTACTATAACTGCCAATAAAACGCTGGCGTTTATGTTTTTGAGTAAGATATTAAATATTTACACATAAATTACTTTTGACATGAATACAGTTACTGCGCCTTACCTAACAATTATAATAATAATAATTCCATTCTGTTTCACCACTGCGCCATTTACCGAAAAAGCCATAAAGTACGAACAAACAAAAAACATTCACAAGTAATCTATGCAGATATAAATATCATTGTCTTGTCACCACACGGTAAAGTTAATTTAGATTGAACAATACCCACGCACAACCAGGACGATTGAAATTACCAAACAGCGATTGCAATATGTTATGTAGACATTTCGCTATACATTGATGGTTATGTACAGGGAGATATGTAGGCAAACAGTGCTGAGCGCGCGATGTATTAGTCAACATACAAGTAATTGGTTCGCGATTTGTACACGCGTGTTGTTAGAATTTGTTTTGTTGTGGTGCAAGTTAGGAGCGTTAGCAGAAAGTAAAAATTAAATGTAACAGTCATACGAGTATCTCTGACTCAACCGCTGAAATTCGAGCCAAGAAGCATGATGAATATCGTAGGAATCGATTTTAATATTGCAAACAACACAGTGCAGCGTGTCAAAACTAACTAGCCTATATCACCAAAAATCATACCTTCCTCGAGAACCACCATTGGTGAAAACAGCATGAAAATCAGTGCAGTAGTTTTTGAGTTAATCGCGAATAGACAGAGACGCGGCGGTGGCCTTTGTTTCATATTGTGTAGTGGTATTAGTGATTGCTCAAATCAAAGACCTAGTCTTCTAATTACATAAGTTGTTTCGCTTATCCCTGAGCCCACACCCCAGCTCCTGATAAATGTGGGCACAACAGGCAATTAGGCGGAACACGAAAATAATAAAGGACACGCGCCCCGGACAGTGTCCTAGCGATTTATAAGTGTGGTCGCAGACTGCAGTTATATTCCGGGCTAATTGTCTAACTGGCTTCGGTACAGATGATTAAGGAGACTATTTAAAGAGTTTCTCTTTGTGCGTTAGTGGTCGTACATAAATATTGTGGCGTTTTGTTTTGATAGTACTATCGTTAGGAGTTGGTATCTTTGTATAGCCCTTAAAAACTACCTGTAAACAGAAGTTGTTAGGTATTTTTTTCCCCCTGAAATAATAGGTATTCTGTTCTTCCATAGACGCAAGAATTTCTAATCTCACAACATAACATCACGCCTAAAATTTCACCGTAAAATCGGAAATCAGAGGTGTACCTAATAATACAGTCGCGAGCAATAATATGTATACACTTGGCCAAGTTCAAACGCGAATTTCACCATGGTGCTGCTGACTGTACACCCACATTTTTCCAGTTTTAATAAAATCACATATAATAGGGGGCAGGGTTATTGCCATCAACCGGGTCACATCAATAGTGCGTAGCTGGAACTGACAAATTCCTAATGGAAAAACCGAATAAAATTTTGGCTGACCCGGGAATCGACCCCAGGACCTCATGCTCAGCAGCCCCGTTTGTGAGGCAATAGTAATAGCGGGGTAGACGAATTTCTAACACAATAACTCCACCATATATAACCACATTTAGAGTATCTCCATAATACAGAACCTCATAAAATAGGCTCGTACAATAAATTCAAAGAAATTGAGACTTAACGCGTCGCGGTGGCGTATTTACAAACACCATTCTTCACGGACGCACGACTTGGTTGGCGGGGTTGCGCTGGGACGCTGTTTGCTTGTATAGCCGTATACTGCACAATTTATTCATTGCGCAGTCGAACGCCGCAGATTTATGAGAGCGATATCGCTTCCGCGCCGCGTATGAAACATCGATTTCTGGAGACACGACTTGACGATCGTACATGTACTGACTTGGTTAACGAAGCTGTAAAATCTTGGATATCCTCAAGGGTTTTTATTACAAACTCTAGGACTTTCCCTCAAATATAAACGACATCGTTACGCAAAAGATCTCAACTGTTCTGAAATTTTAACTTGTATCAAAAAGTCGAAAATGTATACATTGTTTTTAACACCAGGGCAGTACGCTGGGACCTCCCCAATTCTTAATTATGATAAATGATCTGCCAGGAGTTCTATCTGCGGCAAAATGCCTCATGTTTGCAGATGATTTAAAACTGTTTCTGACGGTCAATAAAGAGGAGAACTGTTTGGAATTTCAGCGGGACATTGATGCAATTGTGGAGTGGAGTGTGAGGAATAGGCTGCCGCTTAACATGTCGAAATGTAAAGCCATCACATTTTCTAGGTCTCGCGCGCCAATTACTTTTCCCTGCAAGCTGGCAGATGACTCGCTTGAACGGGTCTTAACAATACGGGACCTGGGACCTGATCCTGCGGAGAAGTTATATACTCTAATGATCGAAAAAATTCAGAGGAAGTTTTGCCGTTATATGTATATATAAACGCACCTACGGATACTACCCATTTTTGTATCCTTCTTTATTTGTGTCAGGAATGGTCGGACTGGATACTTTGCAGCTCAGGCGCAAATTATTGCATGTTATACATTATTATTTGTTAATTAACAGTAGTATAGACAATCCATCGGTAAGAGGGAATATCCATCTATTTGTTCCGCAGAAATACATGCGTGGTGTAGGACGGCGGCGGCATCAACTTCTTGCATGCCCTCCGGAATGGCGGACCCGTCAGGTTAATAACGGCACTAATGCAATTGGTCTCATTAATCGTTACCCTTGACAGCAATCCAGATGCCGACAAATTTGTGGATAATATTAGCACCTTAAGGAAAGATATATTGTCATTTTTAAACCGTTGATTTCTACCTAACCTTCTTGTACATTTTTATTTTATGTTAATTAAGACTGTATTCGTAATTAATGTATAACATATAACATGTAAAACTAGTGTATGTATTAATGTTGACATCATCATCTACTGCCCTTTTGGACATTGCACATGTATACTATTTCTTGCTAAACTAAGAATTTCCGGTTTAATTTTATTTACTTGTTTTATATAAGACACCATTTGACATAGCATTTCATTTTAATTTACTTGTTTTAATAAGACAGCAGTTGACATACCTATAATTTTTATTTTGTTTTTATTTCTGAATTATTGTGAATTTGACAAGACAATTTGACATTGTAATATGATCATTGTTAGCTTTTAAGCGTTTTGGTGACAAACTGTGAGCTTAAATGTATTTCTGTAAATAAATAAATAAACACAATCTTTGTTTCCATCAAGTTTTACAAAACGTTCTGCTATCATGATTTCCGTTCAGCAAAATGTTCATTGGCTGGCCAATGAACATTTTGCTGAACAGCAGTCTACTCAGCTGCTTCAAAATTACCTTTCCAGTAATAGTCTAATATCCTAACAGCAAGCTATCCAAGTTTCAGGGGGGCGTGGAACATTTAAATAGACTGAGTAGATAGTAAGTGGATGATTAAGTCAAATACCTCTTTGTATTATTTCCAAATTTTGAAACAGCAGTTAGTTTTCTCTCGTACCAGCATGCTTGTAAGCACTCCATTTGCTGATACCTCCGTCTCCGAATCTGAACGCGTTCGGAGGCGTGCCATAACCGATTTATGTCGGGTCTTGAGAGCCCCCGGGGGCGCCACTAGTTACCACAGAAGCTTTGTTCCACTGCCACCCACTACCTAACTTATTGTCTGCTGATTTTTGAGATATTGCTCACTATATCAAATATATACGAGCAGATTCAGAAGATGTGATTTGTCGCTTGTTTTCTGCGGCGAGAAACAGAATTCTACGCAATACAAAATAAATAAAATGTATGTATGGTTGTACCTGTGGGTATAAATAAAAAAATATACATGTGTTTATTTTTATCAAGTTGTTGTATACTTTTGTACGTTTTTACTTGAGCTGGTGATTTATGTAAAGAAATAGACTCAAACTGAGAAGCTCAAACCTTACTTTACATTAAAATATCCTTTCAGTGCACCATATCCATAAACCTCCGATGCATTAAAGAAATCACAAATAGATCATTCTAAAAAATTGAGCACAAATATTTCAAGCCGAATTTCCGTTGGGATCGAAAAAAGAGCAGCATATCATAGCAACCGATGCATTTGTGCTAATGTAGTTACCTAACAGCGTGCATATTTGATGGAGCGCTCCAGCGATATCTGAGCATAAACGAGAAGTACTTACAGCATAAAAATATAGTGCATGTGATGCTCATGTTACTGCCAATATTAGAGATGTTATGAATGTAGTTTAGAATTTAGAAGAGTTAGAATATTGAGAATCCAACATAAAACGAGGATTCAAATTATTTGAATTAAATTGGTCCGAATTAACACTTTAATCATTTAAGCTAAAACTGTAAACGACAAAAACAAAAAAGAAATGGTCAAAGCACAAGGGGAACACGAAAAAAACTCAGACACAACTTTAATAACATGAACAGCTAATGCTGATGCAAAAACAAAATTAGTAAAGATGAAAGAAGACAATGATTCTCATTGGAATAACTACCCGTTCTGTATTAACTAGAACAGCATAATAGAAAACCAAATAAATAATGATTATTAATTTATTCATTAACGCATACATTTGTTTTAACAGGTAAGACCCTATACATACACACATAGCCATGGCAGGCCGATCACAGCCATAACGTTGCCATATTATCGGAGGAGTAGAAAGAGAACTGGGAGACCACGGTTCGATGGTAGGCGGACAATGGACGCCCCGCAAAAGACCGCGAGAAAGACCATATCAATACTCGTACATGAAAAAAGCACAGAAAAGTATGTTTCAAAAGAAAGAAGACCTATAGTAGAAGTGGAACCGGGATTGGCAATAATGATGACGATAAAACGAAATTAATTAATTTATCGTTAACTTTTCTTAATTCTTAAATTAGTTCAACCAATTTGATCAGCACAAAAGTGCCAATACTCCAAAACACTTCTCACCCCAAAATAATTAATAGTCATGCTAAGCCAATAAACTCGGCGAAAGTATCAGCCGCTCCAATCGACGACGCTAACTCCAAATTGATTACTTGTGAACTTTGTAATCAACAGACGTTGGAAGAGGCTTTTATTAAAACGGTACCGACACCCAGTGGGTTGGTAGGTAGGCACTGCCCTTTCGTTATCGAATCGTGTCATTTCATTAATTTGGTTAGACTTTTGATCGCCTGTAAAAGTGTCAGGTCTGCTAAGCGAATTTTCCATTTTGCAGGCGTCGAGATCAGCACAAACGAAGAGAAGGTTACACTCATCAGTCACTTATCAGATTGAAATCAGGCTCAGGATTAGCATTTTGTTACTTACTATAGGAACAATACAAAACATAACAACAACGTGTGTGGCATAAAACTATGTTCCGAAGATCAAACAAAATGGTATCAAACAGAACGATAAACGGTTTCTTCAGAAGTTCTGCCGACTTTACATTCGGAAGCAAACTTAAGTAACGCACATGATATTTGAAAAAGCGAGTCAATCTATATTCCAACGCACGTCTGCAACTATACGGCAGCATTTCGAAGTTTTCAAAGAAAATATTCTCCCATTCATTCAGTTTGCGGAACTTATCGACGTCAATACTGTTAACCTTCGGTTATTCAAGCGAGTGTATCCCATAGCCGCATGAAACGAGCCGGTAAATCATGCGGCGCATTCATTGCCGCTTCTCAATGGAGCCGTGAGGGAGACACAATGGCGGCCGCGCAATGGACCTAGCTTCTTGATTTATGATCGTAGACACGCTTTGATACAGGCTTATCCTCTAATGGACTGAAACTGCGGCATTCCTTTAACTATGATATTCGATGGTATGCTGGCACGAGTGATATATGGGAAAACTATTTCAATTTACAATACTATCGTTCGTTTTTGTATTTGCAACCACCTCGATTTTAAGGAGCTTGAAAATGTAATCAATTCCATAGAGGAACAATAATTGTAAGCAAAAACTGTGCTGAAGTTGGAAATGCCGGATACACAGATAGTATTTGGAACCAACAAAGTACTTTACCAAACAAGGCTACAATATTTGCATTGTTACAAAATAGTACGATATGAAAAAACAGACAAATTTATAAAGTAAGCAAATTGCTATGTCATTTTAATTTTATGAAAAACTAGCTGTTGCCAGCGGCTTCACCCGCTACAACTCGAAAATTATCCCACGGATCATAAAATTGGGATAAAAACTATCCTATATGTTAATCCAGGGTATAACCTATCTACATACCAAATTTCAACCAAATCGGTCCAGCCGTTTATGCGTGAAAGAGTAACAAACATCCACACATCCATTCTCACAAACTTTCACATTTAGTAGGAAGTAGGATAGTAGGATAAATAAAGCATTGCAAATCGTTCACATAAAATAACAAAAATAAACTGCGTATATAAACATTTACTATACCCAGCATCAATAAAAAATCTCGAAGGATATTTGAAGCAATATAGCCAACGTTCAAATATGGAGGATCAACATAACTCCGCGTAAACCGTGTCTGACTAAATTGAACGGCCACAAGCAAGATACGGCTATCGCAGGCTATCCCGGGCATAGACATGTAAAACGACGATATTATAAACGATTGTATGTGTACAATATACTACCAATACAACCGATTTCTAGGCAACCAGTACGAGGTTAAATTGTTTTATTAGTCAACAGTGAAGATGACCTCACGTAGTGTATATAGCCCACGCCCTGTCACAAAGACTGGGCCTGAGACCCAGCAGTGGGAACATTATAGCCTGCTTAGGGCAATTGATATCCTTTTATTTTTTAAATGTAGCTTGAACCCGCTCCATAAAATAGTATTCCACAACAGTAACTAATGCTGTAGCAAATAATTTATGATTGCAGAAAATATTATTTTGCAGTATAAAAAAAAACTTTTTAAGTTAAACGGTTTTATGTTAAACATACATTGCAATGTTTAAGATAAATGTACTAAAAAACAAAAAATAATAAAATAGATACAGTCGTGGGAATTATAAACATATGCATAGACTAGACTAAAATAAAACCGTGGGGCACGTCTCTTTTATTTACATGGAGTGTATAACTATTGGAATTTCCATGAGCAAGAAAATAGTAAGTAATTTCCTCACCGTCTGCGGGCCAACTGCCTATTTTAACGACGAATTAAACGATTCTTCTATCGCACATTAAGTCGATAATTTGTAGACAATTGACGTGCCCCACGGTTTTATTTTCGTCTAGTCTATGCATATGTTTATAATTCCCACGACTGTATCTATTTTATTATTTTTTGTTTTTTAGTACATTTATCTTAAACATTGCAATGTATGTTTAACATAAATCCGTTTAACTTAAAAAGGTTTTTTACCCATTTTTAATTTCTAGTTTTTAGTTTTTATTTCGCATTCTGTTTAATTCATTTAGTGCTTCATTATTGCAAGGTTTCTTGCCCGTTAGTTTATTGCAGTCCAACTCCTCGATACGTAGTTAAAAAAAAAATATATAATTTTCTATTTCCGCCATTTTGTAGCGGCCGCCATCTTGTATTTCAATTTTTTATAGTATATTGTATTCTGCTTGTTGAGCCCTTTCATTTGATAGGTACCCATATTGATGGGATTGATAAAACCTACGTTATCCGCCATTTTGTAGCAGCTGCCATCTTGGATTTCAATTTTTTATAGTATATTGTATTCTGCTTGTTGAGCCCTTTCATTTGATACCCATATTGATGGGATTAATAAAACATAAATTATCCGCCATTTTGTAGCGGCGGCTATCTTGAATTTATAATGATAATGAATAAACATAATTGTACTGTCACCAAAATCCAAAGTGTATACAAAATTTCAGATTAATCGGTTGACAGGAAGAGGGTGAAATTTGAATTACTAAATTTGACCCAAGAATAATAAATAAAACAAACGGGGTGAGCTAAATAAAACCGTTTAAAAATATGAAACAATCTAACATCCCTGAAAGAATGTTCACAAACAAATAGTATGAATATTGTTGAAATGATAAACCTCAAATCAGGATGTAATATCTAAAAGTAGGTTTTAGTTTTATGTGACAACGTGTCAATTGGGTGCTCTCTGTTCTTCTGGTCTGTTAAACCTTTACCGGATAATAATAAACCGTTTATAAACTTTGTCTCGTACTAATATTTCCAACAAATATTATGTAAGTAGAAGCTTTTTATAACGTCAGGATTGTGAATAGTTAAGATATAAATAATCCCCTAACTGTTATTGTTGACATTACGCAGAGTATATTGCCGACTTTATACCTTTGTATGACATGGAAAATTTACTCGAGAAGGTTCACTTCGAAAGTGTGAATACAGAAAAGAAACACGGTTTCCCAAAAAAACAGAAGCAGGATTAAAAGATTTGAGTCTTCTGTTGTGATTTGGTTAGGTTTCTTTTAAGTCGCTAGTTTTCTAAATATTACTACTTATAAACCTGTCCTTCTGTTTCTCTTTAGGACTAACCCAATATTATGTTTTCATTTCTTTGCAAACAAATAAGTATGGATGATATTGAATACGGTGTGGGCACAACCATTCGCAATCCGATCTGACCTTTTATTAAAAAGGGTTTATTCCAATGTTTTGTGTCGCGTTGCTTTTAAGGAAACTATTATTTTATGCATTGAGCTGTTGACATTTATGTTATAAGCTTCTCCGTGTAGTGTATGGGCAGTCAAGTAAATGGTACCGGTTAGGTTATAAATGGTATTTGTTGGCGTGAAGTCATGAATGGAAATGATGTGGAAGATTATTTTTATTGCTTTATTTTCGAGGTGTGGTCACGTGATGGCAACATTTTGGTACACGTTATTGTTTTTATTTGTAATAAAAAATACACTGAACGGTTTTGAAACAGCTCGTCTATGACGGATTGTGGCAATTGTCGATGCCACGATTATAGGACCATAGTATAATGTACATGTATTGTGTAGATGATTGATTACTTGATTGGTCATCTGATTGATTTTAGTTATTTAAATGCAAATTCAATTATTCGAGAAGGATCTTCATGTATGAAAATATATTTCACAAATCTGCAACAAACAATCAGGCTACCCACAGCATGTTTACAAAACAGAAATTTGTTGAGCATGTCAATGATAACAGTTTACCCCACGGCCGGTGTTATTATATCAGGAACTGACCACGCTTATCGATGCAACATGGTCATTAGACGGTCAGGAAGAGCTGTTTTCATAACTGAAACTATTGTGGACTAATCTGATATAATAATATAATAATAATAATAATAATATTCCACAACTATCACTGATCATCTTACTACTACTCATCTTATGTTATTATTTATTTATTTATTTATAAATAATAAAATTTATAAATAATACCTATAATCGGACAGGTGACATCAAATCATGCAATTGATGCTAAAAAATGTCAGTCGCCTGGATTCAGTTCAGACGAAGTGATGACATCACCGTGCCAGGTTTGCTCTTATTGCATTCACAATATTGATAAAACTTTCCTGACTGACCCGCACAGGCGGATCCACGTAGGTACGAGTGGCGTCTCCTTTATTCCGAGACAGCGTTGACTCTGCCCAAAGCACCGGATAATGGTAGCTTGGCGCCAACCGGTCAAATTAAAAGTCGTATTGAAATTGTGTCAATATTATTTTAAAGGCGATTTCGTAGAGCTTGTCTGTAGATAAAAGATGAAAATGTGATGGAGTTGACTGTGACTAGTTGGCATATTGATATAAATTGTTTTCCGATATATGGAAATAATTCACACTCATTTCAACCCGCCGAAAGTTAAGATGGCTGCACACTATGCATGCCACAAAGTAAAATCCCTCACTTATATTTTTAAAGTCCGTGACTTCAAGTTGTATTATCAAGCACAAAACCAGGTTACAGGTTAACAGCATTAAGTATTTGTACAAATACAAAAGTAACTCTATCTGTGTGTCGGTTGGTCATTTTGTATAGCTGGTACCTTTATTTAACGTGTTTCCATAGCATTTAGGACATAGGTAGACTATTCCTTACCTTGGTTAGGAAGGGATGCACTTTTTGTTCCGCTGACATGTTCAGTGGGCCAATTTCTGTCGAGCAAACGAGCGAAACCGCAAACAAGATCTAGTTTATACCTTTCGCTTAGCTTTTTACGAAATATTCGGGCACGCAGAAACCGTTAACATAGGTGGTGATCGTACCGAATTAAATAAGCAAAAACGATATCCTCTACAAACATTATACTTAAATATTATAAGAAAATATGTACAGAGTTTAATGAAAAACCTTGTGAATCCGCTCACGTAGTCATGTAAGGCAAATAAAAAGAAATATATGTATTTAATAACCTCCATGAAAGTTTGTAGCTGGGTTAATATGGAGTACTGTGAACAAAGCGCTGTTCAGACCACCTGCTGTGCGGAATTAACTTACTTACTTGGGTACTGAATTCTTTAAATGATAACCATTATCATAAACCCGTTAGTAACATAAAAATGACTAGGGAATAGTCGTATGAATGAGGGTAGGTAGACTTGTCTTTGAGTTCTGTTTTTTCTCTCTCACATCTTTTCTGAGTGACTGTATTAACAATAGCTATGAAATAGATCTTTTGATCCGTAGTTGATATCGACCGGACGCAATCGCAGCAAACCAAAGATGATGATTGTCAATCGTGCCAGTAACTACTTTGTCATACTTTTCTTTTTTTTTAAGTGTTGCCCCACCCTATGAATTTCTCCTGTATCGTGGGAGCGTTCACAAACATTTAAACTCTCATACACAAATACCCACACCCGGAACAACTATCTGTTGGTCATACAAATATTTATTCCGTGCGGGGATCGAACCCGCGACACGTAACGCAGCAGTACATTGCTTGAGCCACTGCGCCAATCGTGCCGTCCTAACATAGGTCACTGCTTACTAACAACTGTGAATACGTAGACAAAATCAAAAAGGTATCTCGAAGTCAGCCGTAGACAGGCCCATGGAACTATGGAGAAGAAAAACATCATCTGCATTAAGAACGTGACTTTGAACTTTCTTTGGATATGTTTTGCGACGAGAGGACGCGTCTTTTGTGCGCCCTGTAGTACAAGGGAAGCTGATGACGTACAAGCTCGTGGCCTAAACCTTTGACGGAGCAAATCAAAGCTGCATTGCACGGTCCCTTAAACACCAGGAAGCCGGTAATTCGAGAGGAATGGCGTTGGTCTATTCAAAAATAAATGTAAACAAAAATATGTGTATGCGTTATTTTTACCTTGCAACTAGTATTTCTATTATTCTTCTTTCTATAATCTAATCTAAAGTTTAATCTAGGTCTTAAGACCTCATGAGTTGTAGGTTACAAATGACACAATCAAAAAAGTTAACAAGATTCTGAGCGAAAATATAATAAAAGAATTCGTAAAGACTGTGATTAACTTGAATTTTTTTGCAAGTCTCCATTTTAACTTCAAACATTTAAAAAATATTTTCACGAAGAGTTATTTCAAAGTTAAATTGATCATATTTTTATTTAAATTACTTTCTAATTTCGTTTCAAGTTTTTCTTCGTTGTCAATTTTGATTACAGTCTTCAGCGTAACGAGTTCTAATATTTTTAACCAGTTTTTTGCAGATGACAGGCGAGAATCTCTACGTAGATCTACTGTAGATAAATGGCTCTATTAAAAATCATCCACAGGTACACCATAATTTTACTCCAAAATAAATTTTGGTTTTTATTCATGTTTCAGGTAATTTTGAAGATATATTTTTAAATATCATGTAAACTCGACATTCCCGGTGTTATTACCAGCTCATTTTCACAACAAAAATCCTTGCCACACCAGCTTACATAAATATCATTGAAATTCCGTTGTAATTCGTAAGCACCCACATCACAAGAAATCCTAATGTCAGTGGGGCTATGAGAAGTATTTATATCAAGTCAAGTATGTGTCGCTCCTTGCCGGAATATTAATATTTTTAGTGTGAGTGACGTACAGCAGCCATTTATCAAACCCTCTTATTATTCTGTTAGAAAAAAGGCGTCCCATGAAGAGTGTCAGTCTAAACAAATAACCCTTTAGGCAGGAAAAAAGGATGAAAGAAAAAACGGCTACTTATAGCGGGGTGCGGCTGGAGCGCTTGTGTTGTTTTCCTAATTTTATTTTTAAATAAATAAAGGGACTACTTTTAGGTTTGAAGAATTTAATACAAAAACTGATTCCATTGTGTTTAGCAATTACAAAAAAAGAGAACTAATGTTGACGCAAACTGCAAAACTACACGCCCGTTGTTGTATTTCGAAGTTTATTCCGAAACGTACAGGATTTAGTACAAAATAAACAAATTAAGACTCGAGTTAGTACCTATCAGTTGTTGTAATCAGAATTCCTAGAAACAGCACCATTTCAAAATAGCTCGACGTTTCAGTCCCAGGTCAAAAGTTAAGCACTATTTTGTGTGATGTGAGTTAGAAAAAGGCAATGTCTTCTCGTAAACTTCCATCGATAATTTCTAAAACCGTAGATATCAAGTATCTAACCTAACGAAGTGAGACTCCCAGTCAGTCTTCCTGAGCAATATATTAGCATCTGAGCTGTCCTTGGACATAGTTTATCACCGTAGATACGATTCCCGCCACGTGCTGGTTATAAATCTACCTGCCAACGGATACCGGCAGGGAGGTGAGACTTTGATCAATGCTCATTCACTTAGTGTGATGCATTAATAGGAGATAACTACTATGTTAGCTAGTGTGTATGCGTTTGACTATTCTGTAAAGAGTAGTTCTGCAAGGTTGCCAACGGGTTCAACTGATCAAGGTGGTTCTGATATTGGCAGAGTATCAGGCTCTACGACTGAAAATAATGGAATGAAAAATGCATAACACTTCCTTGGCAGTCGGGTAAATAAATTCTGCTCATGATTTTGCCTCTTCTTCTTATCGTGTGGGCAGTAAGGTCTAACGACCCCACACACACTAGTGTCAGAGTTTCTAAACCACCTCAAGGGCCTCGGACAGGGTTTGACGACCGCCATTAGGCAGCCGGGATCACCCAGCTTATACGTGCCTTCCGAAGCACGAAATTATCTTTATATCAGATAATCACATTAAATACAACAGGTGTAATATCCTAGCCAAACTGGAAACAACTTTACAAAGTATCCTTCCCGTAGGTCTCAAGGCAAACAACCACACCACTCGACCACGGAGACAAATTTTTAGCTTTGGAGCTTTATAATACTACGGCACGAGAGATAATTTCAAAGTTTCTGACCGTTTCAATGTATTTTAAAAATACTTTAAAATAAAGCCATTAATTATATTCTATTTACAAGTATGCCTCATACAATAACTTGTCATCATGTACCACAAAAGTAATTTTTCGAAGATATACCCGGGGGTGGGGGACGAGGGGAATTGCCTCTGTTTTTATGTGTAGTCTCGCGTCACTGACCCGATACAAGGAGAGATGAGACGTTCTAAGGAACCTTACACATAAAGCTAACGTTATAAGGAGGGACAGGACAAAGTTGATTTCGCAAAAGAAGAATATAAAAATAAGGTCCCATCAAAATAAATAAACCAACTTTTATAAATCATTCAGAAATAAGGACGATGAAACGCATTAGATAATAGAAAAAATGAGGTAACGAAAATACAATGTTAATTTTGGCAATTTATTGTTTTAGGTAAAAATAAAATCAAAAAATGTAATGTAAATGTATGTTTATACATTATAATAATATGTATATATTCATATTAAAAGTGTTCTTTTTTATATGTGTATATATTTGTATGTATGTTTATTTTATATCGATACATTTTTTTTTTCTCTCTTAATTCTAGTTTCTGTTTTTCTTTTCTACACACTGTGTCTATATTTCTAATCCAACTCTCCTCTCGCAGGTCTGCTGGAAGAAATTTCTTTAGAAATAAGCAGTACCTTTGTGCTCTTCTATTTTTTATATATTTTCCTTTTTTTTATTTTGTGTGTACATAAATAAATAAATAAATAAATAAATAAAATCACTTTAATCAGTTTTATTTTTGCTTTGATATCGATTCGTCCATCTATTTTTGTGACCTTATATAAAAAGGGAGCATCGGTGGCCCAGTGGTGGCGGCCCCGACTTACGAACAGTAGTAGGTCGTGGGTTCAAACCCAGGCACATTACTTTGCGTAATTTATTTTATCACCGCTGCTCTTAAAACGGTGAAGGAAAACATCATGAGGACACCGGCATGTCTTAGAACCAAAAAATTCGAAGACATGTGACATCTACCAATCCGCACTGGGCACGCGTGGTGGATGATGATTATGAATATAATGTTTAATTGTTTTAAATTTTTTAACCGACTTCTAAAAAAGGAGGTTCTTAATTCGGGTGTTTATATATATTTATTTTTTATGTTTGTTTGGGCATAACTCCGTCGCTTGCTAACCGATTTGAAAAATCTTTTTTGTTGGTAAGGGTATACTTTCCAAATAGTTCCATAATTTTTTTTATCAAAAGCGGACAAGCGCTTTAAGAAAAATCAACAAAACTCAAAAAAAAATCTACATTACCGATCTTTTCGTCTCCGTCGTTTACGAACCGATTTGGAAAATTCTTCTTTAATTCGGAAGCCTACCTTTCCTATTGGTCTCATAGTCACCAGGTCGGGATCTGATGATGGACTCTTGACGAAATCGAGAGAACTCGGAAAAATGTACAGCGATTTTGGTATTTTCTCTATAACAACCTGATCTGATGGTAGAATAGTTCTTATGTACCCGACATCAATACGACTTCGCAAACTTCGGGGATTACAGGGGTGATGTTTTGTTATTCTACTAATAAATACAAAACTTTGCGAGGTCGTATAGATGTCTAAATGATAGCAAATGGATTGGGATTGCTGAAATTCCATGTCCGTCTATTGTTTACACCAGGTATTAACATAAAATCACGCCAGTACGTTGTGGGTAAGCACATATGAATCACAAAAAGTGAAAAATAATAACTTTAAATGAAAAAAATATGACCGACTTCGACAAAAAATAAAACACAAAAATAGTGAAAAATAAACTTGAGAAGAAAAGTTAGTTTCTGAAGTCGGTGACTTTTGTTTTTTTTATTTATTTTTTTGCCACCTCCTCCTTCAGTATTTGGATTTTTTTCTTACAATTTGTGACAATAGTGTCACGTGTCACGGGGCGTGTCATACAAAAGTGTTACAGCCGCTTGGGAGAGAGATATGTCAGGAACGAATAGTTGGAAATTAATAATTATTTTTGTATTTGATAGTCCATTTATTGAGAAAGGTTAAAAGTTTTATAAATTATCACGCTGCAACCAAAAGGAGCGGAGCATAATTGAAAAATGTTGAACAAGACTGCGGGAAACTGATAAAGACCTCTAGGGATAAATTGCATTAACTAAAATGTACCTAACTTAATCAAAACATAATTTGCAGTAACAGGCAGATTGTTAATGTACCTACTTGTCAAATTGAAAACCTGCCCGTAAGACTATTTTTTTTTTTGTCGGGTGGAAAATCATCGAATAACCCCTCCCGCTCTTGGGCAGAGCGAAAGGGAGTGTCAGACTTCTACTGACTAAAAACCACCCATGTTCCTTCTTAGCCCTCTATGTCGAGGCCGCGATAACTAGTGTACAACCCGCGGCCCCGACTGCCCGTAAGACTTAAAGTTAAAATTTTGTTTCGATTCTTTTTTCCACTTGTCCGTTGAAGTTTCTATGTGTTCCAGCACACATTTCGATTATTTTACTTGGGTTGTGGCCTGATAAGACTGCCAAGTGCCACTATATTACAATTTAATAAAAAGACCTTGAAAGTCTCAGACATAGCCCTGAATGTTCAACCTTAGGTAGCTAAAACACGCAATAAATTAATTATAAACTCATCCTTGCGTACAATATCTTAAAACACCCTTAGAGCCCTGCCTGCCCCTTTATCTGGATTCAAAGCGATACACACATGTAGATAATAGGATTTTACATTTGGCCGAACATTGTTCACAATTACTCCACAGGGATTTGAACGCTGTGAAAATAATTTAGCAATGAACACGTATATTTTATTTTAATGAACCGTTCAAACTCAGATGGGACTGAGAATTAGGTACGAACATAAATATAATTTGTCTGCTGCGTGTTCGGTTAAACTCAATTTGTATTGGCTCAATTTTGTTATGTTTAAAGTAATTTGAAATACGGTTTCGTATTTGTTATCTGAACAATCTAATTTATTATATTCAAGGCTCTTTCATAAAGAGATCTGAATTGCTTCAATGTTTTGGTAAAACTTTTACGAATCAGCCACCACCAGTGCATCAAAAGGACCAAAATAAATATTAATCATCATCATCATCTACTTTGCCTGAGGCAGTCCACTGCTGGATATAGGTCTCTCGCAAGCTGTGCATCCATTCAGACGGAGACAACTTTTCTACTTCGTCAGAAGTTAAATTCAGTTATATTGTGCGGACTTGGTAGCAAAATTTTGGCCTGCAAGTTTTAGCCTTCACTACTTTGAACTCTTTCCAAAAGCAGTATGAGAAAACTTCAACAGGTATACAATCCTCCTAAAAAAACAAAAACATATGAACAGAAACCGCCACAGAATAGGTTCTCGAACAATATGAGAACCTTTAGTCGCGACTGAGCGAACAGTCAGCGACGCGGTAAATAATGTCAATATAATGTCAGAGTAACATCAATATTGTCCTTCCAATACTGCCACTAAGTTAAATTATTTACAGGAGAAGTCATGGTTCTATACAAGTTAGTAGTTGAAGGCGTTTCAAAGACTGCTCTCTGCTCAGGAGTTAATTCAGTTTGAAATCAAGCTATTTCTGCGAAGGTTGTCTTGATCTATTTTATCATACCTGATTCTTTGAAGTCAGTAGAATTGTATCAGATTAATCGAGTGGCTTAAGACTACACAGTCAGTTTTTACGAAAGAGCTATATAATACTATTTTTTTTAAAAGCAAACCTAATAAATTTTCGAACTGACAACCGTCAGCATACAAAGCGTTAGTGGTAACTCAAAACAGCAAAAAAGAGATAATTTATTATTCCACCGGCCATTAAGCAATAAAAAAAAACATTGCAAAAATTTTCACGTTTCAAAATCGTTTTGTTGCTGTATCAAAAATATCTGCATTTTAGTTGAAAATCCCGAATGGCTACAGTTTCATTGGAAGTGGGAACCAAACGAGTGTCGGACAATACGGCAATTCATTTGTAAACTGATGCTTTGTTTAAAGCCATGAGCTAATGTGTGGACACAATGGCCAACAGTGGCTGACAATGGACAGATTTAACTGGATATCTGATAGTAATAGTGGTTGGAAATAAGCACACACAGTGTAAATATCATCAGTACACCAACTTGATGATCTTGATTGCATCAGTGAGCGGAGTTCGCGTACCTGAATTTTTGGCAATTATTCGCAACATCCATAAAACGTAACCATAATTATGTCTAAATGCGACAGCCGGGGACTTACTGAAGAGTTACCTATAGCATGTAACTCTTCAGTTGACGTTATGAGCTGATACGGTGTGTAAACGCATTAGTGTGCGAGCAGATTTCGACTTATTGCTTATTACCATTTGAAACACTGTATGTTAAAACCAACATGTACAGCACGGGTTTTGGAAAACGTACTCAATAGGGGAACGAATACATTTTTGCTTTGTTTGATTCTCCATTCGCATAGAAGATACGTTACTGATAGCAAATGCGGTGGAATGCTCCCCGATCGAACAATTCGCAGAATTTGAATGTCACTGCGTTCAATGCAAGGTTAGCATTGTACGTTATCAAATCGATTTAAATTATAACTACATACCTTGATTTGCAGTTTTTGTTATCTATCGAAACCTGAACATACCTGAAAATAAAAGAAATAAAGATTTAGTAAGGTACTCTGAATTTTGTCCAAGCATTTAAATTAACATAATTATGAAATCGAGAGCTATTTAAGAAATATAGTAATAACACCAACATTTTCAACTTAGACTTCTTTTCCAAAAAATATCTACCACAATAACATGTCATGACTGGCACGGAAATATGCCACACAAAAGTGTATGAATGGTTCCGTCCAATCTTCCCCTCCCTTCCTCTTTCTCCTCCGAATTCGAAGCATTTACGAGCACACGAGCGTAAACCGCAAGCGCGACAGATATTAATATAAATACATGACATTTGGAAGGATGTGGTATTATCTGATCAAATAAGAATATCATACAGCGACAGATGATTTGTGACCACGTGATCAATTTTTTCGTTGGTTTTGGGCAAGAACGACGTCATACAAGCTGTGGGTGGTAAAAGGATTACCGCGTATTGCGTTGTTTAGGTGTTACGTGGTTTGTACAACCAACCGCTTCATGATTGAAATTAATTTTTCTTTCAATACACAGTCTGAATGTTGGTTATTTTTGAATCAGAACGTCAATTACTTAAATCATTGCAATTAAAATTATTGAGAGCTTCAGTTACCATCACCACTTTAACCGTAAGACATAATGTTACTGGACATAGGCTTTTCCCAAGCGTTGCCATCGTTAGATAGACCGGTCTTCTGCTTCTTACATCGTGTTTGGTGGTATCGTGTGTGTGTGGTATTGAAATGGTCGACTGGAGGGGTTATCTGCTATCCTTTCAGGGAACCCTAAACACTTCTCATGCCCTGTGGATTTTTTATTGATTTATTAAAAAAAGGCCAAAATTTTACGCTCATTAACAAATTTTAAAAAAGTATAAGGCGCAGAGGCGGAATTTTAATTATATTTAGAATAATATGTATTATACTAAAAGTACTTTAACATTAAAAATTAGTGACATTAGCCATCAACTTTGGAAAAACAAAAAGTAAAAAAAATCACAGGTCAAGAGAAGTGTCGAGGGGTCTGAAAGGTTAGCAGAATCAGATGTCGCTTCCAGTCGACCATCTCAATTTGACACACTATGCGCCAAACACCCTGTATAGTACAACAGCTAAATAACAAGGCACACTTGCACAGAGCACTCCAAATTAAGAAAACGTAGCAATTCCTACTAATATTTAAGATCTTTCGTATCTCGTGTCTCTTTAATATTATTTATCTTAAGAACCACGTTATTTATACAGTTTAAAATGTACGTCGCAGGAATACAAAATGAGCAGTGCATGCTCTTTTGGTTATCAAAAACGGGGCGATGTATTATTTCGCAGGGAGCTACTGCAATATTATGCACAAAAGTGGGGCATTATAACGATAAACAATGTTTATGGTCGCAACCATGTGATCTTATTCTTTGTGCTTACATTTTGGGACATTTTCCAGAGGGTTGTTTTAAGCAGAGGTACTGGAGGTAAGGAAATTTTGGACAAGTATTCTAAGAAAATCCTTTTCAATGTGCAAGAATAACATTTTCGTTTCTTTCGTTCCCCTTACCAATATTATGCTTCATTTTAAATTCTCGTCATTGTTTAAAAGTTTAAACGGTTTCAAACTCCAATGGATATGAAATAAATTGATCCACAGTAAGTCCCGCGATGATAAATGAAGCCAAGTTCCAAAACCGTTCAAAGAGAAAGAAACTTGCCACTAATGATACAGTACTATTTTAAACTCGATAAATCATGGAGCTGCATCCTATTCAAACAAACCAGAGTCTAATTGAGGAGCTATCGATCCAATACACTCTGGACGGAATCTTCATAAAACTTTAAGGCGAAGATATCAAGGAGGCCCACGAAATTATACTATTCCTAGATTTCCTAGGTATATGCAATTTGCAGGTCAGTATTAGCTTTTATGTAGGGATTGTAGTAAATGCCTTCGTGTAGTTTCTGCCTACCTGTAAAATCCCAATAGGCGTGATTTTATGTGTGGATCAGGTTGTATGTTGACCATAATAACGTACCCCTATTGTTCAACTATTTCATGAAATCATGATATCGCCTATAAAACATACGATTAGAAGTGCGCGGACTGCCTCAGCTCTTCCCCCTTAAGCAAATGCAAAATAAATAGAAGGAAGACGGATGGCCGAGGTTCAGGTTACCGACTAATGCATTGTGGACTCAAGTGGGAGCGGTATTGTCATCAATTGAGGATGCATCGATCATGACGTCATCGGCTGATAAACTGCTATTATGGTAGTATGACTGGGTCTAGAATCTTTTGTAGACTGACATAAATGGACAAGGTTATATTTTTGGGTATTTGTTTCGTGGTTGACAATATTCTATGGTAGTAGTTGTAAATATTGAGACTTTAGGTAAGTTTCGAAATAACTCACATTTATTCAAATGAAAAATGCACCGTGAAAAGAGTTTCTATTTCTTTTTAAAGAAAACCTAGAAAGAAGCTTCTGCTTCATGTCTTATAATAACTACCTACTTATCTTTCTTTATCTTTGTCTATTTTATTTTCAGGTGCTCTTCCTATTACTTTCATTCTAATTCAAATATCCTTCCATTGATTGGTATCCTATTCCTAATCTTTGCAATAGATCGCCAGATCGCCACAACTGTTGGACCGTTGCCACTGTATGATTGGCTTATTTCTTGCTTTCTTTGCTTTTCAATATCTTCCTAAGCGATCTTGACTTTATCTCGAAGTATCTTACAGTTCTTGCTGAACTAAAATATACCGAGGTATTCTTTCAGACGGCAAACTGAGGTTTTGATACAATCTTAGCTGTTTTAGGGTTCCACTGGAATTTACATGTTCTTTTGTCTGTATTTGCTGTCCAATTTCACATTTCATTGTTATAATTATGATTACGATATTGTGATTATTATGATCACGTTGTTTTTCTGGATTATATTGATCAATATTTATCAATATTTTGTTATATCTATTCATAACTCCCTAACATTTATTCTGTACAGAAAATTAAAACTTCAAATCAATTACTACATAGATATCTTTATCATTCCTGTCTATATCTTTCGAAGTCGAACTAAACTAACAATACCTGTGAAACCCTCTCCATGTGAGGTCCTATACTCCGTAGATTTTTACTCTCCTACTTTGGACCCTTATTAAAGGGCATTAATTCTTCCCATTTTGGTAATACGATCGCGATTGTGGCTCGTACGGGGCCAAATTGGCCGTAAGCAGCTTAGTGCAACTAATTCCGTCGCGAACCGGTGTCCCAATTATTAGTAATGAGATTATCAGTTTAATGTCACTCGTCTCAGATGCGCCTGCGGGATGTAATCAATGGAGCTGACAATGACGTTGATATTATAAACATGCAAATCTACCTTGTAATGATTGTTGACTTAGTTAGGGATTTATGGGATCAACCGATGGAGGTAGACAACTTCAATTCAGATCAATATTAAGGAAATGCAACAAAATATGTCAGCCAAATCTGGGAGAGCCATTTGCAAAGCAGTGAGGTAGCAAAGTCTAATTAGAAACAAAAATAATTCAATGGGCTGTGAGATAGATTTCACTTTATAACATTACATTATATAAATCAGAAACCGAAATGACCGAAACCAAAAGCAGTTGACTTAGTATTTTTTCATGTTGCAGAAGCCAAAACCCAGGACAGAGAAAGCATTATAGCATTTTTGCTGAAACTAGGCGATTAGTCAAAAAGATGTTATTTTGAAAATCTAGCAAAACGTAACATCACTACTAAAACGGGATCAGATGTTATCATTTCACAAGAACTACACCTAGTAATACAAGATACATTATTATTTTTTGTACAAATACACACGTGTAAAACTATGTAGTACAAACTAGTATCGTCTAGCAAGCGAAACTACCATCTTCGAAGTCACAGCTTCTATGAAAGTAAATTACATTTTCGTTCTTAAAACCAAATAAGCCAAGTGAACCCGAGTTACTTCATAAAATTAGGGTCGGGATCATTGTCTGTTTCATGAAAGAAAACTCGAAATAAGAAATTTGTATTTATGTATACATTAACAAAGATGTTCGTTTGTCTGTCTCGTTGAGCTAGTGACCGCAAGCGAGGTTTGATTCCCGGGTCGGGCAAAGTGTTACTGGGTTTTACCATCAGGAATTTCTCAGTGAGCCCTCAGCCAACAATAGGCTCGCCCCCAATTTCATGCTACTTATACTTAACTGGCGAAATGTGGTGGCTATTAGGTACACCTCTGCCTAACGGTTTTGGAATTACAGGTGTGATGTTATGTCCGTTTGAGATGCTAAATAGGTATAATACTATCAGCTTACAATGGTCTTAAGGCTTGGATCCAGGACCCAAGCCTCCTCTCTAAGAGAAAGGTTGGCTCGTAATTCACCACGCGGACTCCCGGGGTAACTGTTAAATGTTTTCATTTTTTTATTATAGTCTGGTTTCTAAACGATGCTGAACGAGAAATATGTTTTGTGCCAGAGAAAAACTCTCGCTCGAAAGGTAGTTCTTGTTCACTCTATTCTCCGGCAATGTGTTTATCAGTCTAAATAGTAACAGAACCATTTGCTTTTTAATATCACTGCCAGAAGCTCACAGATTATTTCCGTATACTTAAGAATCCCTAACACACTTCCATACCACAGCTACTTTAATAAAACCATTATATATGCGTGGTCTCTCATCTAAGAACGATCGGCGTCAAATATTTAGCATAGAAACGTGGAAAATATTCACGTGTCGGTGTCGGTGTGAGACGCGGCCGTAACGAAGTAATCCTCTGACAAAGGGACAGATACCCGGACGACGGACATTTCTTAGACTTGTTTACTCTTTGTGTGAGAGCTATGTGTATGTCATTTATTACACGGGAGGTATACGTAGAAGATCTACTTTTATTAACGGCAAGATTTTTTTTTAGCTCAGCCTAGTTTTAGCCTGTGTCTTGTGGTTTGTTAATTGCAGTAACTGATGAAGGCTCTGAATACGCCAAATCAGTTTTGACCTACACAATTTTGATTGTCATCGATAGGCTAAATAACCCTTCTTTTGGAACCTTCTGTGACTTCCACCAACTTGTACACGACCCGCATTAGGTATCAACCGATAGGGGTCCTGAGTCCCAGCAATATGAGCTTTATAGGTTGATAATGTTTTGAGACGATATAGGTACTCGGAGTTTTTAACCTTACCTTATCACCAGGCCATGTTCAGGTGGGATGGGAGGTCTTTATTCATCAGTAATATTCTTCGGTTTATATATTATGATGACTCTCTCTAGTATTCCAAATTAATATCGAAATATCATGCTGCTAAATAGCCAGTCATGATCAGCTCAAGCAGGTATTCTATTTATAGTTTAACACCTTTATTGTTTCATTTCAAACAAACCTTCTGAAGCTGTTGGATAGTGTTCCATTTCAGAGTCCGGGCATATTCACGTTTCATGGCCGACATTTTTCTTTGAGGTTTGTTGTCCGGGTAACGCATGGATGTCTTTTTTTACTCGCCCCACTCAAGTAAATAAACTTTATCACCACATGGAATACAGTAAAGTTAGCTCGTTGAGTCTTCGTATAGTAAGGACATTCTCCTAGATAAAGTTTATGTGCTTAATTAATTTGTTTTGTTTATTAGCTGGAGCAATGTAATCGATTAGCTAGTGTCAATATACTTTTAAAGTTGTAGAAGTTACTCCATTAACATCTACTGTGTGTCTTCGAAAAAGAATTTTAAAATTATGGCTATTCATGGGACTGACTTTTAAATTCTTCACTCCAAAACTAAGGCAATAAAACAATTCAGTTGAATGAGTCCATCGTCTCTCCTTTAAAAAACTTCAACATTTCTAAAGTCCGTTCATTTATTTCATCTTTCAAAACAGCGAGCCAACCATTTTCTTTGAAATGACAACGAAGGAATTGCAATAGTGCACAAAAAGAGTATTGTTGGTCCCTGGAACGTCAAGCGTAACCAAGTAAACTGTTTTCTCAGTCTCCGACGACTTTTTCTCTTTGCACAAGTAACTGATATGCTTTAGATTTTCTTTCTCCTACTGAAATGAAAAATTCTGCCACAACATTTGAAATTTTAATGAAGCAAGAATTTATACTAACTTTTATAAAGTTCAGATTTAAATTCATTTCAGCGGGTGAATGATATTGCTTACGAAGGCAAATAAATGAACCCTAAACAAATATGTAAATTCGTGACGCGATCGTTGTAAACAAACGCCTATCCAGCACTCGTGACAGAATTGGGGACGTCCAGTCGTTCGAGTAATGCCGGGACCGCGGCGCGTCCTTTTTCCGTCACGTTGCAATCGACGACTGCTATGTCGTCCACTTCTTTTCAAAGACAAAATAGCCTACGCGTCCTCGCAACAATGCGTGTTCCTGCTCCTCCGTTATCGGTCCCTTCTTCACAAGAACATCTCCCGAAAATTTAATAAAAATCCTAGGGACCTAACCGAGCAAGAAAATTTTCGCTGAATCGCAGCCCTTTAAGACGAAATCGAGGTATTTGTCGGATCGGCGGGTCTAAGCCGGCGAGGGCGTGGAGTGCGGGATGCGGGGCGGGATATTCGTCGCGAAACGAATTCAATTTGGATCATTCTTCTATACTATTATCCCGATTGAAGGTCTTTCCTCGCTGTCCTCCGCTCGAAATTGGATCGTCTTTTGCATAAAATGAAAATCGAATCGGAACTAACGAAATATCCTCGGAAGGTTCCGTCACCCTGCCATTTGATGAACGGGACCTTTTATGGAATTATGAGCGGAGAGGGGGTCCAAAGTAGTGGGGGACGTGGGACGGAAAATTTATATTGTTATGTGCGAACCCATGGATTCGGACGCGACAAGTTTGTCTGTCATAACGATGTGAGCACTGAGCTGCCGGACACGGATCGTATTTGGGACAGATAAGTTAATTATTCCGTACAGGTATATTGTTTCAGATCCCTTCTCAGAATTGAGTCAGGATGTAGGGAGTTTATTTGATTTATCTTTTTATATTGCATTACTTTATTTACATTTGAAAGCATTGGTAAATCCCTAAAATAAGCTAAGTTCTATGACCAATAACTGCCACGTCGTATGGCCAACTAAGCCCACACAATATTAACGAAACATATAGCATTCCGAACCACTGCCGTCGGGGCAGTGGTTCTACTCGCTCAATAAACTAATTCGTTGATGGAGCGTTCGTTCCGATTCAGTACACGACACACGAATACCCGTTCGGTTTCACTCGTAAAATGTAAAGACGTTTTGATAGAACGAGCCTCGTGTGGAAGCAACAGTTCGGGAGTAAGAACGGCTCCCAATGAGCTGGGGAACTCGATAACATGCGCCGTTTGTTTCACGAACATGAGACGGGCATTGTGTTACGTGAAACGTTTATACTGTAACCAAAGAGGCTACAGGAAACTTCATGGTTTATTAGGACTGGCGATAAAGTTGTTTAGGACATTCTTCAACAATTTCTTGTAAGGTTTAGTTCAGAGCGGTTCTTTTGGCAATTGTGTGACATTCTTGGACTTATTCATTGGACTGGCCTGTTGGTCTTGTGGTTAGTGACCCTAACTGCTATGCCGGAGGTCGTGGGTTCGATTCCCACCCAGGACAAATGTTTGTGTGATGAGCACGATCATTTGTTCTGTGTCTGGGTGTAATTTATCTATAATATGTATGTATTTAGAAATATATAAGTATGTTTATCAGTTGTCTAGTACCCATAACACAAGCTCTGCTTAGCTTGGGACTAGATGGCGTTGTGTGATAGTTGTGGAATATTATTATTATTATTATTCTCATGAGAGCGCTGTTGGTAAACATTTGTGACCACAACCAATTCACAAATTACTTAATTTACCACATTTGTGAATTGGTTGTGGAAATTGTATTCTGACCAACCGTTGTACCTTTTGTTATCTTGGCTATGGCCACGCGCCAAGAGAGATATGCCACGTCAAATAAAAAACATTTAAGTAGGTTTTTGCCTACCTTTTACGTTCAAAAAAGAAAAGCTTAGGAAACTCAAAATAAAACTAATATTAAACTCAATTTTCCGAATATTCAGGTAAGCATTACAATTTCAGAAGTTTGTTGCTCTCAAAGCTAGCCTATTATGGTTTCAAATATTGTACAAATGCAAAGTATTACCCATAGCCTCAAAGCTGTTCTATTTAAGAACCTGTCCTGGACTTATATAGAACAGTTAATTTTATTACTCCGCATTTCCGCAAACACGCTTCTCTGCCCATTTTTACGTAACATAAAACAGCAAAAGTAATTTAAGGAAAATAAAAATATTTATTGCATTGTTTAATTTACGATCCTTTATACCCAAGTCAGTTACGTTTCGTTCTAATTTCTCTCTTGCTTTTCTGCCCGCGGGAAAATGAAACCGTTTTATTCGTGAGCGTAACTTAATGGACACTGATTGTAATGTGGAAATAGTATCAAATCGCAGTGTCCATTACAGAATAAAGTTTTTATAGGCATGTTAAACTTTTTCGTCTGTGCAATTTTCCTTTTTACAAAATTCTGAATTTATTTTGCACAAGCATTTTGGTTGAAAAACTAAATGCTGAAATTTTTGTCAGCGAACTGTTTTGCGTGAAAATAAAATAGTTGGCAGCGATGTACATTACTTATGTACATTTTTATTGGAATATCGTTTGCATAAAATAATTTAAAAATCAAATCAACGGCTCTTTGGTGTAGTAACAAAAATACCAGTTATAATAATGTGCCCTCTTACTAGGCTCGTGTTGTGAATAATGGCCCAGTACCTCTCACAGAGTGAAGGTCTGTATCCCAGTCGTGGGAATGATCTAGAATGTAATGCGGTGTCGTCATCATCATCATCCTTCTAGCCTTTTCCCAACTATGTTGGGGTCGGCTTCCAGTCTAATCGGATGCAGCTGAATAATATAAATAAAAATAAAATTAAATAAAAAAATAAAAATAGGCTTTAATAACTAGGTCTTACTACTTACATTAACATTCTCTTTCTATTAAACACAACCACTTGTACAAATCTTTCTTTCTGTATGTCTACATAACTATCTGTGTACTAACTAATGTCGATCTAAATTTATGCATATACAGGGTGGTGCCGATGATACGACAATAAATTAAACTACATATATACCTTAGTATGTTCCCAGTGTATATACAAAAAAACATTTGAATAATATCCAGTAGTTTTGTTACAGGAAATTATTTTTCATTTTTAACATTTACTACATGATGTATCTGTTAATACGGAAGCACTGTCAGGTTAACGACCCCGCATCGGTGCGGTTGCCAACTCGCTACTTAAAAACTTTAGCCAAATTATTTTTAACACTTAATTTATTGCAAATTATACCTTAAACCTGTACAATAAGAGCCATAACGCATGTCATTAGACTTAGATAAAAAATAACGCATGCGGAAGTTGCTATGCACTCTCACTAATAGATCATTTAGTGTGTGCGAAAGAGATATCTAGTTTCGTTTGATTAATTCTCACTTTCTTGTCCAAACTTGCAAAGAACTACGCTACGAAGTTAGGTCACGGTCACCGTTCAGTCTGTCGCAACAGTCCTGTGACGTTGCACGCGTCATCGTTTTGTAAGCGCACGAGTGCGGAGCGGAGCCCGGGCGCCGCGACGCGACGCCACCTTGATGTAGGTACCTACCCGCCACCGGCCACTCGTGTCATCGTGTGTCAGGGACCGGGACGTTGAAGTACGTAGTTAACAACGGTTATTACAATAAGTGTGAAATTTGACGCATTATTTTAGTGACAGAACACGAACAATTAATAGGTATCCTAGTTAAATTAAATAGTTAAGTGAACTGTGCGAATTTAGGCTATAAGTTTTTATTGTGTTTGTGTATTTTACGTAGCTAAGTAGGTACCTACTTAGTAAGTGATTGAACAGTGAGTGATCCTGATTGTGATTATTAAATAACACGTGGGCGAGAGGTGCCTGATTATTCGGTTAATAATCTGTGAATCAGTGTTGCACCGACCCCGAATAAAATGGGATAAGGGCAAAAAGATGAGGAATTTGTGATTCAGTGATTATTACCCATAAGATGACCCACTGACCCAAAAGATCATGTCGCTACACGACGATACGCTACGTTGCCGCTCGCTACAACAGAGGTTAGTGAACCCATGTTTTAAAATGGCGTTCTATTTTGTTAAAAGTTCTAAGCAATTTTGTTTTGTTTGAATTTTATTTTTTTTTTAATTTTGGTGTTAGGATTTTTTTAATGGTTTACAAATATTCCTATGAACTAGTATGGTCCGTGTTTTCATTTATTGTCGTATCATCGTCTTATATATGTGTTTTTATTATAATTAGCATTTGCTAGTAGCAGTCGCCTCTGCGGCGTAGGCCTCTCCTAAGCTAAACTTCCGTTTTCCGAGCCTTTTGCATCCAATGATTGCCACATCAGTGGCTGAAAACGTCTCTCCATCTTTTAGCAGGTCTCCCCTTTCTCCTTTTCCTGTCCCTTGGTAACCACTCCGTTAAACGTTTTGTCCATCTATTACTATTTTTCCTGCAAACATGGCCCTTGCCCAGCGCCATTTCAGTAGTCTTAATATTTTTGTTTCGTTTTTTTGGTTTAGTTTTGTTTCTAATTTTGCTGAATTTTATCTGAAATTTTATTCCCAGCATGCTCCTTTCCATTTTTCTTTGACATAATTATAGCACTTCTTTCTTCATCCTCTTTTCTAATTGACCACGTCTGACAATCATAATATGTTAAACATGGTAATATCGTTAATTCGTAAATTCTCTTTTTTATATTTATACTTAGGTACTGTGTTATTCTTTATTATTTCTCTCAAGCTCCAATATTTTTTTTCATGGTGGAATTGGTAATTCTTCGTTGTATTTCTTTTACGGTGTTATTTTCAAATAACAGGTAAATGTTTTCTGTTACATATTCGATCACTACAACAATGTCTTGCGAGTCTCCATTGGTTAAGATCTTAGTTTTCGTTGTGTTGATCGACAGTCCTACTTTATGGCTTTCTAATGCCAGCTCCTTAACCATGTTCTCAAGCTCTGACGCGCTTTCAGCAAATACCACGATGTCGTCTGCAAAGCGTAGGTGATGCAGTAGTTCCCCGTCTATACTTACTCCTTTCGTTTCCCAATCCATACATCGGAAAACAGATTCGAGTACTGCTGAAAAGATTTTTGGCGAAAGTAGGTCTCCCTGTCTCACTCCTCTTTTTATGGGGAACTCTGAACTTTCACATTCTAACCGTACTTTAGCTTAACATTTAGAATAGATGCTATTTAGAATATGTATATATATTGAGTTAACGCCTTGTTGTGTTAGTGACGTCCGTTTTGTATCAAAATATAAAGAGTCGAAGGCTTTCGTGTAATCTATAAAGCACATATACAACATCTTCCTGTATTATTTGGCATTTTCTATTAACTCAAATAATACTCAACAGAATAACAAATAATTTAGACGACAACCAACCGCGCGAACAAACAGGCTTTCGTAAAGGATACTCGACTACAGATCACATAAGTCATAACACAGTTGATGCAGCTAAATACAAGTATTTTACTTGGAGCGACTGCTTATCTGACCTCCACAACCCAGTGAGTACTGAGTAATACGATACCCCCTTGGTGAGACTGGTTGTCAGATAAAATGCCAATAATGCTTAGTGCTATGTAACGTACCTATTTGTGATATATGTACATGTGGGTGCGTATCTATTCCCACAATCCCGTTTCTCGTGATTATCTGAAACGCAATTCGAAGCAACAAAAAGCGTAATTACGTGGTGTTCAGTGTTTTCCTCGTCGGTAGTCGGCACATCCTTACTCCCTGCGGTTTTCATTCAATCAGAAAACATTCGCTCGTCATGTTCTATGTTAGAATGGAATTCTTTTTACGATCTTTTGGGCTATTCGTCTGAATTTTTTCGCCTACGCGCGGAAAATGAATTACACTGGAAATGTGGTGTCAGAGTATTTGAGTAAGAATTTGTCGACATTTGCGGAGGATACGGGTCAAAAAGGATAATCGTCATTTTGAAGACAGAAACATATTTGTAGGAAATTATTCTGTAGAGATTTGCTATTTCTGCGAAACAAGTAGTGTGTCCGGTGGGATAAATATAAAATTTTATCCCGTATTTTACTTAGCTTTTAATAGCTAAATTTTCTAAAATGTTTAGTAGTTTATTTTAGTTCCTCAAAAACTGTTGAAGAGGCCGACTGGTAGAGAATCTCTTATGGCATTAAGTCCGCCTATGTACCACTCTAGTTCATGAAGTTTAAATAAATAAACTAAAACATTACTAACTTAACTAACTATCATTCAAAAGAATTCGAGTACTACTCAAGGCCAGCATATTCAGCTGCTTATCCTCATTGTAATTTAAATGGCCTTCTACGAGTACTTTATCCTGCTCATTTTACATACTATTCCCTTGCAATTACACTCACAATAAATAAATCATGCACACGATAGCGCAGTGATCACTACGTTAAACGAGGCTCGAGGGATCAATCGAAAGGATCCGGTGTGAACTGCCTTAATAAGTACCCCAGACTTACACTTCATTTTACACCCCTGTTCTTATACACCCTTAGTAATAATCGCAGAGAAACGTTACACCACACCTTAACCCTCTTAAAAAATGGGTTAATTTGAAGGTTGCAATTTTACATTGGAATGGTTTATTAATAACAGGAATGTCGTATACATTTCAAGTGATAAAGGTACCTGCAAAAGTCTAGCATTCTGGACACAACGTGCGTAAAAATATTGCGAGTTTGCTGAAACACTTTTTCGATTAAGGGATTCGTTTGTAGAATAAATTAAGCTTTAAAGTGCAAATTTTTGTTAGACTAAAGTCTGGCTACCTGAACTACGGGCTGTGTTTGGGCGTGTGAAAAATTTCATGATAGTGGCATATATAACGAAAATAAAAGGAAAACTACCACGGTTAAGTAATCTAAGGCTTTACAAGTTTACGAAAAATGGTCGACCAACTTATAAAGTGTACTTGTATAAAATATTTTACTATACATAATGTATGGAGTGCAGGTCCTACAACTGCAAATGTAAGTTTGTTTTATTTTTACAACAAAATTCATCGTTCGGAGGTAGGCAGGGTCAGGTCAATCAGTTTTGTAAGTTCACATATTTTGATGGGTAACTACGGAATTTAACCCTACATTGCGCGTGGTCCGACATGCACTTGGCCGCTTTTTTATTATTTTAGCATGTTCTATGAACATCTAAAGATAGAAAATATACAAATAATTCAATAGTTTGTCCTCTTGCCAGATTAAGGGATAAAAGTACCTACCTTTTTGAATAAGTTACATTATAATATTTTAAATTATATTTTTCTGTAAATACGATAAAATATGCACTGGCACTAATTATTATACGAGACAGCAAACTTAATCCCTTTTATTATTTATCTCTATTTAACTTGCACTTTAGTTAATGTTCTTTTTAAATTATAATTGTTTAATAATTGTTCTATATAATGTGCCACGCTGATGGAAGTTCGTCTGTTTATTAGTGCTCTGCCTAATTCCCCGATTGTTTAATAATATTTTATCCTTAACCCTAAAAATCGTCCCGCAACATAATATATTATTATTAACCCATCCGCCATTTTATAACTTTTCAATACATTGATAAGTCAGCGAGTGCGTCGTATCGACTTAATGTCCTGTGCGAACTGCTGCCAGATACCTCGAGCTCTGCTGAGTGACACGTGCCTAATGAGGCGTGAAGCTTGCGATATAAGCTTATACCGAACATTTTGTTGCCGTGTCTGCTGGTAGGTAAAAAAAAGTTATGGGTACTTTTTTGCTGGTCGTATATGCAAAGTTGCTGACATCAACAAATAATTTGATTTCTGGTGAAGTAATTTTGGTTTCTGGTGAAGTAAAGTGGCTGGCAACTGGCCTGTTGGTCTAGTGGTTAGTGACCCTAACTGCTATGCCGGAGGTCGTGGGTTCGATTCCCACCCAGGACAAATGTTTGTGTGATGAGCACGATCATTTGTTCTGTGTTTGGGTGTAATTTATCTATAATATGTATGTATTTAGAAATATATAAGTATGTTTATCAGTTGTCTAGACTAGATGGCGTTGTGTAATAGTTGTGGAATATTATTATTATTATTATTATTGTTTTATAGAAATATTTAATGTTTTATTTACAGTTTTCCAATAAAATAAAATAAAATATTGTATTTTCCAATAAGACATAAGGCCACACACTACAGAATTTTATTTCCGAAAACATGCAGGAATATCGTATCAAGGACGCCAAGTGCACCCTGAAATATCTCTGTATCGAACCTGAATCTAAACAAACTTTAAACAAAGAAAACCTTCTCCTTAACAAAAGCGATGTACCTAATACACTTTAGGACAATAAAATACACCTGATAAAGTCCAGAGCCCCCTAATTCGATACAAAGCAGACTTCACGATACAGCTCGAATGACCCAACCTTGCATAGGTTACTAACGACCCTATCTTCCTTTAAACCATCTTAAAAAACTCCGGATTTAAGCCATTGCCACCCTTATCGTCGTTGTAATAAATTTGAAATTAAATGTAAAAGATAACGTTGTGGAATGCACAGCTTATCTGCTTTAGGGTTCAAGCGTTCTCGCTAATTATCGAGTTGAAACACTTGGGAGGACGGCGAGCTGGTGTAGATGGGCAAGTAGGTATAATAGTATAAGTCAAGGTAGGTGAAGTGCTTTATAACCTTCATTATTCTGCTATACACTTGATAATACGTTAAAGGACATTGAATAAGCTCATTATATACAGGATATCGACGAATTACTAAGCATTTATAACCTCTGTTTTTTTTAAACAACCGACGATTAATTTTATCCTAGAGATCATACTGCGTGATAATCGTTTAAATAAATAATTGTAGATTTATAACGTTACACATAAAAATACCTTAAATTTACCATCTCGTGGAAAAACCTCAAATATAACAAACAAACGTCAAAACTTCAAAACCTGAATTATTAGAACAACCAGAATATAAAAAGGGATTTATTTATTTAAATAAATATAATAAAAAATACCGCATGTGTGTTACACAAGATAACGCAGTTTAAATTAAATTAAAATCGTACTCGCAATCATGCAAGTTTCTAAGTGGGTGGGTAAGAAGCTCTTCAGAGCGTTTGGCTTTTAGAGATATTAGAAATTCTGTGTCTAAATGACTTCAGCTAACTTGAAAGTGGTTTGATTATGCTATTAGCCATGTTTGTGGAGCCGTCTCTTATTGGATATGGAGGTACAGTTTGTATTCACTAATCCGAATATTATATTACCTGAATGGATAAACGGAAGTTAATTAAATACAATCGAATTTAATGGTCTATCGGTTTATTAATTCATGTTTGTTGAATACATTTATTATTGCAACGTTACTGATAAGAAGTATTATTTATTTGTTTATTTAGTGATTTAGTATCTTGGGGATACAGGAACAATTTTCTGCCAGTTAAAAATACCAGTTAAAAGAATATGGTAAAATATTTATTACTGCGCCTACATCTGAAATATAGTTAAAATATAATTTGTTCTTGTATACTGAATGGTTTTTGCTTTGTACTTGTAAAACAAGAGTTTTATTTAACTTGCAGAAGAATTGTCAAAAGTAAGTTCGGAATTTACCAGTAAAAAAAAATAATAACCGCTTTAAACTCTATTAATCGAAAAAAAAAGATTAAATCGGAAGTTTCTACTTCAAAAGTGCAAACATTTTATTTGAGTCCAGCTAGAAAAGATGACTGGAGGTCAGTGCTGAATTTTATCGGGAATTAGATTTATTAATGTCTTATCCCAGCACATTGTTTTGTCCACTCTGTTCTCAATCTCATCTATTCTTTGTTCTCTGTAATGCAATCTTTGTCGTTATCCGTGCTAACGAAGCGATGCGGGTGTCTGCGGGGGTGAAGAGGCTACCTCTGGGGAGGGAGGCAGTACGGAGGTCCGGGAAGGAGAGAAACAGAGGTAATTAGAGGCGTTTATCTGCTTCAGGTGGCGCTAATCCGCAGATATGATACTGAATGTAAAAACAATTTGTTTTATGCAGGATTTTCGGCGAGAATTTTAAACAGGACTTTGGAGAGTTGAACATATTCTGTTTACTTATCTTAATTGTTTTTTTTAAATTATATCTTCTAGTCTGGGACCTTCGAAAAAAGGACTTGTTTGGTACAATAATTTTGTCTTCATTAACGTCGAAAAAATGTAACGGACAGTTAATTTCTTTTTGCTGTCGAGTCACCCTGTACCTGGTAAAAAGTGATATGAGTTACAATAATAAGATAAAACACAAACATTCTTCAACTCAACAGGTCAATTTCAATTTAATAATATCAAAAAATAATTATTGTTATAGCAATAATTATTGCTCCTAACTGCCTAGGAAGAATTTGCCAGAAAGCTATCCCCTCTGTCATCTCCGAGCAATTTAAAATCACACAGGACGCGAAGCCGAGCTCGCACCCCATGATTCCCTTTAGCGCGCGGAAAGTAATTAAATCAGGAAAAAAATGCTACAAATTCCCGTCCGTACACGGCACTTAGCCCTAGTACTAGCTTACAAATGTAATTAACGGCGTTTATCTTTTGGGAGAAGGTGTGGAGAAAGTAAGAGAAGGTTCATTATGAACAATTTGTTAGCCTGTTTGTGTTTCCTACTGCTGAGCTAAGACATCCCCTTTCTGCTTCCAAGCCTCTCTATCCTGTATAATGTCTGGCCATGTTCGAACAGCGCAAACAAGAAGAGATTGTCACACCACCTTCGCCGCGGTCTTCCTCGACGGCGAATTCCTCCGACAGGGTTTCCACCCTCAACAAGGTTTTTTTCATTTTCATTTGCTATTCAGAGAAGCTTCAGTCGCAAAAAGAAAATAAATGTAACTTTATTTCTTGACCAAAGGGTCTGGGACCAAAGAGACTTTTGGTCTATATTATGCAACATAATTTCACAAAATATTTTTATTAGCAACGTACGTCTGACAAAATCATTCTTGTGATTCTGTGCAAGTCAGAATCTGAGTGGTTAAAACCTGTGTTAGAACTGGACATTCTGTTCTTGCCCCTTAGTAGGTAAGCAGGTGTTGAACTAATTCCTGCGATGGCAACGTTCCAGCAAAAATATTGTCTACACCCAGCTAAAATTAAAACTACATATTTTATAAGGACTATTTCTCATTCTACTACCTTGAGATGAATGATGATGGTAATATTAAAAATAAATTAAAAACTGGCTTATATGCGAGAAACTAAAGTAAATGTGTCTTAAAGTTATTTAAGAAACAATTCGTCAGACTGATTAGCTGATAATTATTTTGTGTTTAGTAGCATTTTTCTTTTGCTAGAGACGATACAAATGTTACCAGATAGGCAAATACCGTTTTCGTATTTCTAAGTTATTAACAAAATCAGTGAGTACGTGGTATAATATACCTGAGCATTGAACATTGATAGAAAACGAAAGCATACAATATGCCATAAATATTGAATTAACAGAATATTGCCAAGATGTATACCCATACATATAAAGATATTTTTTGTGTTCAGTAACGAGGACGCCTGTAAATAAATTATTTGCTTATATTTGCTTGTCTGTACGGAGTATTGTATGTTTTATTTATTTTTAGGTACGTAGTCAATTTAAATATTTATTCCAAGTTGTTTATCATTTGAATAAGAACTCATTTAAAAAAAAGAGCGAACTCATTTTATTTTATTGGACTGAATATTATAAATCATATCATTCATAAAACGTTTCAGGGCATGCTGATTAAAATGCAATTATTATAAAAAAATCGGTACTTAAATTTATTCATCATAAGGCGAGTCTAAATTCTCCTGCTAACCTCAGGGGAATGATGATGGATAGTGAGTGATGGGCTAGCTCACCGTCCGTCCATCTTACGACGACGACAGGCCGTGTCGACGGCGCGTTCGTGTTCCACGCGCGCCTCAAAGCGATGTCAGCAACATGGGAGGGGACCGCAAGGGTCGACGTCCGTCGGGGCTGCGGGATGTTCACAAGTTACCTCGGCCTCGACATCCCATAATGCCCCATGGCTCAGAAGGAATGTGGGTGGTTTTTAGTCAGTAGAAGTCTAGTGACACTTCCTTTCGCTCTGCCCAAGAAAAAAAAAATTAACTAATAAGTACACCTACATTATCAATACATTGTTTCTTGAACTTTGCAATGATTATTAATAGATTTTTTTTCATGATTAAAATTGTAGGAAGTGGCTTCAATTTTCTCGCAAATCAGGTGGTGTGCAAAGTTACAGGCGAGATATGTTCCAACTTTATACGTGCCCTTAAAAACTAAAGAACCTTTTAAAAATTACACCGAAGAAACCGAGATTAATAACATCAGTAAAACAGTTATAAAGCGGAACGCAGAGAACAGAGATTATAGCTGCTTTGAGGACATGAAACCGATCCTTTCAGCGAACCTCTCCTGAATACTAAGGAGCCGACATCATCTGTATTCAAATAATAACATATTCGTTTCTTCATGCCGCACACGACATCCCAATATTGCTTTTTGATGACAGTAATTACCATAAAATTAGGTTTATATAGCATTTATGATGAAAATGATATTTTTCTCTAAACTTTCCTGGAGATAACGCGTAATGGTGTATGGGGCAAATGTGCGTACTTAGATTTCAATGATCGCTTTTCTATTGCTTCATATTATAATCATGATGGGTAAGTAATTCGGAAAAGATGGCCGATGTTGTATGGAATATACATACATACACAAACGCTTTGGACAATCTGGTTAAGTAAAATAAGGCCTTGAGTGCCTTCTTACTTTAGATAATGTTATATGTAAACAAGATTAATTTTGTCAATTTCCTCGTAATATGCATATATTTTAACGGTTTACCAATATATTCAAAATACTGATCGCGCGATAAGAGTTAGGAATCGTAATTTCGTAAATAAAGACGAAAATAAATTAAATTTCTGCCAACATAAAAATAGAAAGTGTGGAATAAACTACGCTGATTCTATTCATAAATCCACTGACATAGTTTCACCCTTTTAAATCTTGCGCTTTAACACTTTTAACTTCAACATGTTTGATTAAGAATGACCTGAAACTAGGGTCACCAATAGCCCGAATCTGAATCTGGTGTTTGACATTTCGTCTTTACTTTGCCCAGCTTTGCCATTTGTCGAGTATAGTAGAGATTATTAGTGAATTATAAATAAAGAATCATTGTCCTCCTATTAGATAAGATTTAAACTAAAGTAGCGAAATGAACCTGGGTGTAGTATTAGGTCCCATTTGCGTAATGCAATGCTTTTGGGGAAAACAGGCGTGATGTTTGGATATATGTAGTTACGTAAATGAGTACTGAAAAACGCGAGAACAAAATGTAAATGGTAGCCCTACCTGAAAGTATTTTACACTCGTGACTGCATACACAGTTCCAGTGAGGTCAGGTGCCCTAGATGTAACTCAGTCTAAACGAACGCCCGACTTTTACCTTGTCCGGCTTTTATAAGGCTTTTTTCCGTAAAAGGCACGTCAGCTTTTTTGGGTATCGTTAGCTAAAGGTAGACTGTTCTCTCTGTTGAATTTTTAAACTGAACTTTTAGAAGTAGAGAGGTACCTATGTTGTGGTAGAACGTTTTAAAATAAATTCTAGTGGATTTTGTAAAAATAGAACATGGATACTACTTTGTGTAAAAACATATTCTGGTCCCAAAAACCACGTAAGTTGGTAACTATACTTTATTTTATTTGCTCGTATCTGACCGGTGGTATCACTTGAGCCTTTAAGAGTACACGCGCGTTTTCTAATGTAACAGTACCATGTTGCGACAGGGGTATATTGGCCTTGCACAGGACTGATTTAGTTAAATGAAGGTTTTAGTTTTTTTGGTTGTTTTTATACTGTTTTGTCCTGTGCGCGTCAATTAAATATTTATTATTTTTTATAAAAAAAAATTATTTGTTTTGGTATCTTTCCTTAAGTTTTTTTTTTAGTAACTGTATTGATATTTGTTTCGTGTTCTGCAATAAAACCATTCTGTGAGTCGTTTATAGGGTAAGGAAGATAAGCATTATTTTTTTATTTGCCTTAGCAGGAAGTAAGAAAGGTCTGGTAACGTAATGTGCATAACATTACTTTACTGACTTGGCAACCTTTATTTCGCTGTTGACTATACATTCTTTTAACTCAGCGTTGAGAATTTTTGTCGTGTATTAAAAAAAAACTAGGTTAAGAATTTTGTTGTATGAATCTTCTAAACAACACTAACTTCTGTTACGATACACTCCTAACCCACTTATAACCCACTCACTATTCACTTACACACGTACAAACTTATAATCAAAACCAAATACGATGAAGATCAAAGATTATCTCGTTATAACATGTCCCTTAACTCATACTTAATTCATAGTTCAATGATTGCCTCTGTCGAATGAAGTAGGTACAGTCAAACAAAGTGATTGCTGAGTAGGAAATAGTAAAATGGCTAATTTATACCACAATATTAGGTAATAATATGCTACACGCAAATACAACTGTAAGTGTATTTAGGTAAATACAGGTAAGCTTATTTTACTTTGCACCGATCATGATCTAACCTTTCCCAACTAGAAATAGTAGTAGAATAACAGTATTAAATATAGAGCAACTGACTTTTCACGACCTGGATAACGCGATACCTATTGAGAAAATCGATGTCTACACTTTTCAGCTTCACAGCATCCGCCACGCACTTTCAATATTCAATAGCACAATTAAGAATACTGTAAAATACAAACTACTCCATTCAGTATACTCACAACACTGTATAAAATCAGTACAAAACCAACGACGTTGTGTCGTGTGTATTATGAGTTTAAATGTATATGAACGCACCCACAATACAGGAGAAATTCCTAGTGTGGGGCAACGTTTATAAACAAAAAAAAAATGAAGTGAACTGCCTGTCTACCAATTTGTTTGTTTGATTGTACACTCATTTGTACCCTTTAATATTGTAGCAGGAGGTATGTCACAGGAGAGCCGCGGCTTGCTTCCAATGGATTTATTGAATTTAGGGAATTCTTGTTAATTATAGCGAACATTTATAATTAATGGCTTTTGCTAAATAGATTTTGGATCTCATTGCTCCTGGGATACGGGAATTAATAGTTTTGAGTGAGTAGTTTCAGTTGGAAATGTGCTTTATAGGGCGGCTTTTCCTGATCCATATGTGGTTAAACCGACATAGTTTTAATTAAGACAGTTTGAAAATGTTTTTGTAAAGTTTTGACGAGCTTTATTAATAGTTACAACTAAATAACGAAGTGAAGTGGACCAATTTTGTCGTTGTAAGTTACCAGAAGTGACGAAAACCAACTGCACCATTTAGATGTCATTGGAAATAAGTTTGTGTTTCTTCAAATGACATCAATGTAAACGTGAAGATGCTTAACATGTTAAATGTTAACAAAATCAAACCCTAAACAAAACTCTAAAACCCTAAGTTCTTTGTATTAATTAACCCGCCAACGCCGCATTATTAATCACCATCACACAGACAGACCCGGAGATATCGCTGAACCCTGATTTATTAGCAACAGATACATAATTGTGTTGAACAGATAAGATACGAACCAATCGAGCGATCGCACAACTTACATAGATATGGTAAATGAATCTGAGTCATCTAGATTTTGCATATAGGAACTGACGGTATCCTGCAACTATTGAAAGCCCGATCAAGTCTCTAATTTGCTAATCTGTTGTTAAATGTCATATTTTGTTGGTTAAAATGACAGTTTATATGCGATTTAAAAGCTGATAAAATTGTATGGAAATTATTAGATGTAAGTAAAATAATCTGTGATCGGCTGACCTGTTGTACTTTATTAGTTAATAATTATGACAGCTATCATTTAAGATGACGTGTGATATTAGAAATTATTAAATAAATAGTAATCACAGTTGCCATAGAGGACCACATAGTTTGCTACGCAAAGATTTAAGTATGTAGTTTTTTTTATCAAACTTTTCACACTGGCGAGTATTTTTCTGCTTGCCTTTTCCCAACTGTATTGAGGTCGGCTTCCAGTCTGACCGGATGCAACTAAATACCAGTGCACACTTTTATGAGGAAGACTGAACTAATAAATGTGATAGGGTAATAAAAAAGGGTAGGTTAACAAAGCATAGATACAGCTCTGTCTCCGTACACCCTCACGTCACCAGTTATTTTCTACTAAAACAAAATAATATTATTAATATCACATACAAAACTTCCAATGTAGACCTTGCAAGGCTTATTTTTAGCAGCTGACATTACCCGACTGATAAGAAGAAAATGACATCGTGTAGGCAGTGAAGTGCTGTCAAAATGTGTCACAAAACGTTCAAAACATGATAAACGGCTACAAAATCCTGTATATAATTTAGTACAACGGATTTCCGTCACGAAATATTTAACAGTGGCAACACTACTCTAGATGTGTCATGCTATCTACCGCATTTAGTTCTACGATCTAAGGTGTTGCCACTACTATGAGTTATCGTCAAAAATTTGTAAAAATACTCACAAAAGATGAACTAATGTAAAAAAAAAACTGTATCATAACTTGTGTAACTCAACTTTATGCTGTCTTCGAACCAAGTGTAACTTGTTAAACATGGCAGTTATGTTATTTTGATATACCTAAGTAAACGATAAGTACAACGTTAGTTTATGTCACTTTGGTTTAAAGCATCACTGTGACATAGGTAGGACCACAGTTTTCCTAGTATTCACATTTTATTTCTGAGAAAATAAGTAATGCTGATGATCTTGGTCGTTGATTATCTTCCAAAAACCTCGTAAGTATCTTACTCATTTATCGTTGGTACTTCAGTACTCCTCGAGTAGATTATACTGTACATAGTCAACGTTATTAGAAGTTATTTATTGCGTAATAAAATAATGTTGTCAAAGTGATTTAGGAGGTGTTGGTATTTTATAACGTTGTTATTTGTGGTATAGTGATGGGCCATTAAAGATACTATTAATGTGTGGAACTACCGTTATACGAAGTAATTACTGTTATAATTGAACGTGTAGCTTTTGTAGGTTAAACAAGGTTTTGATTGTGAGATAAATGGAGATATCGTTTTCGACTAGGGAAGCAGTAGAGGCAGAACTTTTCCCTTGCTTCATTCATCACCATGAAGAAAGAGAGTGAAAGATGCCTGCAGTGCAGACTGCGGGTCTCGCCAGTTAGATGGACTGAATGCTTAGGTGGGTTCTGGATTCGAGAACCGGCAGTAGACGATAAGTAGTTGGTAAGCAAAGAAACAGAATCAAGATCAACACCATGTTACTACCCTCATCCCATTTTATGTCACTTTTTCTTCTTACATTCTTCCCTGTTAGGCGTACAAAAAAATTAAATATGTCCTGATTTGTATTATTTATGAATGCCTATTTTCTATTTTTCTATTTATTTAAATTTATTTATCATGCATGTAGTAAAAGCTGCTAACCTTCTGTACAATGTTCTGTGGAGTCAGACGCGACAGTCGAACCCTCGCTTTGCAGGACGCAACGAGGTGATAGACTTCTTTCATTTTCTCTTTGTCGGTCGTCCAAGTCGCTTCAGTGTGAATCTCTGACGATGAGGCAAGCAAATTCGAGAGCAGAATGAAATGTTTGAAGGTCGATGCTCGCAACAGATATATGTATGTAAAAACACGAATACGAGACTTGACTTATTCAAGTCAAACGGTATTTTCTACCAATAATAATCATAATAGAAGCAGTTCGTGTTTCACACACCCACCAGCCATTACCGACGTCTCGGAGTGCCATGAAATATTATATTAATACAAATCGAGGCCCGGACATTTTGTACGGCTCATGCATATCTAACGAGGATATATTTGTCAATTCGTTATCTACCAGATTTCTCAATCACACAAAATGATTTATTTTCACTTGAAATTACTATGTCCTGTTTTATCGACTTTGGACTGTGATTTATGAGGGCAATGTGTTTTAGATCTAGTTCTGTCTGTGGGTCTGCCTGGTTAGGTAAATTCAATGGTAAATATTGCTCGAGGTTAATAATAAGATCGATATTCATTTTTGAAGAAGTTGTAGATGCACGATACGTAGGTATACCCAATGACGTATTATATATAGACACGTCATGAACTAACATTACGCGTTAAGAAAGGGAAAGAAAATACGACACCGTACAGCGGGATGCCTGTTGTCTTTATGTTTCGCGCAGGTTTACACACACGATTTAAATTAAGAACAAACGTAGCATCGCGCGAGTTGAGCGCGGTTGGTGCGTAACTAAGCGCGATGTGGCCAATTGGCTTCATATCATGTTGTCATTTTTGAGGGCGGACAACGTATCTATAGTATTAATATATCATTGGGTATACCCCATTATGCCATCTACAAAAACTTTTTTACAACTAGTGCACACACAATAAAATATGCAGGAATGTGAGGGATATGCAGGATGTGTGTGAAAAAATTACGTAAGAATAATATAAAATAATTTGTTCATTAACCGTTAATCACAATGTACAGACATAACTCTCCAAATACTAATACAGTTTGTGTGTTTGATAGATTAATTATTATTTATAACAGCAATACATTTCAGATTTAACAGGAAATCACTTTGATAGTAAACTTTAAATAACAAGGCCTTTACAGCCGCGGGCGTAAATAATATATGTATTTAGTGATTTTCATGTTTGGATTTAACACATTAACGTCAGCTGTCTGTGTTACCGAATAGTCGTTAAAGTCAAATAAAATCGTGTATGGATATAGTGGTCATACAGTCAATAGGATTACTGTGAGCCTGCTGCCATTTTATGTTGATAGAAGTTACAACAGTATAGAGAGCCCACCGTGGAACTGGTGTCGTTTCAATGCGTTAACAGGCGCGTATTGCCATGTCATATACGGCTAGTAAAAAAGGGTTATATTTTAGCGTTAAGGAACTGGTCTTTTTCTTAGCGTGTCGATGTCAATCTAAATTGATTAGCCCAAAATTTGTGCACTTTCAGTAGCGTTCATAACCTCCTATATTGCGAAAGCAAAACTGCTCTCACAATGTGCAACTGGTTAGATCGGAACATTGCTTACCCTATCAAAGGAAAAAGGAAGGTGTTTTCTAATTAATTTACTTCAAAACATTTTCACTTTCAGTAAAATAACATTGTAACTTTGCTAACCAGGCGTACCCTGTTAATTCCGCACATAAATTACTGACGGAATTAGTGTATCCCACGCAAATAATTATTTCTAACAAAACTGGCAAGGCTTTAGTTCATGTCAAATGGAATAATCCTTGATTACTACGTCTGCCAGACTTTAGGAGTATACGTTGTGAAATAATCTCAAAGTGAAACTGTTACGAAATTCCCACAATACACAAGAAAAGCTAATAAGATTTCTCAGTATATTCTAAAACTGTTGGGAAGGCACAGCGGAATTTGCTATGAATGCGTATCGAATTTTAAAACTTCTAACTGGATTTACATTTGCTTTTGGTAGCTTTTGCATTTCAATACATTTTAACTTTTCCATCTCCATCTTTGCTGTAACTAGGTCTAGGTCCTCTGATCCAGAGTCATTGATAGTTTTTAGTTTAAGAAGACACCTATGTCCAGCACAAAGTAATCAAGCTGCTCTTAGATATTATAGGGGGTTTTTGAACGTTTTTTATTAGATTTTGGGTCTTGAGTTTGGGCAAACTGTTATTGGGTTTTCCATCAGGAATTTCGAAGTCAATTGCAAACTTAAACATAACTGGCGAAATGTGTGTGTACTACATAATTAGGGTAAACCTCTGCCTAACGCTTCGAAACGAAGAGACCTAAGTATCACCACTACTGTTACAAAATATAGTAGTATTGTATAGATGTAACTAGCAACACCGTTAAGAGTTGGTAGCACCGTTACCCTCCCACTAACCGTAGTACCTATATATATACAAGTCAGCTAAGATTCGGGCATTCGACCGCTGACGACACCAGCATAGCTATTCACAAACAATCGAATCGAAATTGAATCGAACATATCGTGTGTCTATCTCGCTCACTTTCACAATGCAAAAAAAAAGAATGACATACGACTTGTCGAAATCGAAACCGAATTGAAGTGTTGTGAATAAGGGGCCTGGAGTAGTTCTTAAGGGAAACCTCTGCCTGATTGACTGTAGGTCACTGAAAGTTTAAAATATTGTTGAGCACAAACTGTAATTACTGATTGATTCTGTTGCTGTAAAGTTACTAAATAAAAAATATTTTCCTAAAGCTGAGGTTTTTTGAGTTGTATAACACTACAAATATGTAGTGTATACTACAAACATAAAACAAAGTCTTTCGCCACGTCTGGCTGTCTGTCTGTCTGTTCGCGGTAAACTCAAAAACTGCTGCACCGATTTTCATGCTGGTTTCACCAATGGATAGAGTGGTTCTCGAAGAAGGTTTTAGTATATAATTTAACCGACATCCAAGCTGGCGAAGTCAAAATAGTAACCATGGAGTTTCTTTCCAGTTCTAATTCATGGAAAACGACAAACCCGAACCTGCACCTTTTGTCGACGTTTTACATTTGCCCATGTAGAATAAAATATTTTGATCTTGATCAGTTTAGGATAGCAAGGATCCCAATCTCCCGCCAACTCTGCGACATTAACTTAGCGCGGATTAAGTGAAGTTACGTGAACAAGTCGAGCTGTGTCATAATCCTGCAGGTTTTGAAGCTATTACCGTTGTTGTGCCAACAGAGCCAACGGAGCTCAATGTCTGTGAAAACGTATGGAACCCTTAGGACGAGGCTTAGATAGGGGTGGGGTGTAAGCAGCAGCGGGTATTATGAAGTTTTATAAAGGTACAAGCCTTTCTATAAAACTTTCACCATCTATTTGTCCTTCAGGGAAATAATTTTATAAAAATTGCCTGAACTGTCACGTACAGAAAAATGGGCTTTCTAGGCTTATCGGTATAAGTTGTGTGGTATTACTTTATCAGTCAGTTTTTTTTATAAATTTAAATTTTGTTTTTTTTTTTATTTTAAAGAAACAGAGCATTTTTTATATCCCTTCAACTGGACACCTGAGTAGTCGAGGTTTTCGAGTTTTCCTATTGGTTATAGCTTACGAAGGCATTGTCGAACGTTAACATAAACTTAGAAGGTTAACGTTGGGAATAACATCAGTTCGTATTCTTAGGACTAAATCAAACTACTAAATATACTTTAAGATGACCCGCTCATCCTGTACCAGAAGGTAAGTAAACATCGTCGCTCTCACTTCCACTCCGCGGCACTTGGCTCCGGAGTCACGCCGGTCATTAGGGCCAATCAAATAAAGTGGTGACCGTCCCGCGGGGCGAGGGGGTGCGGTTGCCGGTGGGGAGGTGAAGCCAAGCGTATTGTTGCTTACTAGTCGAGTAAAGTAGCTGGTAAAGTGGACGTATCGAGGGGAAGTTTTTAGTAATAAGTAGGTAAGTGGGGTCTATACAGTGGAAAAAAACAGAGTTTCTGCAGGTGGTAAAAGCGACTTTCAGTTTGAGATTGTAGTCGTCAATGGTTATTGGATAACGGGGATTTTTTTTCATAGGAACAAGCCCGCCACACCACCGTAACTCCTGAATGCCAGAGTCAAACAGCAAACTTCATTGTATCAGCAAATCGCTGATACAATGGAGCACGATAAAGTCCCAGAGAAACGAATTAACTGTCTTGGATCCCGCAACTAAAGCTGAGGAGTAGTAGAATGGGGATCGTGTTCTATTTGTACATTGGCTATCGTTTATCTACAGGCACCAGGGCTTATGAAAATACGTTGCTAGCCTCTCTACGAATAATTTTATAAATAATACTAATGTTTCATGTGCCTGAAATTCCACCTAGACTTATCAGGCAGATTTCGTTGTTGATGTTGGTACATTCTAAAATTATACCTACCATCCGCTAGGTAAATCAGAGAGTAGGTGAACTCAACTGTTCCTACAACCACCATGAGTGCCTTCACAGATTTGCAACAGTGCTGATGACGTTGCAAACAATTATTTTATTGTCAATTTCTAGCTTTCATGACAAACATAATTATACCAAGTTTTGTTACAATCTGTCCCCAATAACTGGGCTCGTATTACCACAACATCGTCAAGCGCGAGCGTCACCTGCCACGTCAGTTCGCGTAAAAATATCGCGTGCGACTTAAATAAATCCTTCAAGCTGATCGTAAGGGGAAACCCAATTTATGACATTAAATTAAGTCGAGAATCTTCCCACGGGACATTCGCAATCTTCATTTTCATAAACGTCCTTATTTTTTTATTTTTAGTACATGATGATGAAAATATGGGGCGTTTTTCGTGTTCATAATAAACCCGTGGTGAACGTTTCATGTAATTGCTTGGATCATGTTTACCATTATCACACTTCTGTCCCTCCTTTGGCTCATGTCGAACTACTGTCTTAAAGAGTAGTTAACAAAAAAAACTAATTAGTCCGTCATATTGATAAAAAAAAAATTGGACACTTATTTTTTCTTTTTTCAAGAAAACAAACAATGAAGACGATACAGTGCTTTGAAAACTCGTGGAACGTCTTAATCTAAGACATTTAGTTCAGTGCATGTTCACTAACACTACAGGGCACTTAAATGAAAGCGATGTTCAATGACATGACACTACAAATTATAGTATGTAGGCATTCATTTGGGTGATATTTAGTGTTAGGGAAAATGGGCTTAAGATCAGAGGCAGCTTTTTCGCTGGTTTAGTCATTTATTTATTTATTAAACTTTATGCACAAGCAAAAAACTGTACAAAGGCGGACCTAATAATAACATTTCGTATTGTTTGTCAATCATCTATGTACAACACTTACTGCCTTTTATGGTAAGCACTTATCGCAGTTATCACACTAAATCACTGTTATTTAATCTTATGATCGTGAGAGGCGGATAAGTTTAAATTAAGTTATAAATCAGGTTTATTTTATTATGACATTTAGGTGCCCACATCAAAATATTACATTATAGGTACAGTTTGGTTATATCAGCTTGCTCTAGATGACATAATTTGAGTCGTTGACGTGGTCACTTTCAGCTAGCTTCAATTAAAAGCTGTACGTACAATGCAGAAGAGAAAAACGGTTATAACTCAAAACTGTTTGCTCATCACGGATAATAATGAATAATGGTGCTATTCACAATTGTTAATGTTAATCATATTTCAAATAATATTTTATTAAATAACATAAATCAATCTTTAATATTAGGACAGTGAACATACATGAACATAAACTAATATTACAAATGTATTTATTTTTTTACCTACGTATTGAGTTATAATAAAATACAAAAAATAGAAATTACAAAATTAAAACTAAAAGTAAATGCTTACATAATTATATACAACGACCACTTAGGCGTCTTGATACTACTCCGCATCTTTGACAACTGCGAACGTGCCAAAAGACTGGCAGCATTGCCACGTTGTATGGCAATGCTAATCCTTTGACCACAGAAAGATCCAACTCTCTGGTCTCGCGAAGTGTCGACTAGACGGCGAGAGATCTCCTTGAAAAGGAGACGCGCACTTGGACCCCATGACCCGAGCGTTTCGACCCCAAATGGCTCAAAACTATAATTACCACTGAGGTTACAGTATTTGCGCCGCTTCAGGGTCTCAGCAGCTGCAGCAGCAGCGTATAAATAACTATACTCGTATTTTCCACTTTATTGTTATCTCCATAAAGGTTAAAATTAAATTCAAAGGAAGATAAAAATCTAAATAAAATGTAAAACTTGGAAATTGTACAAAAATAAATAGTATCGACCCGAATTTTAGTAACAAGCTTACAGCACTCTTAACAATATTACCAAACAAAGGATTACAGTAACATGGTTGTAGTATAATTAGCGTAAAATAAAACAATAATATGATTTGATTAGCGTGAGGCATAAAGCGGTAAAGGTAATTCCGAAACGAATCAATACGCAGTCCCTGGCGTATTGTTTTACAACAAAAATAATTATCAAACATGATCTGAACTACGGAATACGTGGAAGGTGTTGTTTGTTTTTACTGAAAAGAGATACCAATGTAAATGATGAAAATAGTTTAAGGGGAAATTAACCAGTAAGTAGAATTACATTATTTAAGAATTTGACAGCGTAGCAGCATTTCATTGATCATTTTTGCGTATTATGTCTCATAGTTATTCTTGTAAGCCTTTATGATCCCACTCCAGACCAAAGGTCTGGTCCCCTTCTTCTGTTATACTTCTGCGATTGTAGGCCAATCCTTTGAGAATGAGCCCAGCTCGTCCCGCCATCTTTTGGGCCTGCCGCGTTGTCGTTTGTTGCTTTTTGGTTTCTACTGAGGAGTAATTTTTGCCCATTGCTCCTCCAACATGCGGCATAATTATGCGACTAGCCCAGTTCCATTTGAAACCTGAACCTTCTATATCAATCTACTTTGTATCGGTGTATTATATGCTACGCAGCCATACGGCCGCAAAGTTTTTAACGCGATACACCAGGCGTGCGGCCTCGGAGGCGTTTATTAAAACGCTGTTCGGATTGACAGCGCTTTGTACGCTCGAGCGCGGTAACTGAATAATTTGCGGGTTGTATTCATAATTAATGCGGTGTGACCCCTTCCTTGTCGCATTTTTACTGATTAGCGTCAGGTTTCGTGTTCTTTATGAGGGCAAGAACCCCGTTTATTCGTATATTAAACTTTTATTAAAATGATTTAATTCTCCAGATCATAACAAAAAAAATATACATTTTTGAACTAAAACAATAAAATGCCTGCCAAAATCTTAGCCGAAATGATAAATCTTAACTATAGTTGCCACAACTACAGTTGCCACAACTACAGTTGCACTATATCAAGACCACGTATTTACTGTTTTCTACCCCACAACAACCGCGTACACCGTCGTTTTATAAATCAGCGAGTTTCGCAAATTTCGCCCAACATGTGTCGTTATTTATTGCGACAAATATTGTACGTTAATGCGCTATTAATTGCTCCCTGCCCACCCCACTCGCGAATATCAGCGGAATGTTTCACGCGGGACCAACATTATATTTTTTGTAATTAATCATTAAATATTGTGTTTGCCTGTTCTTGTTTTATTTGCGCAATTCCGATTTAAAGGTTTTTTGGGACATATTTTATTGTTGGTGTTTTTATTGCAAAATCTATAATACGGTGATACGATTTTATTGGTGTAAGGGGAAAATGCGTTGTTTGACATCAGGGAGTGGCAATATTAATTGTACTTTTTAGTTACAGTTGTGCTGCTTTTGATTACGTTCAAAATACAGTATGAAACTGTGGAGGTTGCGAACAGTAGAAATTAATAGATATTTAAAAATTTCTAATGTAAGAGAAAGAAGACGATGTTTTTACTACTGGTAAAAAGGTTTGCAGTAAGAAAAATAGTTCCAAATGGCATTGACAATGATGTTCAAACAAAGAATTCGCATTCAAAATATTCTATCACGACCTGGCTTCAATAAGCCCACAGCATAACACAATCACGTTGCACACAATCACACACATATCCACATTAAGAGGAACACACAGACACACACATCCTTCTAATCTCAAAACTACAGCTTAAATTAGAATCTTCTTAATAGGCCAAAAACCTCAGGTGAGACGCCTCTCCTAGAAGGCCGAGCTAAGCCACACAATCTTCATCCTTCGTACCTAAACAATTTAGATAGATGTTTTAATTGCATTAGCGCCTAAAGCTTCGTCTAAGCATTGCCACCATAACTGCCTTATAGTCTCAGTTAAGCCATTTTTAACGTCTCTGTTAGGTACTTGGAGGTGGATGTATACGGCTGGTTCTTTGGAGCGCGTGCGGTTTGTGTATTTACCTATCTTTGTTGATCTTCATCTGAGTGCATAATAATGTTATTGTGTCGACTTTTAAAGGTAAAATGTAAATGTAAAAGACAAACTGGGGCTTTTTGAGTAGAAGAATAATTCGATAGTTTGAAATGTCGTTTTTAGCTGTAAACAAACCTGCATCTACCGTAGCGGGTTGTCATTAACTCCTGAAAGATGTCCTAAATGCCATCAGAGTCTCACACGTAAACGAACAAAGTAGCGAGTGTATGAGCTGTTCTAAATCATTTAAGACAAGCTAATGAACTTCCAGAGATACAAGATACTAAATATAATGCTCCTCCAATGTATTCATTTTGGCACACATATATAGAGACAAAAAAGCCAAGTAATCAAGGACGCAAAGCAACTCAATCCCCCCAAAATAGAAATCGAAGCAAGAAGTCCCGCAGCATATCGGCCCACATTAATCATCCTTGTATGTTTCCACAAGCATTTCCACACTAATACTAATAGAGTGTACGACTCCCGCCAAGGATTATGCAATAAAAGCGATAAGAAACGCCAATTGTCTGTGTTTAGCCGAAGGCAACTAACTTTTATGTTTATAGAGGCATAAACCTCACCCTTACTGATTGCGGAGATGTCATTAAAATTCGTTTTATTGTTAAACAATTGAGATGGATTGCCGTTATCTTAAGCTTTATTATAATGGTAATTAAGCGTCTTACTTGAAAGATTAACGTTTACGTGATTAACATGAGATTCTGGGTTCCATTTCTCGATTGGGCAATTTTATTGGATTTTTCTATAAGATATTTATCACTCAGGCAAGAAGTCTTGATTTATGCCGGTTGGCAATAGGCGCACTCCTATTACATGGGACTCAAACTTATCTGAGGAAAGTACGTTCTTAGTAGTTATGTTAGAACAACTTTTAGCAGCACTTGATCAGTCTCAGACTGAGAATCATCGCACAAGCCGAACCCTTAGGGCTAGAAACTTAAAATTTCGGACACGTATTCCTCTTATGACGCAGGCATCCACTAAGAAATATTTTTTACTAAATTCAACCCCCACGGGGGCAAAATTATTAATCTTGTGATATAATTTCTGGAATCAAAAAGCTCAATCTATGGTAAGTTAAAGCGTAGAGCAGACGATACACAAATAGCCCGCGGCGCCTAAACCTTCCGTTTCCATAAACCGAGAAATGTGGAGATAACATGCTGGTAGTGGTCTTGTGGTCATTGGACATAATGGACATTCTTATCGTCTATTAATTGCTTAGCGCTTGGGCACCCTTCCAGATACTATATACAGAGCAGGATTCTATAGCATACGACGTAACGCAGATGTGTGTTTTTTTTAATTTATAACAACCTAATGACCAATGTAGGCTTAAAACCCCTTCTGGTACTCCATTTTGGCCTTTCATCTAACTGCCTTTCTGAACTACTGACAGTTCTATCAGTTCTTAATCTGAGAAAGTCATAAAGGTATAAAAACAAATCTCTATGTAAAAACTCCGTCTGAAAGGGTTAGTCGATTCTTTTAAACTTGTTAAAACATCGCCTTTTCCTTTCGAAGTACAACAAAATTAAATTTACAAAATATCCCAGAACTGAGACGTCTTAGACGTTCTGACGAGAAACAAAATATAAGAGGCTGTTTTAACTCCCAATCGTATTGCAAAGCTGCTATATTTTTTATGAGACAAGTAATCTGCTATAAAAATGGATTCGTTGTTATTGTAAGTTATTGTACTGCCGAGAATTGTAAGCCTAGTCAGATATTTATATCATCAAATAAACTAAGCACACCTGCCCATGTTTCTGTACTTTAATACATATTTCATATTTATGGAAGAACTGTTACCGAGTTTATCAACAAGAAATCTTATATTCTAGTAGAATATTTATATTTCAATACCGACCCCCGACACTGTGTTATGCCCTTATCTTTTTTTCATATACTGCCACAAACCGTTCCATCAAATCATACAGACGGGGTAAATCCCATGAATATCTCGAGCACTGAGTTTTCCTTCTCTCGACAATCCAAGATTTGTCCGAATCAATGATTCGTTCGACAGACTCCACAGCGGCGCTATCGCCGACGGCACACCACAGCTCGTATAATCCGCACTATTTACTTCCGAATCGGGAAAAGGCGGGCCAGAAACAAATTTCCGCGGGCTCCTAACGACCCCGACCGTCATTTAATCAGGCTCAAGTGTTGATGCGATAGCCGCCACCAACGTTTTTCGACGTATCGAAATCTATCATGAAATAACCATTAGCTGTCCCTCTCTGACGCCCAAGCGAGCGGACGCCGAGTGTGATAGAACGATACGGTCGGCCATCTTAATCTAAAGACAGGAAATAACCAGTTCCGAGCGGCTCGGGCCGGACGTATCAGGATTTTTCCGGATTTCAGACGTTTTGTGAGCTACGGTGCAGAACAAAGTGGTACAGAAGGCCCAAGTTTAACATTACAAACGGGACGGTCCTCAACTGCAGCAGTTCAACAGAAAGGACGACAGATTAAAGATCTTTAGACTTACGTTAATATAATGGTGTTTGATTTATCTAACGATATTTGCATAAATGGAAATGGGTTAGTCTAGCTTCTTTCCAATCAGGTCGGGTAACCCGACATCCCGTCATATTCTTAATTCAATTATTATGTATTTTTTTCAAGAAATTGAGTCGTATGGGCCTTCTGGTCTTTTACATTCAGTGTCCCAGTTGATGTAAAGTGGGCCAGAAGCCCGGATGTTTTGCTGCGAGATGCTGCGACTTGAGTTAGGCTTATGTAGTAGAAGTCGGTAATTGTGATGGTCCAGCCTTTTTGCTATAACGCCGGCTTTGAGGCACGGTCACGTTGTGTGGGGAACTTTGAGGATGTGAATGTAACTTGTGTTGAAAGAAATGTTGGCTGGTAATTATGCTCACTAGTCTTAGCCGTAAGTTAGGAACGTGGTCGGTTTTGTTTATATTCATTGCGATTAGAGACTATCCAGTAACTTTTTCATTGGTAATTATTAGTTGCAGAAATGAATTTTCTGATAATGTTACCGAGATTTTTATGTTGAAGGAAATATTTATTTCGGGATGTATTATCGGTGCCTATAGATGCCTATGGTATGCGACAATGCGATGAATGTATTTTTAAAGATGATATGTCTAGAAAGGGAGAGTCATTATTATAGAGCCAATTGCAATAAATCCAAACTTCGTGACTGTACTAACAAATTCTTAATGGAAAAACCCAATAACACTTTGCCCGACCCGGCTATCGAATCCAGGACCTCGCGGTCAGCAGTCGCGTTTTAACAAACTAATGAAGTTTTACTTCCAGGACCTACTTACAAATTTCGGAAAATTGCGAAATGATTTTGCTGAATTGAAGACATGCCAATGCAAGATTTCTCAGTGTCATAATATCAGTAAATCCTATCTCAAATTCTACTATAACTAGCATGGTCGCATACATTCAGTTATAAGTTGCACAAATCTTCGCCACCATTCAACTGCCTGTACACAGTGGCACTCGCTGGCGCTTAGTGGTCACACGTGGTTCAAAGCTTTCATTCACTCTCGTACCACCAGCAATTAAATATTTAAATGAACGAATGAGTGTAATTACACTGTGTGATGGTGTAGTAGAATTTGGAACTAGAAGGACCAGAATTTGGTTTATTATTTCATTCGAGTTTGTGTGCACGTGTTTTGGGCTACAGTCAGAATCCGGGTCCTGCTTTAAACCGGAACAGAATAATACTGATTATTCTATTATATTCTGCACAATAAAGAACCAAATTGTATTGCATTTGAACAATAGTAGGTTCCGCAACGAGTTCGCAGGTCTACTCAGATATACAATCATGTTATCTACATGTTTAAAGTTACCGAGATTAGAAAGTAAAAGCATTAATTGTTTTTTTGGACTGCGTGAATTGCTTGTCTTCAGGAAGGCTGCTTGAATTCTAAAACTTATACACTACTTTACAATAAAACCCACAATTACTTCCCCTAATCCACCAAAACAATGACATCGTCAAACGTTCACACTTGCTCTTCGACACAAAATAGACAACTCCAGAATTTCGACTCCACACTAGGACAGAAAGCAGGCGCAAGCATTTCTACCATAAATCTTAATCGATAGTACACTTGCACTTGCTGTTCGAAGGGTAGTCGACAAATAAAAATTAGTCCATCAGATAGATTTCCAAAAAATATTGGACACGTATTTTTTTCTTTTTTTACGTAACCAAAAATGAAGACGATACAGTGCTTCGAAAAGTCGCGCGACGTCATTGTTTGTTGCATTTTTTATCAGAAAGAGTCGTCACCAGCCCCCACTTACGATGTGAGACACGTTTTATTTTCGTAATTTTTTATTAATTTGATAAAACAAAAAACACGTATCCTATGATTTTCGATAATCTAACAGACTGACCAAACAGAATCAAATTTTATTTAAGTCGGTCAACTATCCCATTGCGCGTGAGTTTCCCTGCCTGGAATTCTCAGAAGAAGTCTGGAGTTGGGAAGGTTGTTGTTGTGATTCTCTAACCTCACATGACCTATCTCCACTTGTTGAGACTATGAGAATGAGGAAAGGGAGAGTCGACTTGGATTTTAAGGTAGTAGAAGTAATATCGTATTTTAAGTTGTAGCTACGCGTTGTGTGTGTCTGGGAAGATGATTGGCCTCTCCGATTGGTCTGGATGCTTCCAATTTTTTGTTTTACCCTAAAATGTGATGATTGGCCCAAAAGAAATGTCGTATCGCAGCAATAATTTTTCGTAGGGGTACTCAGTATGATGTTCATAATGCTTGGTTGTTACCTTCGTAAAGGGTCGGTTTACACTTTGCGGCTATGAATCTTGGACCAATTTATTAAGACATAAATCGCTAGTTTCGATAAAATAATAATTATTCCTTGTTCGTAACTAGTAAAATTTCATATTTTAGCAAAAATTCCTTGTACGTAACCGTGGTTTCGTACAAAGACAAATATGTCCTCCATCGAAACTAGTTACGTACAAGGACAAATCATTCCTTCATCGAAACCAGTTACGAAACTACGGTTTCGTAGACGGCCGAAACCATTCTTATGAGGTGTGATTTGTTACTGTAAAATATTGTTAGTTGCACCATGTAAAATATTGGTATTCAGCTGCATCCAGTGTGACGGGAAGTCGATCCCAACATTATAGTTGGAAAAAGGCAGGCAGATGATTACTTGTGGGGTGTGGATTGTGAGTGATTTTATACTTTAAGAACATCTATGTCACCGATTAGCCATCATTTTCGAAATTGGGGCAGGTGGACCGGCCAGAAGGACCGTTCCAGTGTGAGTGACTCTTGTTGTACCGAGCCTTCTGTGTCTATCTATTCTATGTGTTCGTTACCCCCAGTGCAGCGGTCACCCGATTAATTACACCACTCACTGTTTTTACCGCAACTCCGCAAGACACCAGACAGATATATTTGGCACATTGTTAGTTAGTGTCGACGATTCTTTTGTCTGTTCATCTGTTGTACCGTTGTACGCTTCATTGCCAGATGTGAGCTGAATTCGTTTTTAGGGAATGTGTTGGGAACACTCGACTGTGTTTTGTTTTTGTTGGGAGTTGAATGGAGTGGGAATAATATAATATGTATCTGTTGAAGCAAAGTACACACAATAACCATGGGGTTTTATGATAAAAAATGCTGTACAAATTATCTGACTGGCTTGAATGTTGGTGAACGGACCAAATTCATCACTATAACAATATGTAACTGGTTATTGAGGTAGTAGGTGCTGATGAAGTGCTGGCGCGTTGGTGCCGAAGAAGATACAAAAAAAAGAGATCCTGACGAATTGACAACCTCCTCCTGTTTGAAGTCGGTTAAAAATAAAACGGTGGACAAGTATAATTCCCACCTGTATTAAACCAGTGTCACAGATGAAAGTGAAGGGTGGTGCAACAGTTAAAAATTAAATACACTTAACATTTTAATGTTGGTGTTGCAATTAAATACTATTAATTAAAATCTTAACAATGACATGTTGTCTGCTCACAGAAATAGCACTGAATTTGGTCCCAAAACTACCCTAACGCAAATGCCGTAAAATTATTTAACGAAACAAAAAGTATTCTCGGACAAAGTGATGCCAAGCAATCGAATCATACCAAAATCTCAATATTACTTTGAAACAAAAAACAATATTCCAATTTTCATGCGAAATGACCTTTATACAGCTGAAAATATGTTCAGTTCTTTTACGTTGCTTTCTGGAATTAATTTGGAGAGATATATTTTAAAAGGTTTATTTTTGAAGTGCTGTTAAATGGGATTATACCCACCTGTCAGTTTAGTTGGGCTCGGAAACAAGCGGATATCGGTGACTCACGGGAAACTAAAATAGAGTGTTATTTATAATTTACTTATAGGGTTCGTACATACATAAGTGTCGTGACTTCTGGATGTCGTATAAGATAAATACAGGATTGTGCCAAGGTGTTAAGCTGTGAATTTATACATTACTAGTTTTAATTCAGCTTTAAAGTGATGGCTAGAAGCATGAATTATAGTAACGATAATATAATCCTATTTTTACCACTGAAGTCCTAATATTCTTGTATAGCGTGTCATCAGAGGCGACATAAAAGACGATACTGTATTTGATTTGTAACTGTTTTTTTTTGAGGCAGTTTTAGTCCAGCAGCGGTATTTCGTCGCTTTTTTCGAGGCTCCAATCTATCAGTACCGAGCCAGTAAGTTGAAAAATATATGTTTTTACTAATTAAATCCGAATTAATCCTTGTGATACGGATTCAGTACGTATTAAAACGAATTTATTTCTATTATGAAGCTAAATGACTGTCTGTCTGTAAGTCCACCCTTTATCCTTTGATCACAGGCTGGTTTTGGAAGATAATTCTGATTGTCAGCAAATGTGATGACAGGTTGAAATAAGTCCTGTTCAGAATATACTTAAATTATGTTATGTCATCGAAGGATGAACGTGAACCTCTTTAGACGGTAGAAAGACTATTTTCGAAAAAATCTTCAACTAAACAAAACACTGTGTGTTTAATAGCAAATTGTTCCAAAGCAAAGCAGATGATGATGATGACTACCTAATCATCATCATCAACGTCTGCCTTTTTCCAAATATATTGGGGGAGGTTTCCAGTTAGCTAGATCCAGCTAAACACCAGTATTTTACATGGAGCGACTTCTTCATGGAGATTCTTACCAAGTACCTAAGCATTTGAGTAGATATGAGTAAATAATTCACTTAAATTAATTATTAATTTAATTTTGAATGCAAATCTCAAGGATGAAACGCGCCAAAAGCTTTCTGACCTACTAAACACCAGCAATAAGCCTTCAAAATCATCAGTCATACTTAAACCCGTTGATAGGAAAATCCTACAGTGAAATATGAGCGGTTACCACACAATCGCTGTAAAGTAACGATCGATCACCCGACAGATCTGCTCTCCGCTTTATCTATTCACAAGATAAATGATATCTATGGACCTTATAACCCTGTGTGTTGGTGTAATAGTGCTTGCATGCGGAATCTTAATCTAGTAGGTTTGAGACCTATCACGCTTTTGATGCTTAGGCTTGGCAGGTATTTTGTTTTAGATTAGGAAACTACTCATCTCTTCTGAAGGTCTGGTAAAACAAACAATCGTGGACATCATGTCTAGTGGCTTCTTATAGCTTCGATTGTGCCTTTACATGTTAACTCACTCACTGTCTGCTAATGTTTTTCCAAGATTGACGATTCTTAGGCAACCCGAGTGGGAAGTTAGAGAGGTTTCAAGTGGTTGCATTTTGCTGCTTGCGTGTTTGGGAAAATCGTAATTAAATGTCCACACTTATAGTAGAGCAGCGGTGGCCCAGTGGTGTCGGCCCCAATTTACGAACAGTAGGTCGTGGGTTCGAATCCGGGCAGGCGCATTACTTTGTGTAATTTATTTCATCACCGCTGCTCTCAAAACGGTGAAGGAAAACATCGTGAGGAAACCGGCATGTCTTAGAATCAAAAAATTCGAAGACATGTGACATCTACCAACCCGCACTGGGCCCGCGTGGTAGATTATAGCCCATCCCTCTCCTAGAGAGGAGGCCTGAGTCCCTGCAGTGGGAACATTATAGGCTGATGATGATGATGATGACTTATGGTAAATAAATTGGATTTTTCAGCTTAACCCTTCAAAGTACGTAACAGATTATTTAACAATATAGAATATTGCCTGAAAAATCTTGTTATAAAGATTTACTCTGTCTAATAATCTTATTTTCACCATTTTGGTCTGGTATAATATGCATACCTACCTAGTAGAAACCTTAGTACCTACCTCAGCATAATGAAACTAAAACTGTGCTGAATATAGAGCAAGAACTGGGCTCACCTGTATAATGTAGGTATAATCCAATGAATCTAAAGCGACGCCCACGGAGGCGGCTCGCTTTAATTAAAAATGTAAATGTCGATGTTAAACACTGGCGCTAACGCGTAATAACCGTACTACGTAATGTACAGAGAAATAGTTTGTAACGACTCTCTAGAATGTTGTATGGTAAATGTAGGTAAATCGCATCCCATACAGCACTATTATATAACCCTTCGGTTTAATGTCTTATGAACTACGGTTAAATACAGACGATTAAATTGTTCACATTTTTCATAAATATTCTTAAGTTCCTAACGTACTCTTCCGATGGCAACTGCGAATCGCAGGCATTGCAACCAGGCTGCAGCAACTCAACTTGTAAATTCGATGTTCTTATGTGAAAACACATCCGTAGATGGCGAAATTGATCTGTCACCGATTACATACAGCCGACCAGAAGAGAATGTCAGACTTGTACTGACTAAAACCCACCCATGTTCCTTCTTAGCCGTTTGTTTAAATTGTCTTTATGGTATTTATGTCTGTCATTGTATTTGGGTGACATTGCCGCTGAGGTTTGTTGATGCTGTCACCTTCGGAAGACCACATAGCACTTCTAGAATTTAAGACAGTTTATCTTCTGTGAATATAACTATTCTGGACTGTGACGTCAATGCGTACTCCGGTAGCTGTATCGATACATCTTGATAAAACTTATCTGAGTTAAGCTTTGAATACGTAAGCGGTTCTGTTTGTACGTGGATGTAAAGTGAAAGTGCCTAACCCTTATCTTGTATATACCTACAAAGGAGACTAAGGAGGGAAATAGGGAGTTATTATGTTCAGGATATTTCACTGTAGCTCAATTATAATCTTAAATTTTTAAAACGTTCTTTAGAGGTGTCATTTAAAAAAAACATCACCATCATCAGCCTATTGATGTTCCCACTGCTGGGACACAGACGTAGTAGGTTATAGCCCATTCCCTCTTAAAGATGGGCTTTGAGAGCGAATGGGCTATAATCTACTACGCGAGCTAAGTGCGGATTGGTAGATGTCACAAGTCTTTGATTTTTCGGTTCTAAGAGTTACCGGTTTCCTCACGATATTTTCCTTCACCGTTTTTGAGAGCAGTCGTGATGAAATAAATTACACGAATTAATAGCAAACGCATTACTAAAAAAGGCAAGTTTTCATAAATATTGCGATTTTCATAATTTTTGTGAAATACGAAGAATGTGTCTGATTTGTTGCATGTACAATTGCCTATTGAAAACTTAGCCCTTAATCGATTCAATTCCACTATCAAATCATCTGATGGCTTAATTTTTTGACCAAATCAAACACACAAGATTTTACACAAGAAAAAAGTGAAATAAACTAGTGCTGCCTAGCTGAAACCTATCAATGCAAATAATAATCTTCTAAACTTTACTACAAAACAAGTTGGTTTCTACAGAATAGTGTCGCCATATAAAACCAACCCCATTAACACTCATTCCTTTAACAAAACCCGATCAAATAATTCTGTCAACACCCGATGGAGACTAATCAAGTGTTTACGTTCCATTCCCGCTGCAGTAAGGGAATGACATTAAGCGCGGCGATCGAAATAATCATTGGTTGATACCCTCGGTTGTTGGGTCGTAATAGTGTGCTGACAAACTAATTGGAAAGCTGTTTGCACGTCATCATTGAGTCGACTTTCGATACGTTTTAACTGGACGGGGTGTATTGTGGTGAGGCGAGTTGGACTTTGTGTAAAACATCCTTTTATATGATTTGAGCATAAGCAGGTTAAAAGCTGGCCTACTGACTGGCTCATACCAATAACTCATATGAGTTTTTCACATATAACATCTGGAAACCTCGTGCTTTTCACAAAAAAAAACCGTAAGTTAAATGTTAACAATGTAGTTACCACAGTAGAAAATCGGTATTCTCAATTAATCATTCAATTTAGAATCCTGAATTTTCCAGGAAAAACCAGTTGCCCCTAAAATTAAATTAAATTAAATTTATCGCTCGATGGAAACAAAATGAACTACGAAATATTTGTAAAACTAGTTCTTTTTTTGTAATGAATGACAGAATCAAGTAGTAAAAGTAGTTTTGAAACTAAAAACGGCCTCATACTTTAAGCTACACCAAACTTAAGTTAACCCAGAAAATCGTCGTTTTGTGAAATCCACCAAAATATTTAGTTACAAAAACAATAATAAAAATCTGAAAACATCATCCTACATTTGTCGTTGGGAAAACAACAAAAGCACGTAACTTGATACGTGTCATTGTTAACGCGAATGTGAAACACATAACCTCGCTCTTGTCAGTCGGGATCGGGTTACATTACGGTCTACGGTCTTTTATGTTAATGTTATTAACGTTTCACCTTTTTACGTAAATACAATTAATGTTATGGCGGACTCAGAATGGGCTGACCGTTTTGTTTTAGTGACACATGTGTGGAAAGATATTCTAACTGTCACGTGGTCACTCTGCAAGGGTCGAGTGGTTCATTTAAACATGTTCAAGTATTTATAGGCATTAAAAATATAAAACCATTTGTCGCAGTCTGCCTTCCCCGATTGCTTTACTTGGGATTGGTTAAAGCCAAAACTAAATTTGTTATTCTGAAGCAAGCAAACACTGTCTCTAACCTTAGACACAGATTAAATCACGACTGCTAACCATAAGAGGATATGCAGAGATGTCTCAGTAGCTTCACCCAAATTTTGCATGTTTAAGTCCCATATAATACGGGGCAAGACCATTGCTGTCAACTGGACACGGGACCATAATTGTGAAATTCGTGATGGAAAAATCTATGCCATTACGCTGGGCATAGCATCAAATGCAAAATCTATTTTTCAATAGCACTGTTACAATCACTAGTCCAATGAAGAAGTCGTATCACACTAATATTATGAAGGCGAAAGTTTGTGAGTGTGTGAGTGTGTATGTTTGTTACTTCTTCACGCAAAAACTACTAAACGAATTTAGATAAAATTTGGTATACAGATAGTTTATAACCTGGATTAACACATAGGATAGTTTTTATTTCGATTTTAACTTCCCGTGGGATAATTTTTGAGTTGTAGGTTCATACTTCATAAACTATCACAAACAACAAAATCAAAACTCAATCACACTCCCACCACAACAAACATACTTCTCCATTATTATTCACAGCAAGAAAAAAACCGTTCATAAATCCATCAAAGTGTCATCAACAAAGTTGTACGCAACACGTGTACTGAACATATTCGAAAAAAAAACTTTTAAATAGGTGTCGGCGAAGTTTGTATGAACTTTGTATGGAGTTTGTATGAAGAAAGTTGGAATTGTTTGCCGGTGGCATTGGAAATAGGACCAATAAATCGATTACGAATTTTATTACGAACTTGAGTTCATGTCTGTTTAAGATGGGGACGAAAGGGGTTACCTTTTTTTTGGAGCCCTTTGTGTTGAGGCCGCGGTATCTCTTTCAAACAACCCGCAGCCCCGACGGGAAAGGGGTAACCTAAATAATGTTTTGAGAGGTAGGTACCTAGATTTTCCGGTGTGCATTAGGCTCACATTTTTTTTTTTTTTATAAAAACGTTGGCCCACACTAGGAATTTCTCCTGTATCGTGGGTGCGTTCACAAACATTTAAACTCACATACACAAACACACCCAGACCCGGAACAATTATCTGTAGGTCATACAAATATTTGTTTCGTGCGGGGATCGAACCCCAGACGCAGCGCAGCAGTCTAATTGCTCAGTCACTGCGCCAAACGTGTCGTCACATTAAATTATATCAGTGACACCAGTCAGACGGGGAGTACATATTCGTATTCGCGTTTGCTTAAATTATAAACCGAATCCAACTTTGGGAATAAGCTAGACAACATTGTAGGTAAAGTCTGTGTTTAAAGCAAAACAGAAAATATCTTATTATCATTGAAATGTTTCAGTGCTGTGCGGCGGGATTAGCTTTCAGCATTTTTTTAAACTTTTACAGAGTTGATACTGAGGTTGTCTTTTGTAAGTAAATCATCGTTTTAATTTACGCGATCATGCAACAATAATGTAACAACTTAAGTCTGGCAAATCGGTTTAAGATAATTACTGAAAATTCAGTCATGAAATACCACAGACACGTTCAAAACTTAAATATGACTTTAGATATAAGGTACAAAAACATATTCAAATTATTATTTGTAGGTGCTCCGCATAACCCAGTTGCATATCGTACATAATATTATAAACGCGATAGTTTGTAAGTATCCATGTTTGTTCCTCTTTCACGCAAAAAGTACTAAACGGATTTGGATAAAATATGGTATACAAATAGTTTATAACCCAGATTAACACATAAGATAGTTTTTATCCCGATTTTATCTTCCCGTGGGAAAATTTTCGAGTTGTAGCGGGCAAAGTCGCTGACAACAGCTAGTATTTCATATTCGTGTAGCAAAACACGACATGAAGTCCTCTCATTAGGACCGCGGCCTCGACATAGAGGGCGAAAAAGGAACATACCACCCATGTTCCTTAGTCAGTAGAATTCTGACACTCCCTTTCGCTCTGCCCAAAAGCGGGAGGGGTTATTCAATGGTTTTCCACCCGACAAAAAAAAAAATCCTCTCATTAACTCGGCAAGTTAGTTACTTACATCTTAATGAAGTCACAAATACTCCACAAAAATTAAAAAAGCCACGTCCTCCGCTTAAACTTTGAAAGTGCCCCCCTCCTTTGATCCCAGTTCCCAGATATTCATGAAGGGGCGTGCATTGGAGGGAAAAAATGTCAGTCTCGTCGCCACCATAAAGTGCACGTGTGACGGCACATCGGCGAGTTCGCGATAACTTTCATATAACACAAGTTTTTCCCCCAAATGTTGGTGGAGCATGGGAACTTGCGTTATTGTTTGGGGCTTTGGTATTATAATGTTAGTTTAACAAAACTTTTGAGTGAATCGATTAGGTATAAAGGCTGGAAGTAGGTAGGCAAAGTTCACAGAAGCAATTTTCACGTGTCTAGCTCCAACAATGGATATTTTAAACATATTTCCACCAGTATGTACTTTATGTATCATCACTAGTCACTACATGTTATAAAACAAAGTCCTCCAACACGGCTGTCTGTCTAACTGTTTGCAGTTAACTCACAACCTGCTGCACCGATTTTCATGTTGATTTTACTAATAGTTAGAGTGGTTCTCGAGGAAGGTTTAAGTATGTAATTTGTTAAGTTACGACATCCAAGAGGGCGAAGCCGCGGGCATGACCTAGTGTTTTATAAATTTCAGTAAGTATTAATTTTAAATTTTCATCTGATTTTACAACGATAATAACGTAATTTAACATAAAATACGACTCTACATTTTCCATTTGAAACAAAATAAGTAATTTAAAATAAAATATTTTCTATTCTTTGAAAACCCACAATCCCCCTAACCAAATTTACAAACGGATTTTATCAGCATCCAATCCGAACACCCGTACCGCGACTACCAGGATAGCATAACTCCCAACATGTGTTGTGACAATTTGTCTCTGCAACAATATTGCGGACATTAGCTAGCGCGCTGATTTCCTCGCGAGAGAAGCATTATAACAGCCATTCATCTTCGCAAGTCGTAATGTAGGCTGCTGAAAAAGATCATTTGCAGCCTAGGTCGTCAAAAGAAAATGTCGTTTTTGTTGCGGTGTCATTCGTAAAGAGTATGTAAGGAATTAGGCGAATTCTTGTAATGTTTCAGGCTACATGTACGATCAGAAATGCTAGGAGTGGTATGGAATAGTCTTTTTGTTAAATTAGTGCTACTGAAAGTCGTGTATGGTTATGAGCTTAATCAACGACCAATAAATAAAAAATCTAAAATAATGGTATCTACTAACTGCTATTGTGTGTTTTGGTGTGTAACGTAACTATCCCCTAGATTCAATTTCAGTATGTTATTAACAGAACGAATACATACGTTGTTTGATACTTCAGATCTTTCACAAGAGGGAACTGTATACTATTCCAACTAAAGCAAGAGAGCCCATCTGACCTTACGATTATTATAATGCATAAATGATTACTAATTACTTCAAATATATGATTCACATAACTTTCTATAAAAATCTACATTTATACTTAACTGCTAATGAAGTATAAATATCTTTGGTCTCAATTAATGCCTTCTTCATTCAACTTCATTTGCAGTTAGAATTATAGGCTTTGGAGCGGTGCCCAAATATCGGCGTAGGCTTTACGACCCCCGCCGTATTGGAAACTACTGTCGATTGGAAATTGTGGTTACTACCCTCGAGTATAATTTTGAAGTAATTTTTGATTAGTAGGTATATTCTGCGTAGATTTCGTATGTTACACGACATAATATTATGCCTGTTTTAATTGAAGGTTTAGTCAGATATAGTTATTAAGAGTACCGATGCCCACATGACGCCAGTTACTTTGTATAATTTTAAAATCTGCAAAATGCCAAACGGCAAAAGCTGTAATACATCCAATACGTTGTATAATTCTATGATTATGATACAACGAATACGACACAGTAAAACACTATCTACTCTAAACACTCTCACATTTTTATAGGCTTTAAATCAGAAATCTACAAAGGCCATTTAGTTACGCCGCGCATTTATCGCCCGCTGTATATTTTATCTTCAGCATTCAGGTAAGCCTGAAAAAACCTCTGACTGCCTACAAAAATAGCTACCATTGAATAAACACAACCATTTTCCTGAAAACTTTTAAAAACTCCAAAAAGTTTTTAAACACCAACCTAAATATACATATTCTCAAAGTAGACCTTCTAAAAACAACGAAAAATTTATGAAAAAATAACAAGAGGCTTACACCAGTTTAAATAAGCACCGGACCGCTCCAACAATCCTTTAAATACAGTAACCCTTCGGCCGCTGCGTAAGAAGATTTCAGTAAAAAGTACAGCGGGGTTCGTTGGACCTCTGCCATCCCGCCGTGCCCGCTGTCTGCTTAGAATGGAAACAGTGAAATGGCGCAGATTCAACCCTTTTTGTAGCTAAAAAGATTGGATTGCATTCGCCTGACGCTAACATTTATGTGGGTAAGACAATGCTCTTTGTGTGCGACGCACAGACAAGTTATTGAGGTATTCATTTGAATTTGTGCGCAATCTAGAGCTGAATACAAATGGGCGTGTTTACTTATAAACACAATAGTAAAGCTACTTGTTCCAAATCGTACAGACAACAATACGTTGCTTAATGCATGTAGTGCAACGCCCAGTCTATTTCATTATGACTCAACAAACAAGAACACGAGTTTACACATTCAAATAAGATAATATCAAGTATAAGATCTCGGCATTAACAGTTATAATTTGGATTAAAGCTGACAGCGTGTCTAATGTGTGACAGTATCGCAGAGATCCGAGTCGAAGTTACGCCCAAACCGTGTCGGGATGAACCGGGCCGGCGGGACCCAGGGTTGCCGGACCAGCCGCAGCGGGGGGTTACACAAATTAAATTACGAAAAACGGTCGAATCAATGTCTGGTGCTTACGTAGCGTACCGACAGACTGACAAATATATACGAAATCAAATTGCTGTGAACGCGCGGTTTTGGGAAAATTGCGTGCGTGTCGATTCTGTTGTGATTTGGTCAAGCTATAAAAGAATTGAGTGGACGATACGTGTTGCTGGATTGGATTTGTAAAATGTACGGTTTATATAATAATTCAGTTTTTATTGTTTAATTATTTAACACGTTTTGAAACGTGTACAGTATTTTTTTTATTTGAGTTTAGTTATTGAGAGAGAGAGATAAAAATGATCCATAGTGGTTAGTAACAAACGGAACTTTTAACTATGTTAGTAAGCACAGAAATCACAAAATTAAAATACAATATTATAGGAATTTGAACTAAAATAAAATTGTAACATTAGTCTGTAGGTGAACCATGCAGCAGTGGTTCAAGTAACGAAAGTGATAATGGGTGAAAATACTTATCAAAATCATTTGAAGATAGGGTCGAATTCAAGTAGACCACGTACTTACATTAAACATTTTAGTTTCAATTCACGAAGACCATATATTATGTGGATTTTTTTCTTTTATTAACAACGGGCTAAGGACTCACGGCACTTGAAAACGGATCGAAATTCCTAGAAAAACTCTAGGAATTTCGATTTAATATTAGATAGTTGAACCCACCAAATCGATTTTTTTCCGTTCCGGATTGAAGACAAACTATTTTTTTTGATCCTTCGTCAAGAACTGAATATAAACGAAATTCAAACTAAAATAGTTTATTGCATAAATCTATTTCTTATTTCGGCAAACATAGCCGATGTCGACCTGGATTCTACCTATTGCAATGGCTAAATAAAATTAGACAAACAATTACTGTGCTTAAGAAACAAAAATACAATAACAAAATGTTGGTACGCTGATACAATCTAGACCTTGCAAGAACTGAATCTACAAGAAAGACATCGTTTTATAATTTTAAAACGTATTTTTTAGTTGGAGTTTAGTTACCGAATACGAAATCATAATCATAAACATGATCGCTATATTGTGTGCCCATCAAGTTAGCGTATGCGAAGTTTCCACTCGAGATGCGAGCGGATCCAATCTCTTACAAGCTTCCCATCGTTCGTGAAATATAGGGTGCAGGAGCCCTGGGGCCTCGGTATAAAATAATATCGGATATGAAGGGAAAATGCCTGATAAAGGCGCCGCGATCGACGATGCTATCACGGGACTGACTGTAGGCTGGGAGCTGGGAATTCTTTTTTTTGTTTTATGTTAGTTGGAAAAACTAAATTGTACTTCAAAATAAAAAAAACAAAAAAAAAATGCATTTTAAGTAAACACCGCTTAAAGAGTTGTAAGTACAAATAAGTTTACAATGCAAACACATCTTCTACAAGCAAACATCATCTAAGTAAAAATAAAAATTTGTGTGCTATGCTTTATAAGCTACATTTTAATTTTTACTAAGATATGTCAACCATTTTGCGCCTTATCGGTACATAGAATAGAATAGAATAGAATCTTTATTTGCTTAGAATGTAGGTATATAAAAAATAAGCTGGCTGGCTGGCTAATACTATTATTATAGCAATAATGTGTCAGATTTGAACAAACTTTAGAACAAAAGTGCTGGCTACTAACCCGATTCCTAGCACTTGACTTTTATAACATGGAATAAACAAATGAAGAACTATGCATTTCAACTCCAAGTGCTTATAAAACACGGTACGTGTTATATTTCTGGAAAATCTTCCACATCAAGTTTTAACCAGGTGTCAAAAACTTTAAAAATAAATCTAAAAGTTTCCATATAAATCCAAGTTTGTGTTTAAACCTAGATACGAAATTTTAAATAGGCAAAACTAATTTCAAGCAAGCTATTTGGGAAGAAATTTTAAAAGTGCTATTTGGCTCTCGGCCTAAAACCGTTCTCCGTATGAGTAAGTTTTGTTCAAAACAAGGGGTGAAGCCGGGCGCCGCGCTATATCGCCCGAACATTCACTACTTGCCCCATTTATTTCGTTAAGATACAATAATTTTACTTTTCTTTCCTATCTCCGGTCTAGAGTATTGCTTTTGTCTGAACAACTTTTCTTGACAAAGAAATAAGTACGGTCCTGCCATGTTACAGCTAGAACCCATCTTTACAATTTAACGACGAATTTCATTCTTGTAGGTTCTTATTATTAAGCAACACTCGTAAATGTCAACAAAAGATAAGGTTTAATTTATGAATTATGCCTTTATTTACAAGCAAGAACGGCGCTTGAAGATTCAACCAAATTGGAACTCGCCACAATTTATGACGGACTCGACATTTTTCATTTTGTCGTCTAAAATGTTATGAGCGTAATAAATTAGTAGAAACATGAGCATCGAAGGCTTTTCCACCAAATTGCACCGATCTATATAAAAATATGACCGTTCAGCAGCAAACGGAGTTACTTTTATAGGGAATAAATTACTTTTGATGAAAAACGTATTATCTTTAACGTTTTCCATTTGGAGCAAATAATAATATTATTTGAATGAATTGCTTCCGCATGGAAATGGAAATAGGACATAAATTGTAATGAGAATACATTAACTATCGTCTTATCAGGAATTATTCTTCGATATAAAAAGTTTTACGTAGTTGAAGTCGAAGGGGTTGACGGACAGAATTGTTGAAAATTATTTCTCACAAAACTTTTTTTTGCTGTGAGAATTGCATCGCGCTGTATTTTCCAAACAGCTACAGCTATTTCTTGTTTGCTGATCAACCAAAAAATATACAGTCTTTAAAGCAACTAGAAATAAACCCAGTATGTTGCACCAGTCGTACGAGTTCCACACATATAATATGTTGTTTGTACATGAGCTTGCAAATAAATTATGACATAATATAAAATCGATTGCTACATTTGAATTTCAAATGTAGTCATGCAGGTCATAAAAAATACAACTATTTTTATGAAGTCGTAAAGTGCAGTCAGAGCTCCCGCTCTACAATCCGTGATGTCATATTTCAAGGGAAATGAAATACTTTTTATTGCAGAATTTCGCAGTAAAATGCTGGCAACACTGTATTCGCGAAATGTTACGGATGATTCATTATATATTTAATATGATTTTAAACAGAGTTGTTAATTATATTATATGTACCTTGGAAGAAACGAACACGAGTAAATGTAATGATGAAATATACATAGTCAAACCTATTTGATTTCAAATTCTGCTATATTTAAACTCCTTGTTATGCTTCATAACTTGGTACATTACCCAAGCAAAACTATTCAAATTAACCTACCCGTTCGCTTACTACAGAAACCCGTCTATCAACCCCTCAAAGACCTTAAATATAAATATCCAAAAACCGTTCTATAATACACACTATTAACGTGGTTTAGGGGAAAAATCTCAAGCGCCCCCTTTTCGCAATTTAGCGTGAAGTTGGCCGATGGTGGCGGGTAGACGTTTATAGTCGGAGCCCTGGTTTATTGGGCTATATATCCTGGGACCCTCAGCCTGCCCCTCGATTTTTACACCATATATAAAAAACATGTGTGATATTGGTTTAGTACCGGTTATACGACGCGCGACGGCCTCGCAGACATTTTTTGGATATTATTTGATGATGAAATGAGAAAAGTATGGCCTGTTTACCTGCTCGTGGAAAATTAAGATGTTTCTTCCGTCAAAAATTGCTGAATGGCCACAACATTTCCTTTGTGTAAAAATAAATTATTATACTCTGTGTACAAAACTCGAGTCCTTTAAGTTCTGAGTTTAGTAAACTTGTTAAGTAACACTCTATGCGGTTCTCTTCTCAAATAACTATCTATGGCATAATCTACATGATCTGACCAAATTAAAGTATTTGAACTGAAATAAGACATTCTCCTAGTTACTTTAAAATATATTCATAATGTTTATAAATGTAACTTGCAAGATTTGATTACTGACAGATTACGAAACAGGTGAAACTAAATAAGAGCTTGCAAAAAGTGTTTGTAAAAAGCATTTAAAAAAGAAATAACTTTTCTATTAATACCGATACACTCAGCCTGCTAGCTGCAGACTCATTTTCTTTACAAACTAAAGTCTGCGGTGTTAGGTTCAACTTTTGTAAGTAAACTTCTTTGTTAATTTTCTTGCTAATAAATAAGACGAGCTCTTGGGATTTATATAATTTCTAGTTGAAATGAATATAATTATTATTTTCGCAAAGAAATATTTTTTCATGAAGATTTATAAATAAATTTGGTCTATTGAGTTCATAATAACGGTCTTTTTGTATCTAAATTACCCAAAAATATTTAAAAAAAGCAAATAAGGAAAGTACCTGTCAACCTCTCTATTAAATCCCTATTCCTATAGCTACTTATAAAAACTTCTACCAAAAGTAATCTTCAAAATAAAATATTATCGAGCACATTCAGGACCCTTCTCACATCGAAAAAAATAGTTCCTCGGGCTAAACAAGCTTCAGAGAATAGGCTATTTTACAGGATAGATGTTTATAGCCAATTCCTTCTTGATTTATAGACATTGGTCGATGTAATTTGAACGGTAAATGATGGTGTTACTTTACTACCTGCGTAATATTCTTTGAAATCAGTGCTACGTTAAATGAGAGAGATGATTATTAGGAAATAACTTCATATACATATATTGGTAGAGGAAATTAGAGTTTAGTATGATTAATTTGTTTTCCTAGAATATAATCAGTGTAGCTAATTTTATGTGGCCAGTAACTAGGAACTCATAATGAAGCAGAAAGCAAAAGTATTAACATTCACCAGGATTCAGAAAGACCACAATACGGTTGGGCTCAATCATCGACCCAAAACGAAACATCACACTTGTAATTCCCAAAACGTAAGGCAGAGGAAGGAAGTAAGAAAAAGTAGAAAGTGAACGTAGTAAGCTAATTTTTCGCCAGATTATGTTAAGTTCCATGTAGTAATAGGAAGAGACCCTTTTTTTCTTTTCTGGTGAGGATTAAATGACTCCTCCCGCTCTGGGTAGGCGGTAGGGAGTGTCAGACTTCTACTGACTAAAAACCACTCATGCTCCTTCTTAGCCCTTTGTGTCAAGGCCGCGGTATCTCTTTTAAACAAGCCTAGTTTAGGAAACGAGCCAAGTCCATCAACCGCGCACCAAATCAAACTTCGTGACTAGCACTAAAAAAAATATTGTTATTGAATCGAATTGAATTGCATTGTATATGTAATGTGACTGTGTGAATGTATTATTATTTCTATTAGGATGAGTCAGTGATACTTGAATTAAATGATTTTATTTTAATAATAGAAAACCCAATAACACTTTGCCGACCCTGTCACGCAACATAGACCATATGTTCAGCTGTTACACTAGCACTACTATACCAACGGGGCAGTCATATAATAATATTTATTTATTTATTTATTTATTTATAACAAATAAAAAAAATAAAATCATAAATTTATAATATCATAAAATATCTAAAAGTGAAAACTTGGAAAGCTGCCAGCCATCCAAGATTAGGGTATTTAACCAAAAAAATCTAATTAGTCCGTCAGATAACATATTTTCTTTTTTCACATTAACAAAAGATTAAGACGATACAGTGCTTCGAAAAGTCGTGTCAAGTCGTGTGACGTCACAAGGTTAGTACTTTTTTACGTAGAAAGTAACGTCACAAGCCCACACTCATGATCTTTGACACGATTTACTTTCGTCAATATTTATTATCTTAATAAATCAAAAAAACACGTAACCAATATTTTTCAATAACATTTTTTTTGTAAAAACTAATTAGAAAACTAAGTAGATGTTTTTTTGAAATACACTTTAAAAAACTCAAAAAAAAACCACCCAAAAAAAATGAAACCCCTGTCAATAGTCATAAAATCAGCATCTTTCACCAAAACACCTGCAACCCTCTTAAATTAAAGCTCCGGTTAAACAACCAGCATGCGTTGTAACAGCCTGGTACAGCCGGTAAGGGTATAAACATTCCACCCGGGTTGGGCCGCAGGACTGTTGGGCACAACCATCGACCTGCGACACGTGCCCACAGCGTGACGGAAATTTAAACTGCTGTATTGACGCGTATGTGATGGAGGTGCAGAAGTACCGCAAGTTATTCTACTTCTTAAATAGCTTGATGATTTTTAAAACAGTGGTACTTATGTTAAATAATCTGGTTATAGGCGTCTCTCCAATAGGAATCTCTCTAGTCATAGAATCTGAATGTAGATTTCTTTGACCAGCGGCAGTTGAAAGATCGTTTTTCTACTAGTTTAAAAAAAAACAACCATGGCGGAAAAGTTAAAAGGTTTGCGATTGAGCTAAAATACCGAAAAGTATAAATCCATATTTTGTTGAAAGTTACAAACACAAAGACATTTTGAATGCAATTATTGCCGCTTATGTTTTGCTTCAACACCTAGAATTATCAGTCTTTGGTTTTAACTTAAGTTTAACAAGTTACATTATACGAAATTCATGACCGTCAGCGTGACCCTATGCCCAAAAGCAAAAGTACATAGGAGTAAAGTATTAATATTAGTCTGTATTCAGATAAAGCTTTATTATTATATTTTTGATTTTATTATTCAGATAAGAAAAAGGGAGCTATCCCAACTGAGCCTTCTGTCACCAAGTTCTCAAAGTGGTATGCGGCAGTCATAATCGTTAGCGGTCCCGCCGCGCCGCAGTCCTGCAACCCGCGATACGTCGAAGGGAAATCTTTTCCCTTTCATATTTATCCCTGAAAATGTTTACTGAATATTTATTCAGACAATCTATCCTATCAGCTATTGCCGTTTTATGAGGTTTTGAAACAGCCATAATCAGATATAGAAATAAGTAGCAGAGCACAGTTATCTAAGCTTTGAGAAAGTAAGTAATATATTATGGATTATAATTCCCCCCAAAATATGTATTTTAAGTTTTTTATAACACAACATCACGCCGGTAATCCCCAAAGGATTAAGCAGAGGTGTGCGTAATTGTACAGTCACATATCGCCAGTAATGTTGCAGTGCCATGAAATAGGGGTTGAGCCTTTTGCCATCAAATGGGCATAAATGCAAACTCCGTGGGTGACATGATAGAAAAGGCTAATCACACTTAGCCCGACCCGTTTATCGAACCCAGGATCCCTAGCTCAGTAGTCAACCTGCTTAATAGACGCTCCTATTCCGAAAATGTCTGATTATAGGCCCCATAAGATTATAGTTGTCCAAACAGCAGAGTTTGTGACTAAAATTTCCAGAACAAAAAAAGTTCATGAAATATGAAAATCAATGACATCGAAATGGCCATCTGTCAAACTACTCCTCACCAGTTTTCTTCATTTTTATCTGTTAAAGAATCATAAACCGGAGTCACAAGTGTTTCTAAGCGTTTCCATCTTGCTATGAACAATGAAGTTGATGGCCAACCTTCAAGTTATTGGAGAGGCGTCATAAGAAGAAAAGACGTTTTGAAGGCCGTGCGTAATGGAACACATAAACTCCCGTTCTTTTCACATGGGGGTAAGTAGAAACCACAGGACGGTGTCTGTTACGATCCTTACATACTCCATACTCTCATTCACATTCAAACATCATACAAGCATGTCGGTTGCGAGTACTACGCACCTGTCCTTTCTGTGCATGTCTTTCTAGGGCGTCCTCTCCCGTTTGCAATTGTAAATTTTGTTTCAACTGAACCTACTGTTTTCCTCCACCGTGTGCAGTAGACGACAGTCATAATCATTAGTGGTAGCAGCACAGTGCACATTGCGGCTTGCCACGATACGTAGGAAGGAAGTTTTTAATGGCTCCATCCGCTCGTGCCGAATGTTGCTACATCTACGTCTCCTGTACCGGCAGATAAGTGCCTGTGTGATGGTGCTCTGATTTTAGTTAATTGCTTTATTACTCTACCGGTAACAAAAGGAAGGGTGGAGTTTTTAATGTGTTCTTTTTCATGGGAAATTATGTTTTGCGTGGAGTAGACAATTTCTGAACAGATCTTTGTGGTGAAGTTCTTTGCTTAATTCTTTTCTTTCTTTCTTTCTTTTTTTAAATAACGTTGTTCCTCCTGTATCATGGGTGCGTTCACAAACATTTATAATCACATACACAAATACCCAGACCCGGAACAACTATCTGTAGGCCATGCAAATATTTGCTCCGTGCGGGGATCAAACCCGCGACACGCAGCGCAGCAGTCCATTGCCAGAGCCTAAGATAAGTTTTAAAACACTGTGTTGAGAAAAAAGGCCCATAACATCCATCCAACTTTGTGAAATTGAGTTTCTGCTTCCAACATAGACTTTTGCCAGAATTTTCCCGTATAAGTATTGGTACTCCTTGATATTATATTATTTAGTTTTCCAATAAATTCGTGCAGATTACGGGAATATCCCAGTATTTCATGAGTTATTTCCAGCGATCTTTGTATACAGATTAAACCACGCGTATATTCTATCGACTGCCCCGAGTCCATCGCTAGTCGAGCATACACGAGCATCCTACGCTACGGAAATGTACGCGTGAATAAACTATTCGTATACAAGGAAATTAATTGAAATGCCGAAAAAAAATGTAGGAGATTGGGGAAAACTCACGATTTTTTAATCGTTATTTAATCGGTTCCTAAGTCTTTTGTAGATTTAATGAAATCTTTACTACACAAGAAATGATAGTACCGTCAAATGTTTAAAATGGATTTATAACTACCCTTTATAGCAAATAAATTGCCGTGAAATGGAACCAATAACACTTGTATACAAAATTCATAAAGTTATTGTAACAACATTACAAAACCATTTAAAAAGTCATTGTCATAATATTGTCGTTCATTAAAATAAAACCCATTCCCCTAACGTCCAAACAGCTCTCAAGTAAAACTAATTAACATAAATATAGCAATAACCACGTAATAAACAAAAACATAACTTTGGCTCTAATCTCCTAAACCGCTGCGACAATTTTGATAAAGTCTCCACCAACTCACCAGCTTCATTTGATATTCTAAACACTTTAATGTAAACTATAAACTTCTATAGACAGGCCATATCAATAAGATATTCATACGAGTATATCAGTTATTTATGAAAACGATAATAACCCTTAAAGCAGTATCGATTACGCATCGAGTTTGAATATCAATATCGATTTAGCTGTCATCGCGTCACCTACGCAAGAGTGATATTCTTAGAAACCCTTTGTTTATTGTGAAACTTGATAGCTGCATTGTATGTTTCGAAGTTGTTACGAAATACTTGCTGTTTCAAGTGTTTTATGTACAGTTCGAAGTTAGTCGTGTTTTTATTATTTATAAAATCACTAGCTGTTGCCAGCCGCTTCACCCGCTACAACTCTAAAATCATCCCACGGGAAGATAAAATCGGGATAAAAACCTTCGTATGTGTTAATCCAGGTTATAATCTATGTGTGTACCAAATTTTATCCAAATCAGTTCAGTAGTTTTTACGTGAAGAAGTAACAAACATACACACTCACAAACTTTCGCCTTTATAATATTAGTGTGATTATCATCTGTTAGCCTTTTTCCTACTATCGGGGTCGGCTTTCAGTCTAACTGGATGCAGCTAATAAGATACTCCTAGGTAAGACTAGTTGCAACTTGGGCCAGTGCCCTGTAACGACTATCAATCTGGAAAGACAGCTGGGAGCAACGACTTTACCTACTTTCCGAGGCATGGAGTTTGTCACCCATCCACGGACCAACCAAGGCAAGCGTAGCTTAACTAAAAGCGAACCAAGTAGCGATAATCTCGTTATCATTTATAAAAGAATTAACTCAGAACCAAATTAAAATGTATTTTTAAGGCTCTCTCTTCATGTTCTTCAACTGAAATTGCCAATTTGAACCCTACATGCCACTCAATTTAATGGATTTAGTCATCCTTAGGCTGTCTAGGAAAAAGTGACCTTTGCTGACAGAAAGTATTAGGAGAGGAGAGAGTAATAAAAAGCCGACTTCTATTGCTTTTCAACAGCCACTTCGGCACAGTTGTACTTCAAAGTATTTAAAGCTGACATAAAGCGACATGTCAAGTATCAGTAAAGTTTATATCTTCTACCCCAGTCTAATAAACACCCTATTATACCTATATCAGTCACAACTCAGCCCTGCCTTAGTTGCGGCTGTAAACTTTACGAGCGCTAGTGCTGCCCAAATAACGTTATTAAATAACCGTTATTCACCGGTATTAACCGCTATTTAACGATAATAACTCAAACAACAGTCAACTTTTGATGGACGGTTTGTTAGTGGTTGGGGTTAATGGTTTTCGTTTAAACACTTAATTATAATAAAGTTATTTTCAGTAATCGTTTTAAATCATTGCGGTTGACGATTAATTTGATTTAATAGGTAATTTTATTAACTTACTAGCTAGCCCGCGGTTTCACCCGCGTGGATGTCGGTTATCGCGACCGATGTCGGCTACCGCGGCCAAAAGCAGACTTCTACTGACTAAAAACCACCTATGTTTCTTCTTAGCCCTATATGTCAAGGCCGCGGTATCTCTTACAACATCCCGCAGCCCCGACGGGCCTTACAATATCCCGCAGCCCCGACGTGCGCCCTTTCATCCCCTTACAACCCTTATTTCGCATTAAAAAGTAGCCTATGTCCTTTCTCAGACTATCTGTGTACCAAATTTCGTTTAAATCGGTTCAGTAGCTTAGGCGTGAAAGCACGGACGAAAGCACAGACAGAGTTACTTACGCATTTACAATATTAAAAATATAGTAAGGATTATGATTTTGGATATAATTTTTTTGATTAAGTTTTGCTGTAGTGCACGGTTTTGTTTCTACAAAACCGTGCACTACAGCCAAGTTTTATATTGAGCGTATTGCATAACTAAAACTCTTTCTACAAGCATCCAATGATCTAACGAAGACGATTAAAAAATCTTAATAATAATGGTATGGCAGTCCGTAATTAAAATACCGATAAAAACTCAAACGATCCGGTCCGCTAATTTTCACCGTGCATAGAACCGCTAATTTTCACCGTGGTCCAGCCCTACGACTTCCGACCATAACACGTCACATGGCTGAACGCCAATACAGGGCAATAAGCTCAGCATCGGAAGTCCATCTCTTCATCCATAACCATTTGGATACCACACAGGTCCGTTATATCCATGGAATATTCCACAAGATTCATGGTGGTACTAGTTGGCGCGGTACAATGGTTGTAGATGGGATACGATGGCCTTTGATTGAACTGTTGGAAGTCGGAGCCAAGAGTTTGAAGCCAAGTATTAGTTTTCATAGGTTCTTAAAGTGCTCAAACGTTCTTAGATGGGTATTAAGGACGTCTCTATTGTCTGTCTGTGTATTCAGTAGTAAGTGGAGGTTTGCACGAGTTTGAAGTGTATCATTTCTATGTTAAATGTAATGTATTGCCTCGTTAGTCTATTGATTGCAAGCAAGACTGATGTGCATTGCATGTGATCCAGGGTTCGATTCCAAGAACGAGCAATGTGATATTGGGTTTTTGTATCAGGATTTGTTCAGCAGCAACCATGTAATTGTGCCCGGTTGATGGCAATAGGCTCACCCCCTATTACAAGCGAAATGTTGGTGTACTAAGCGGTTCACCTCGTTAACTCTCGGGGATTACAGGCGTGATGTAAGGTTTTGTCAAATCTAAATGATTGCGTTACGACTAACAAGTAGTAAGGGGTAGTATGATGGGCCTGTGGACGGTGAGTTATGGGCTAGCTCGCCGTCTGTCCGTCTTGTGACGACGACAGGCCGTGTCATCGGCGCGTTCGGGTTCCACGCGCGCCTCAAAGAGATGTCAGCAACATGGAAGGGCCCGCAAGGGCCGACGCTTGTCGGGGCTGCGGGATGTTATAAGAGATACCGCGGCCTCGATATAAAGGGCTAAGAAGGAACATGGGTGATGTTTATCAGTAGAAGTCTGACACTCCCTTTTGCTCTGCCCAAGAGCGGGAGGGGTTATTTAATAACCACAAAAAACAAGGGGTAGAAAGATAATGTTTAATTCTTAAGAAGGTACCGTTTTACTGTAAACACAACATTTGCCTCAAAAAAAGACTTGCATATGTACCCCTGAGAACAGTCTTTCAAAGTAAACTCACACTTTTTTGGAATTCCAATTTCTGAGGGATTTGAACATGAACTTTGATATTTTTTACGCGTCTTCCCTATTCGTTGTGATCTAGGTAGATTTAAGGAGGTGGTGCAAAATGGTTTCCATATGGAATGATACTCAAGTACTTTAGATAGCGTGCCTTGAATATAATCGGCATAACTACATGATCGATATTTGACTTTTGATCGCCGATCTATAAGACATTCCCATATGTTTATAAAAAGGGAAGATAATTCGTAATCGTTTTGATAAGATGGGTCAAACTGGATGCTGAAGATGGAAAAGGTTGTGATGCACCTTCGAAAATACTTCTATTAATGCAGGTCTAATATAGGCTGAATTGATTATAAGCAACAGTGTTGTAATTAATATGAGCTAACTTTGTACAGCAGTACTGCTCATCTTCCTTCTCCATTAGTTATTTCAATGCATAATATCAACTCTACAAAAAAGATCATTCTATTCGAAGTACCCCAAGCGACACACAATGGTACAAAAGCGCTCGCCAACTAGTTGCGACAAGATAACACTCGGTAACACCGCACTCGGTTATGTACACAATTTGTACATAAACACACACATACATCTCTCTAGACGCTGCAACAATATACCATTTGGATTAAACTCGCTGTCCCAAAGGATGGCTGAATGCGGCGCTTTCTAGAAGCATTTCGATAGCTATTGTTGCAATCTTAGATGAAAAAAATATGTTTTTTATGTTTGGTTATTTTAGTAGGTATACACCTTTAATGTACGCAATCCAATGCTGGGTCTCACTTTATGACCTCAAGTGTGGGTTGGTAGATTACACCTATATTTTTTTAGTTCTTTGGAGACGTCTGTGAACCTTACGTTTTTTAATAATATTCATAATGAAAAACAAACATATACGTACTAGTAAATTAATTGATTGTCGACTGTCTTATATGTACGTAGATTCGCAAGTCACTTTGTTTCCTGTCAAATGTGAGCGAGATTTCGGTTCTCGACAATTAAAGTAATGTAAAATTCTTTAGATAAGAATTTAGGCGTTCGTTGGTTCGTAGGATGATGCTCACTGAGTAGCTAAAGCTACATGAAAGGATCAATTTAATCGCATTATCGGCATCGACATTTTAATGTTAGGTTACACTATGTGTTCGAAACAAGGGGAAATCTTTTAAGCGGCCTATTTTTGAAGCATCAGTAGAGTGATTGCACCTTTTGGATAAGCATAATAATAATCAAATTAATAATAATAATCTTAGCTTCTTATCTTTTAATTATCTTTAAATGTTTTGAAATTCATTGAACGTATTACATTTTATTCGTGAAATAACAGAATCGAAAGGAACTAACGGAATGCAAATAAAATGTAGAAGGATTTTAAGACATTGCAAATTGGATTCAGTTCTAAAGATTAGGCCTTCATTTATCTCTCTTAAATGAATTATGTATCGAATGATTATGAACGATAAAGGAGTAACGTCTAACAAGGAAGAAAGTAAGAAAAAAACGTGTAGTGCCGACCACAAATAGAATAATTACTCTCTTCCTACTAATTGACCTAGACAAATTATAACGGCTACGGAATGTACACAATTTTCTCTCTGTTTTAGGAGCAAAACATTTTCACTTTTTTAAGAAGATGTCAGATCATTTTATTCAGTAATCTTTTATGAGTCGGTCACAAAAAGATTGTCAACCTCATTTATAACCTTACTACCTAACACTGAAAAAAGTGCTAACGCCCGCCGGTTGCTGCAATAAAACTTTATTTTAGTCCTTCAAGAGACCTCTAAAGACCGTTACTTGGTAGTAATCACCCCATCTGAGGGAATACTATAGTTTTATGATCGCCTTTTGTTTCTAATGCCCTTTAATAAAATAAAATGGCATGATGAATGGACGGATCTGTCTGTGCAAATGTTAGTTTACTTGATAGTTCTAAAGGTAAGTTTAGACGGATGGAAATTAAATTATGCTGTGAAGAGGTACTGGTTAGGGTCAATTGAGGAGAATCTTTTATTGTAGTAAGCAACAACATAAAATAGTTATACAATATCAATTAGCAAACGGCATTTTTACTCCAGATATACGCATGAGAACCAGAGTTACCGACGTAGCCCGAAGAATTGCCAGAGTTAAGTGATAATGGGCAGGCCACATTGCTAACCGAATAGGTAGCCGATGGGGCTGAAAAGTTCTGGAGTGGCCATCGCGAACCGGAAGACGGTGCGTTGGAAGGCCTTCCATAGCTAGATGGACCTGGTGAAGGTTGCGGGGATCCACTGGATGCGAAACGCATGGGACCTGACACTTGGGGGAGGCCTATGTCTAGCAGTGGACGTCTTTCAACTGAAATGATGATTATGATAATTTTAACTCGATTTTAACAACAACCCATTAAATGAAAAAAATACTGAATGTTTCTGCTTAGCCTTAGTCATATCGTGTTTTAAAATATGGCTAGTAACTCAGGGCAATAAAAAATAATGAACTCTTTTATTCCGGCTGCTTTATAACCCTCGTTGACGTAAATACTTCACAGTGCAGTGTGATTTAAACCAGCTTATTTAAACCCCTGACTACACTTACTTTAACGACTCACTTCACTGCTCCGCGATTTTCTCATTTTTACAATTCATGTATCACAAGCTTTACAACCGAAACTCAGAATAGCACAGAACTAAGCAACTTCTTGCAAACTTCACTTCAACCTAATTTACTTGAGTATAAGGTGGATATTTGTACATTTTCATGAAATTTAATTTAAAACTGCGGTGTGCACTTATATCTCTAGGGATTTAGCGTCAAATTGGATTGCTTTTCTACAAGTTGTGCATTTGCATAAGGACAAAAGATGTTAACGCCATCGGTTGGGATGAGGAATATTTGTGCTGTATGTTGTAGAGAACTGAAAGCGGATAATATGTGAAAATTTATCCTACTTCCTAATAATATTATAAACGCAAAAGTTTGTAAGTTTGTATGTATGGATGGATGTTTGTTACTCTTTTTTTGTTTTTCTTTCACGCAAAACTACTGAACGGATTTGGATACAATTTGGTACACAGGTAGTTTATAACTGGATTAACACACACATAGGGTAGTTTTTATTCCGAGCGAAGACGGTGGCAACAACTAGTTTTAAATATTTGACACTAACTGTTGCCAGCGGCTTTGCCCGCTACAACTCGAAAATTATCCCACAGGAAGATAAAATTGGGATAAAAACTATCCTATGTGTTAACCCAAGGTGTCAGCTAACTCCATACCAAATTTTATTAGAATCGCTCCAGCCGTTTAGACGTGAAAAAGTGACAAACGTACACACACACACTCACAAACTTTCGCCTTTATAATATTAGTTGATTCATCACGAGACATTAAAACCAAATCAACCCTTCGGGGATTGCAAGGCTCCCGTGGGGTTAGGCAGCGGATTAGCTAATACTACAGCACCATTAATTCACCATACAGTTAGGTTATCCCATGTAGCAAGGGTAAACTTATTGCCACAAACGGGGCAACAATTCAGCTTCTGTGGCTGTCTACTAAAAAAACTAACTTTACTTTTTTTTTTGAGTGTCAGACTTCTACTGATTTTTTAGTCAGTAGTAGTCTGACACTCCCTTTTGCTCTGCCTAAGAGCGGGAGGGGTTATTTGATGATTTTCCACCCGCCAAAAAAAAAAGACTGCTCAGTTATAAGGCTTACGACCACTAGACCATCGAGGCAGTCTTAGAATAGACAGTCTGTAATTAGAATTGTAATAATTGAGCCCGTGAAGTACATGTAGATAGGCAGTATGAAGTTGGTATTCATTCAAGTTCCTAAAACATCGCATTCTGCAATATGCATTGTATTAAAAATTCCTCGTTACAGCTTCACAATATTTTTTATCATACGTGGTCAGCATTAAAATTTAACATTGGTTATTTTTCAAAACTAAAGTAGAAATTACATTCAGTACCTACTACAACGTTCACAAAAACATTTGGAAAATGTTTCGCAAATTATCAAAGTAGAAAATCTGCATCTGCATTTTTATCGCGAAAATACTCTTAAAAACGTTCAAAACATTCCGACATTTTAAAACGGTTTAAGAGCTAAGCTTAAATAATATCCATGTTTATGAATCCAATGGAAACTAAATTATAATCGTGTGAAATTAGAGCTCATTTTGGTGTGGAAATAAAAGTATTTACAAGAAAAGCAATGCATGTTGCGCCGAATGAAATATTGAAAATTCCGCGGGACGTGTGTGCAAAACCACTGAAATTGGTTTTACAGCTATGTGATCCTTATGTAGGAGGGTATAAGGACCATTTTTGTGATGCTAAATGTATTATAAAATATGTTTTGTACGTGTTTCTGCGACTGGCTTTGACACTTGTCGCGATGTTATTCAGTCTTCGCTTAAAAGGAGCTTCCACATACCATGGCGCGTCTATATACAATTACACAATGTGGGCAAGCACAATTTATAACTTTTATTTAATGCTTAGGTAGGCGCCAACTAAAAGTAAGATACTTCTGGATAAGAGATTTAGCTTTAGTTTTATAAAGTTATTGAGATTTGAAAAAGTAGAGGAAGAAACGTCTTTTTACATACATTGTTTTCCATTGTATCTGTATTTTTTGTGTTGGTTTTAGACTAGAAGTGACTGTATTCTATGTTGGGTAAAAAGAAAAGTTTACACGGGATAGTAGTTGTACTATCTCGTACAAACTTTACTTTTTACCCTGCAGAAAATCTTAAAGAAAACTTCTATTCACGTCCCATAACTTTTACTAGAAACAAACCGCAGCGACTTCACCCGTCTCGTGTGGCGTTGTCCTAAGATTGAAAAATATTAGAGCACGCTATGACACCCGCTGTCACATTAGTACGTGTTGGTAAACGTTAACAAATTGCATGTTTAATGTGATTTGTTTGCGACAGCAGCGCAGTGACGCACATACATTGCTGCTTTTCGCTGATAAATTATATTACATTGCGTTATTAATGTGGACGTGTAGCTGCAAATCGCGTATTTGTCGTGTGTGTTTGACTTAATTCTGTGATTATTTGGAATTTCTGTAATACCGTGTTTGGAATTTCAGGGATTTGATTATTGGAAATAGCTTTGACATTTACTAGAAATGTAATTCCTCACTGCGAAATAACGGAAAAACAAATGGGCATGCGGAAGATACATACAACGTACTTACTAGTTTCAAACCTTGCGGTCTGTTAGAAACCATCATTATGTAAGATAGGCGAAATGTGAGTGTACTTTAAGGTACACCTCTGCATAACCCTTCAGGAATTACAGGCGTGATGTTATGTATGTTATGATATGTAATTACAATCAGTATTCATGTCACTAGTTCAGTTAGGTTTAATGTTGAATAGGGTGAATCTATTGGCATCAAAAGAGTAAAAATTAAGATTCCTGTATTAAATATGAAATAATCGCAGGCACACTGCTAATACCATCTAATACCTATAGCATAAAGTCTTTGCAAACCCTTCTCACAAAATATCCAGAAAAATCTAATCAAATAACGTTTCAGTCATGTAGCGATAAATCTGAACATTTTGCTGAAAACTTCGCAGCGGAGAAATAGTAAAGTGAACGTTTTCAAAGAAACCCTGACAGGAACCGAAAGGACTGGCCGACTTTGTGTAACGGAGTCAATTTATTTCTTAAATAAAACTTTCCACGCGAGTATCGTACACGAGTTTAGTTGCGTGGGTTCAAATACTTGGGTGCTTTGGTATAAAAATATATGTTGGGGTTCGCACTGCGAGGGAATGTTGCTGCGTTGATTTTTAAAGAAGTTTTGTAGTGTTTGAAAGTTAATTTCTTCAAGTGTTTAAAAAACTTTCTTGCTTAGGTACGATCCGCTTTGCTTTTACAAGATAGAATCTGGTTTTCATATGTTATTGTAAGGAAAAACCATTATTTCTGTCTGTAAAAAAAAACTTATCGACTTTAAACATTCTGTCGTAGAGGAACTGAAAATTAACTTACTAGCAGAATGTCCATTTTGTTTTTTTTTGGTCATTTAAAATAAACTGACACTACATAAACGCACGAAGCTGCTTTTTCATAATAATATATGTACATCGTTATTTCGTCGACACCTCGTTATAAGTTGGTCTAATCAAAAGATAAGCCTTCGCGTTTTGTCTTCCCAGTGCATTCTCTGCATAAGTCTGGTCTCTTGCGAGTTTAGCTAAGTGTATGGAGATTGTGTAACCGAAGCGCGCCGCGGTCGCCGACGTTCAAGTGCTACACAACTGGACCAATGCCCCAACATTACTGTTTTGTTATGTTCTAGGATTAATACTTCATTTTTGACATAACATAACGTGAACACGCATTTTACACCCACATATCGCCGACGACTAGGTATAACTAAATTAATTTAACCTGCTTCTTAGAATAAAATATACATTTTTGAAATTCTTGTTAATCCTGGGAATTGATTTCATGGTCTGTAGTCACGCTTACAACTATAGAAATACATAATAAATACTATATCTATGCTTGCAACTACTGGAAAATAAAATTTCTTACGACATAATATAAGTAAGTAAGGCCTAGTTAGTATTTGGACGATCGTATCGAAAAATACTTGCATAAGCTGAAAAGGACGTGTAACTCAGTTAAACTGTAATTTAAACTGCGTGATAATCTCTGCGTGTAAAGAGACTTTACATTTGCATGAACATCGTTTTAGAATATAGGCAAGTAATGTAGTCGTGTCGTAACATAATATCAAAATCGTGTATCACTAATAAACGAAAACACATTGATCGTCTACACGTATGATGTATTATCATCTTTATTATCCCTCAAAGGATAGAATAACATATTAATCACACAACATTATCCGCAGCAACAAATCTACAATCCCTTACTTATAATAAATCACAAAAAGAACCATCTTTCGTAGCTTTTAACATTAACTGCTGATGACTAACAATATCAAGCATATTTATGATATACCCTCTTAGCGGAATATCATTTTACTCATACAAAATTGAGTCGTAAAAAGCAGTAAGTTCTCAGTTCGACTAATCATCGGGCCAACGGGAGCAACGGGACCAACAGCTCATTACTCTCGAGTTGACAGATGAATTTATTAAAGTAGCCATCTTGAATACACATCTCATTTGTCAGGGTGTCTCGTAAATCCATCCAGTGTATCGCTTTCGAGCCAAAGCTGCAGCGCTGAAGTTTTTGAAGTCTGTTTTCGTATGTTAATGGATCATTAGGTTGATATCAAAATAGGATGGGTGACCATGATGCTTCTTGGTGGTAAATGCATCAGTATTGCTGAGAATAAAATACTGTCATCTCAATGTTTGGTTTTGTCCTAGGCGTGCAAAATCAAGACTACGAGATCTCAGTCTGCACTATTTGTAGGTAGGTTGGTATGGGAATCATACTTTTGAATATACACATAAGAAAACATGACGGCTGTAATTCCCGAAGGGTTTGGCAGAGGTGTACCTAATAGTACAGCCCCATTTCGCATGTAAAAGGGGGCGACCTTATTGCCATCAACTGGGCACAAATGTGCACTCCATGATTGTGTATGTGTGGACATTTTAATCAAAAGAAATGAAAAAGGTAAACTTGTAGAAAATGCGTATGGTATTAAATCTACCTCTATACATGACTGTGTACGCTTGAAAGATTAAATACATTAATCAATTCAAACCTAAGAAAATGGATGATTCTAAACCAAGAATTAACGCGGTTCAAATATCCAAGCGTGAGGTTGTTCATAACTTTGTTCATAAACAAACAATTTCTGATTAAAATCAATTCACGAGGCTGTTACCGTATAATTCAGACATACAAACATATGCTCCCAAATATCAAACAAACAGTAATTAACATATTTTTACAAAATCAAACGTCGGGTTAAATAAATTATCCGCTCGTTTACTTTATAACTTGTCAGAACAAATAGCCCCGGGTATACCCAGCCACACGGGTTATACCCGGGTTGGATTGCACCCGGTTAACCGTAACCGGACCCTAAACACGGTTCTTTGTTGATATAAATTTATTGAGCGCATAATTTCATGCGCACTGGTTTTCTAGGATTAATTGAAATGGATTGAAACAAATTGGATCGTATTGGCGATATTTTAATGAAATATGTTTTATTTTGTTAAATTCAAACTGGGAACAAGGGTATTATATTAAACGAAAATATGAATATAAAAAATTGATTGTTTTTAATGAATGTCATCAAAATGATGGGACTTACTAATCGCGTAAATATGATCAGATGAAAAATAAGTATAAAAAAGATTCCAACGAATTATATGGGACAAGCCTCACTATTCCCAAACCACTGTAACTCCTGTAAGCCAGAACCAACAGTGGCGACCACAAGAAAACCGCTGAGACAATGAAGCTCGACGAAGTCCCAGAGAAACAATTTAACTGTATTGGATCCCGCAACGAAATTAATCAGAAAAGAATAGCGGAGGAGTAGGAAAAACATTATTTCCACTTCCCTCCATATCAGCAGGAGACAGAACAGAACAAGGCCAATAGGCACACAGGGACGTATACAACTAAGACGGATATACGGATAAGCCCAGTTGCCTAGCATTAATATTACTTTCATATTAATCTTATTGTCATTAATATCACTGGGTCCTAAGAAAATGGATGATTAACTGATATTGATGAACTGATATTTGATTCCAATAATACCTAGATATGACAAACCAACGAATTGAAAACCTTCCCCTTTTTGAAGATTCCCTTTTATTGTACCAATCACTAGAAAAACATGTAGTTCGACCATCAAACCTTATAAAACCCAAAAACCCCAGTCCCCAACACTAATAGTCAATAAAAATGCGAAAACAGAAAACGAAGGTCCTATCTGATTTGTTTAGAATAAACACTTAACTAATATTGCGAAAGTAAAGTAATAAAGAGACGTACCTATACCGCCCCATGTAACAATTATGGACGCCTCCCTTGCGTTTTGTTAGAGAGAATAAACAGTTATGAAGAGGAGAGGAAGTTGCGGTGCTAGTAGGAGTGTGTCGGGAGGGACTGGGTTATAAGAGGACGCGGGTTCAAAGGTTAGGTCTGGTAAATGGGTAAATGTCGTGTGATTGATTGGCGATTTTTCTGCCAATCAATCTAGCAACATAATGATTTCTGTGAAGTCAAGTTTTAGTCACCTAACAAAATAGTAGTCATAGTAGTGTCTATATTTATATGGACTACTGCCATAACACTTTCGAATGTAATAGCAATAAGCGTGTTAACAGTAAAATCAGTAAAGTAATATTAATTCTGTTTGAATATTTTAAACTAAATAAATACGATTGTAAAATGTGTTCGAATTAACAAATACAGATTATATCAGTGTGTAAAACCAGAATCATTTAGTACGAGTTGGTACCTACGGAACCTATTCGTTTGCAATTTAATCGGTGTTGAAATAAAATTATCGTAACGTAAATAATTGTTGCGCTCCAAAACAGTTTAATAGTTGCAGTTGACACCTGTTCCACCAATAAACTGGCTATATTAAACTCTATCTGTATTAATTATCAATTAAACGCTTTTAACGTTTCAAAATTTTGCCGACAGCATATCATTTGTACGACTTACTGAAATGTTTTATCAATTAGATGACTTTGATGTAAATAATATTGGTATTTCAACTGAAAATTATTAAATTTATCCAAACAATTGTAAGTTCACTTCAGTGCTCTTTCTTAAGTCACAGCTCACGCCCTATTCTGTGGATCGTCGGAACTCGCGGAGGCTTCTTTAATTCCGCTCCAAGGCGCCTCAGATAAGAAGTAGATCGAAGTAACTTTCCGATGCGAGAACTTCAAACAATTAAGCCTTTATTTCGCGCTTCCAACAATGAGAAGTAATTAGCGGAGTGCTTGACGATTCCGGCATTTTTTTGCAAACGGAACTTTTCCAAATACCCTCCCATTGTTCGTAAATTTTCATCAAACTCCCGCTGACCCCCGGGAATCTTATTAACGGAGCGACGCTTCAATGTTTTATTGGAGCCATTGAATCTATCGCGCGGAGGCTCGACGGAAACAACCAATATGCCGTAGATAACAAATCTTTGGAGCAATTTAAAGGGCCATTTTTAATATCCGCTCGAGGTCAACATCCTTCCCTTCGCACGGCCCTGCCGGTGCCCGCTGCTCTATGTATCATACTAAATTGAATAAAGGTTGATTTGTAGGCCTGAAAGAACGTTTTCAATACTCCTTATTGAACCATTATGTCTAATGGCTGTGACAATAGAGCATTACAAATTTGTCTCGTCGAGCTCGCCCGGATACCATAGGAGCACAACAGGAAGATTGATGTCGGAAGACAATGTAGATCTTATCGTTATCAAGTGAAGGTTGTTTTTCGGGTGAATACGGGAGATGTCCCAATTGAGTTTATCACCGGATATTGTAAAATGGTCGTAGTTAGGCGGCACAATGTGTCGGTAGGCATTGATGGGCCTGCGGCACGCTTGCGGGCCTCGGTTTTGTTTGGGACTATACTAAAATTAATTTGATGGGTACACTCCACAGCTTACGGTATTACGTTGAAAGCGATTGAGGCGTAATTAAATTTCCTCAAAATGAAGTAAGCAAGCAAGCAGTAAACGGAAAGCATAAAGTAACTAAAGAGTTCCTCTGTTGTCCTAAATGCTTACCGCTGGGTATGAAATAAAACAATTCCATTAGGGTAGGTTTGTCTATGCACAAAACAAACGAGTTGAATATTTGAGTTATTCGCTTTAAAGCTATATTATATTGTGAAGCCACTAACCTGGTGGACAGATGCAGTCTCCTACATCACGCTCTTTCCGCGACAGCTCCGGTCCCGCACTCAGAACCGGTTCCTCCACCTTCTCGGCGGCTCCTCGCCGAAAGTCTTCGAAGTGCTTTTCCAACACTAGCACCCGTTGCTCCAGGGTGTGCTGCCTGTACAGCCCGTAGCCACAAACGATAAAAAAGAATAAACAACAACACCACAGCACTACAATGTTCAGGACATTTTTGTCACCGTCCTGTCTGAAATTCGGATTAGCCATTTTTGGATGAATGATTAATGATGGCTAAGGATCATTGTCAAGACCGGTATGGCCGTGAGGTCGGACGAGTGTGGATCAATTGGCTCGTGTGCTCTCGGTTGCTCCGCGGCCCGCTGGGTTGTCACTGGGGCCTCTCTGCGCTCCCGCGGGAAAGGAAGTGGCCCGTCCATCGTTAACTGCCCTTCTAGTTGTGTCGATTACCGCTCGAGTACCCTAGCAGTAGCAACTACCAAACTTTGATGGACGTGTTACATTGTGTGTTCCGGATGCTGAGCTTTGAGATCTGTTACTTTATGTGTGTGCTGGTTGGATTAAGCGCTGCCTGTAGGAATAAGGCATATTACGTTTATGTTATATTAATGAAAAACTTATATAGAATGAAAATCTCGAAAAGTTGTATTAAAATCCATACATTGTAAAAACAGGCTGAAGTATGAACACAAAAAAGTTTGAATAGTATCATAGTAGATGATCAACGGTTTCTGTCTACCGTCTTGTAAAAAGGCGTAGGTCTTATATTATTTGCAAGTACGAAAATACATAGAGCAACGGAAATACAAAAGAAATCTCGAAGTACCTAGAGAAACAAACAAACAAATAAATTCTGACGGCCATTTCCATCGGAAAACTTTCTTTATATATGTATATTGAAACCAGTAATTCTGCACTCGAGTTCAAGGTTCGCGGCCGTCGTAATATTTAGTACTAAACAAACCACAGCCCTTTATGATCGCATAAACATTAATGTCATATGAAATCAGAAATCTTCGGCTACATTACCATGACAATAAGTTGTAACTAAACGATTTGCATATATATTGCACATAAGTTGTTCTTCAATCGCGTCACCAGCAATTATGGGTATTTCTTAGCCATGTTTTACACGGACAATGTCCCGGGGTGAGGCTGATAAAAATGGTAATGTTGGAGTTAGCCTACGCGTCGTATTAGTTGTACCAACTGTCAGGGGAGTAGGAATGTTTCATCTCCCCTGCTGCGACGAATAAATCTCCCAAATCTAGAAGACGGTGTAAGGATCCCCCTTTCTGTCCTGATAGTGTTTGCAAGTGATAAATGGGACGGCGACAGGTGAATCTCTGTGCGTTTAGGATCGTCCAATCTTGGATTGTGGATTTGGGTGTGAAATATGGTTGGAGATGATAAAACGTTGTTGAGATGGACGCCATTTTGGGGTATCGACTGATATTGATGGTGCTTCTTTATTGCAGTGACTAAGGTGATTTAGGAACCATTTTTCTTCAACTTGAATTAAACGACAACGAATATAGCTTTGATTAGGTATGTATTCCGTCTTATTATAATAGTGTTGTTTTTTTCTGCGTGGGTGCTGTCTGAGCAACTCTGAGATTGAATGTTATTTCATTAAACATTTGTAAGCTAGTCACGCAACCATTCCTTACATTACTCTGTCACTCCGCAATCCATTGCTTAAAAAGCGCATTTAAAAGCAGTCGACATTTACAACAAAACAAAGTTAAAGAATTCCTCGGATCCACTAACATCGGGGATGTCAGCAATCCGGACATTATTGTAGCACATTACACCGGTAGTAACGCGACACGCAGTGCACGGTGTCTACAAACATGCCTCTAACAAGGGTAAATTAAAATTCCTTCCCCGTTTTATACGCAGTGGGGTCACCCTTGTTTAGAGGCAAATATCTCCGCTGAAAACGTTATAGAAACGACATCTTCTTGAATTACCAAATCCAATGCTGGTTTTGTATCCGATAGTGAACACACTATACATGTGAAAGCAGCATTGTATGTTAAACTTGGCGAAGGATTAGACATTAAAAATCACCTGCGTTGACAAAGCGTGAGGTGTACATGTAATTTATGGGTTACCTGGGACGCGGCGGGAAACAAGATTTTATTACACACTTGTTTAATTTCCAGAACATCTCCGAAGTTTTATGTTTATAATTAAGTATAGTGTTAACGAAGGTGCAGCACCTCAAAGGGGTGGTTGACCGGGGATTTCGCAAATCTTAAAGTTAAAGAGTTAAGTTTAACTGCGCAAGTCTTAAAGTTCGTTATAAGCTGAGGTTGTAAGTTCATTGACAATTAAACGAAAACCAGCTAAATGAAAATGAGGTTATTGCTTGCAAGTCTTATAAATTTGTTGGCCACATAATTTAGTGCATACTTTTCATAGAGAATATGATAATTTCCTTCACAGTTTAATTAAAACTGCTCTTTCGGTTAATTTTTATTATTCCCCAGACGTTGTTACGGCGTAAAAGATACATTAATTCTAATAAATGACACTCTTGTTTCAAATGATGAAATCGTTATAATATTCACTTATTTAAATGGTAAACTCATTTATGATAATATTTCTTTTCAAATATTAACGGCACCACTTTTAAAAAACAAATTAACTCGATTTTTTTAATGCTGCAATAGGGGATCGGACAAAAAAAAACTAATAAGTCCGTCAGATAGATTTCCAGAAAATATTGTTCACGTATTATTTCTTTTTTCACATAAACAAAAAATTAGGACGATACAGTGCTTCGAAAACTCGTGAACTCCTCAAAAACGTCACATGTTAGTACATTTTTTAACTACAAATGACGTCACAACCCCCCCACTCATGATCTTTGACGCGTCTTATTTTCGTCAATTTTTATTAATTTGAGAAAACAAAAAACACGAATCCAATATTTTTCGATAAGCTAACTGACGGACTAATTAGAATCATATTTTTTTGACTCTGTCCGATCCCCTATTTACATTTATTTACACCGATTGAAAGTAAACGGTTCCTGAGTGAGTGGTGTTCTTTTATATTGAAAGTCACGACAATGAGCTTTTCAAATAGCTACCTTTATTGGTTTTATTTTTTTTTATTTTTACCTCTATTGCACCTGTACGGCAGAGGTCAAGAAAGGCAGCCGCTCCATGTAAAAATTCAGCTGCATATGGTCAAGTTAAACCCTCAACATAATTAAGAAAAAGCTAGGCAGATAACCCAGTAATCAGATACAAACAAGCAATGTAGAAAAACAACACTAACACACCAAGAAAATGAAACACAGAGAAAATCAGACGAAAAACACGTAAAGGCCAAAAAGGCAAAGAATCTAACAAGCTTCATTCGAAAATTCAATTAAGCACTTTTGGGGGTCGGGACAGGAGACATGGATAATGAGTAACAAGCGCCAGAGAGCGAGCTTGGACCTATCCGATTTAAAACGAGAAAAAACGGATCCCGGTTAATCGGCATTAGATGGTCTGGTGAACACGACGGACACCTGTACCTAGTTCGTACTGTATTTGTGATTGGTAGTGTGTGGATGGGACAGGAATAGCTGTGGACATTGTACGGTAAAATCCGTTTGATTTGGTGATAGTCACAAATTAGTTTGATTTGGTGATAGTAATAAATTAGGCAGAGTTTGTTGGGTAAGGTTGATTTGAATTTCAGAGGGTTGGAGAATCATGCAGATTGATTATATCTACATGTGCATTTGCTCTAAATTTATTTAATGTGCGACGAAAACTCAGGCTAGGCATTTATATTGTTTCTAAAAGTGAATCATACTACAGTTATAGAGAACTTGAAGTTCCTTCAAGCATGAGTAGAATTTAGAATAGCTTATGGTTATACCGTGACTATAAATATTTAATAAATGATTTTAATAATAGTGTGTTCCTGTGTGTAAGTTTAAGGTACTCATGTCCTGTAAACTTCCTATAATCTTGGTCCTGTACCAAGATTATAGGAAGTACATAGATTATAAGAAGTGTGCACTGTGTTACCTAGACAATCAACCGTTTCTTGGTTTTTTTGTAGAACGAAACTGGTTTCATAATATCAATAATTCGTATTATACTGATGCTAATAACCGTATCAAGAAACCAATTCAAAATAACGAGTTCCACAATATTTACATCAGAATCTTATCCGAGTGCCACCCACGCAAATTTCGGTCGTTGCAAAACTACATGTAAATCAAAATGTACGTTGTTTTAATATGAATTTATGGCATGTTAATGGCGCTTGTAATTCCTGTAACGACAGCCAGAGTGCTGGCATTAATCTAGTGCAATTGTGAGTTATTGTGGGCATGGACTAGCTGCTAATTGACTAGGTACTGAGGTACTGTGACCTGTCTAGGTGTAGGTGGAGTTTAGTGTCCGTATCTGCTGTTTATAGCATCTGTTGTGACGATACATTTCATGTCTTGTTAAAAAGGCTGCATGTTTCATTTGTGTTACCACGTTGAGTTAAATAAAATGAAATCGGTCGTTTTTAATGTTTCCATGCTTACACCACGAGATGTTATGTAATAAATTTAACCATATTACAAAGTTTTTACCGTTATGAAAAAGTATAAATAACGTAAATAACGTTCCAGATTCTAAAACTCCATTTTCAGATTCCTATGAAAAAACTACTCCTGTATCTGTGTGATAATGCCAGAGACAAGGAATAGAGGACACCATAGAAATATAAAGTCCACTGAAACCCGGAGCATCAGTTCTATTTTCTTAGGACCATGACCGCTGCTGTATCTTATTGTATAGACCACATGATACCTTGAGTAGTTTCTAATTTCAACTCACTTATTTCTATGATATCGACTATTAAGTTCCATTCAGCTATGAACTTACAAATCTTGGTTACCCTCCTCATAAATCTCAAGAACGAATGAGTTTTATCAATTCAGTAGCATATTCAAACGCCGCCAGCCATTACAATGCTTCTGTGTACCGATTTATTGTGACGTCACAATCGTCCAATACTCTAAGTGCTTCCCGTACAATTAGGAACAGTTATCTCAAGGAAACTAGACTATACTGTCAATATAATTGCCCTTAGAAGTAATGTCTCAATCATTTGACTGATTTATTAAGAAATCGTATCAATCTATTCCCCCTAATGGCACACCAGAGCGTATAATTAAATTTAAACGCGATTTTAACGAGAGATTTATTGATAGTACTTATTCCAGTATTGCGAGCAAACTTGTCTTCGTAGGAGGAGATGGATTGGACAATGGCAACTGTCTAAGATACAACGAGATATATGCAGAGAGAGATATATAATATCTAACCTTATAACATGATTGGAATACTGAAGAGATGATAATTCACGGCACAGGTAAGTCTATTAAACGTCTACCACTAAAATGCACTCCCAGAGTGAAGTAGTGAAACTATAAACACATAAATTATTGATTCGATTTGGTCCTTTGGTGTACATGAGAGAGAATGATGATTTGGTAATTTCACCATTTCTATATTCTTTACTGTTCCATTAATGTTATCTCCACTTTTCTTTGCAATTATTTCAGCGCACTTTCACATCTGAAGTTATGCACCATGATTATACATTTTCTAGAAATGAAGCTTCAAAGGCATAATTATTTCTCTTTGAAGCTTGTTAAACCTACAGCAACGTGCACTGAAGTGAACCCAAGATTATGAAAACACTTGGATTAGCTACTCAGTGTTTTCTGCTAAGCAAGTAGGTATTGTTTAAAAAAGAACTACACACGGAGATGTTGGCTAAAAGACCTTTGTCTGGCAAACATAATTTTGCTTTCCCCCAAGCAACTTTTATTTATATATTTAGCTTTATTTTATCCCTTACATTTAGTTTTATATTTAAATGTGTTGTGTACTTATTTATTTATTTGTTAGTTATGTTAGTGTTTGTACTTAAATAAGATTAGTATTGTTAGGTGTAAGGGCCCCCGAGCAACTAGCACACCTAAATGTTATTTTTTGTTTCAGGTAAATGATGATGGATGTGAGCGATTATAACTCAACGAACCGCCTTTATTATCATCTATTTTTTTATTTTAATATTTTCGGTGTGTATTTGTAAGTTACGCTATTCCAACCCCACCCAAGTTCTAAACTCTAGGCTTTTGCAAAAGACACATAATTTGTTCTTCATGATAATAATTCAGCTTCTCAATACGTAACACCTTACTTTGACCTTAGTGCCTAACTGAATACTACTAAAATTATCCAAGAAGAAAATACCCGTAATAGTTTTAAGTAACAGCCACGAGAATCCTTTGAGAGACCTTGCATGTTCCCGGAGACTTGTCAGGAGTAGCCAGGAGTCACCTCAAGAGTAATCTGAAGCACTTTACCAAATGGATCTCATTTAGAAGCTGCCGTCACCAGCTAATATCTGCCGCCTTAGTAATTAATTCACAAATTAGTCGATTGAGTGCGAACCAGCCGGCTCGGTAATGGCATCTCGGTATAAGATGATATTATCTTAACTTACTTAGACTGTACTTCTGCTTTAATATCTCAATAAGTATATTAGGAGTCTGTAGTGGAGGAAAGTTGGGTGTAAGTGAATTAGACAGTAACTTCGGATAATAGTTCAGTTTCGTTGTCGGCTCTTTGTGAATTTTTAATTAATTTAGCTAGCAGTTGGTTAAGTTCATCGAGTTAAGTGTATTAATTAAGAATAGTTAAGTTTTAGCTTGAGAAGGAGCCTTTCGGTAGGTGGGTGGTTTCTTAAGAAGTAGCAATATAGGTTCTATTAAACCAAAATTTTACATAGATAATATTATTTTTTATTCTCAAAAAAATCATTTTAGTCTTCATTCTTCAATAATGTTTTAAGTATCATCCCTCAAACAATTCACAAATAATATCGTCCTTCACAAATCCTTATAAATAACCTCAGCAACTTCAGAGAAAGCTATAAAAAAGTGAAGAGCGCACTTTATTTAGTGTATAAAGTAAATCTGTTTAGAGTTGATCGTTAGGAAGCGCGGAGGGTACCCGCGCATAATCCGCGGCACTCTCACAAATGGATGTCACTTGAGGGAGAGGACTGACGAGTAATGAACTAACCGGTGAATACTCAACGATTATTGTTATAGTGCCTGAAAGCCTTTTGTTTTGGTACTTCTTCTTAACTTTTTCGCTTTCTTGTTTAAATCTGCTTTTGAATGGGCTTCAGATGTCTTGGATTGTTTGTTTTTGTTCTGTTATTTTTCATAGTACCTACTAATCACAGTAGCGGTGGTAACTAATTTTCTTTCTTTTCGTAAGCTTTTTGACTGCTTAGTAATATACCAAAGCCTTTGGTCTCCAAGCCTTATTTACTTTTTTACAAATGTAATTCATCCAAAAAAACTATTTTTGCTTTATCATCTACTACGAAGATATAAATAAGGTGTAATATTTTGGGTGGCGAACACTTGTCTTAAAAATTACTTCAAAATGTTGTTAACAGAGTATACTAGGCCATGATAATAAACCTCGAGAAATAAAAAAGAAATGAGAGTAAAATAAAAAATTACACGAACCTTCCGGAAGTCCTAAATTATGCATTGCCCAATGTTTACGATGAGAAAAAAGTCCAAATAAGAAAAGTATTAGCGTTAAATTTAAATTTTATGAGTGAACTTAGCCGACCCTCTGAGAGAGGTCTCTCGACCCTCCTCTCTAAATAATAAACCTGGCTAATGATACAAAAAAATCTTAATGAAAAATCCCCATTGAATATTTATTAAGGAAATATTAATGTTGGTAGATGTAGAACACCAAGGTACAAGAGATTAAGGCTTGTAAGAAATAGAAAATGGCAGCTTTGAATAAAAAAGTAATTCCAAATTACATTTGGATTTTTGGAAGCTGATCTAAATTGGGGTGCAAGGGAAATTTAAAATGCCATCTGGTTTCTTGTAAGGCATATACTATGAATGATTTTGAAACGGTTTAATTATTAATTCAATTTATTAAATATATATAAACAACTCTTAATAGTATTATATATTAAGTACTACTGTTTTTTTCCCTATAATATCCTGCTCTGCCCCACTCCTGGGCACACGCCTTCTTCCACTTCTCGCGAATATATTTCTACCGAACGTACTACTATATTATTATATTAAAATAAGTCGCTCTTCAATGGTAACAAAACCAGTTTAAGGTCATACTCCATTAAAACTCACACTCTACCTATTATAATAAATCTCAAATAACGAAGCTTTCGAAAACCTAACGAAGTCATATAATCCTACGAGTGATAAAGAGTCTTTTATGTAAAGTGTCTCAATTAAGTTTGGTTAACCAATCATGGCTAAACAAATAAACACTCGGACAGCCTGTGGTCATCCATTTTACACAAAAATGGCGATTTTCATCGTACATGGCATCACTCCAAGCCATCGCTAGTTGTGCAAGCTCGGGAGCGAAAAAAGCGTAAAAAGCGGAGCGCAAACTACATTTTCCGGACCGCCGCTCTCGGGACATGCGGCTCTAGTTGCTTCCCTGTACTACATAATGTGTGTTAGCTATATTGTGTCTCGTATTAAATATTAGCTTAGTTTTTAATTGGATCAGTAGCAATAAACAAAAAATGTACAGAAACTCTTACGCTTTAACGTCTACTTTTTTAATATTGGGTGCTCTATGGTGTCGAATTACTAGTCCCCTAATTTTATATCATCGCATTTATGAGAAAAAAAGATACCTAATTAACAAATTACTGAATTATTTTGCTTCAAGGGTCGTAACAGGCGTTTTGTATGTGAGATTTTTTTATTGAATTCCACTTAAACAGACTTTTAAAGAAACTAAAAGGACTAGGTATAGTATTCATAATCTTCTCGCGTTCATCCAATAAATCATATTCAACCAAATACATAAAACTGATATATTTCTCTCTCACAGCCATGAATTCAAAACGTAGGAACCAAAATACGCCAGATACGTAGTTAAGTTAAAACTTGCACATAATATGATATGCTCCCTAAATGCCAACATTATGCCTGACAAATGGTAGGACTTGCTGAATGTAAGCTACGTGCTCTGCATACAACATCATAACATTCACGAGATTATGACATACTGTTGCTAGGCTATTTATTGTCTTTTGTCCTTTTGTACTTTGACCAAACTTTGGTAAGACCTCATAACTTCTAATATAATACTTTATGCTTGACTTTATAAGACGTGATCGTACTGTAAAAGAATTTGATCGACATTGGTAGACATGATGATAAAGGCGGGGTTCCAACAAATCGACGTCGATATCTGAATACCACACCATATAGTCCCGTTATATATATTTTTCATTATCATTTTATTTTTGCACTTAATGTTATTTTAAACTGTTATAGATAACTAGCTGTTGCCAGCGGTTTCACCCACAACAACTCGAAAATTATTGCGATAGAAACTATTCTATGTGTGAATATTAGTGTGATTATGTTATAGTAATCTAAAATTTCAGTTCATCTTGTAGAATAACTCCAGATAGTAACGATTGTTCTTAAATTAATACATTTGTTTGTTCATACTTTGTACATCATCATCATCAACAGCCTATTAATGTTCCCACTGCTGGGACACAGGCCTCCTCTCTCTTTGAGAGGGAATGGGCTATGATCTACCACGCGGGCCCAGTGCGGATTGGTAGATGTCACATGTCTTCGAATGTTTGGTTCTAAGACACATACTCATACTTCGTACGCTTCACAGCAAAACATAGATAATCTAAAAAGGATATTGCAACAACTACGTTTACAGATAAAAGTTGCTTCTTCTTATTCAATATAATAAGACATTTAGTATGTGCATAATTGAGAAAATGAACCCGATGTAAGTATCTGCTCTACAATTATATATTTAATACGTAATGACTTACTTATATTTAAAAATCAGAAAGCTCCCGCAAACGTGCGCTGCGCAAACGAGTTCTGATTTAGTTGAGTAGTTTCACTAAGTAATACTAAGTATAAACGATTCATCAGGCTCATTAAAGTCGGTAAACCAAGTTGGCCGCAAAATAAAAAGAAGTAAATCTGAAGTTTTCACATCGGGAGAAGCAATAAGTTTGTTATAACGGCTCAAGTTAAAGGGTACTAGCGACTAACATTTGTATCTAATTTTTGTACGTTACTAGCCTGTTCTTTCTGCTCTTTGTTATCACTAGATATAAAGAAAAAGTCAATTGGTTTCACCTCTTTCTTCGCTTTTCAAAAATACCTTGTCGAAGGTAAACAGTACCATACTATTTTACTTCTTCTGCTTTATGAAATTCAAAGGATTTAAAATAGCACGTCGTAGATTTTCATACTTCAGAAATGTTCATAATAAATCATTAACACTTGAAACGGGATATATTTTATCATGTTTACTGTTGGTATCGAGTACCAGATATTTTTGTTGGAATCACTGATAATAATCAATATTATTTGTTTAAACATAGGTATGATTACAGAATAGTGTTTTGGAAAAAAAAATGAAAATTATCTACACTAATATAACAAAGAGGAAATATTTGTTCGTTTGTTTTTTTGTTTGTAACGAATAGGCTCCGAAACTACTGGACCGATTTAAAAATTATTTCGCCGTTGGGAAGCTACACTATCCCCGGGTGACATAGGCTACTTTTTATCCCTGTAATCCCACGGGAATGGGAACAACGCGGGTGGAACCACGTGACATCCTCTAGCGTTTTATAAAGCAGAAAAATCGATCTTACAGATTTTCACAGATATAATCCTGATTTTAGTTTCATTTTTAAATTGTTTTGTTTTAAAATGATATTTTTATTAACTCATCGAGTATATAACTTGCTCCAGCTCCTGGTTCCATAGAACAAAGTGTGGTTGGTCCAGTTGGAGTTTTATCAGCAGTTTATTGGGCGCGTTTCCAACGAAGCTCTAATGAATAAACCACTACGTATTGGAGACAAACATTTCTTCTTGGACTTACGCGGGCCGCACACAATACTGTTACTGTACGAATGTAGGGTTTATGTACGTATGTAGGTGTGTGTAACTGGTAATAGTTTTATAGTACGGTATGCTTGGATTCAGCAATAGTTTTATTTTTATATATATTGTATTTTAGACAATCCTTTGAAAATTATGTATTGTAAGGTATTGAATCAACCCGTCGTCGGGGCTGCGGGTCTCGTTGGGGCTGCGGGTTGTTCACAAAAGACACCGCGGCCTCGACATACAGGGCTAAAAACGAACATGGGTGGTTTTTAGTCAGTAGAAGTCTGACACTCCTTTTCGCTCTGCCCATGAGCGGGAGGGGTTATGAAAGGGGTTATGTGATGATTTAACCACTAGGCAGCTCAAATCGACAAAAAAAATGTAATGAGACAGTGAGCCAGTAGACTTTTAACCATACTGCAATGGTTATAAAGTTAAGTTTAATTTGATAAAATAAGCTACCTATCTGGCAAAGTTACTGCCTGCAGTCATCCACTCTTGCCTATGTGTGGTTTTCGTCTGTTATTCGTAATACACACAACTTTAGTTTCTTAGATTGGTTTCTATTATTATAAGCGGACTTTAATTAAAAGAAAATAATGTGAAAAATGTAACGATATTCAACCTATGTGATGTAACAGTATCTCAGAAATTGAGCACATTCACGTTGTCCGGCGCAGCAGGACGGGCGGACGGGCGGACGGTCGGACAGGCGGACGGTCGGACAGGCGGACAGGCGGAAAATCTCATACTTTTCCGGTCAGCACGCGCCATAACCACTGGCTGCTTTGTTGTTAACTAGTTTCATACAAACCGTTCGAATTGTGCGGTTGACTTTTTATTGAATTCATATTTATATTTTAGTAATATTATCAAGTTTTCAGCCCGACGTCATTTATCGTGCTGTATTCCTGGTGACTTAGGAGAAATTAACTAAGTTAAAAACAAAATGGTACCCAAGAGAAAGCAAAATAATAATAAAATAAAATAAAATCATTTAATTCAGACAAAAAAGTCCATAGGCAAGGCAAAGTTTAAACAAAAATGTTTGCTTATAACTAATGTTAGTAATTAAAACTAAACAAAAAGGAAATAGGCACACCGTCTACTCCTGCACAAAAGGCTCACTGGTTTCGCAGTACATGAAGTTCAGTGAACCTACTGAGCAGAACAGTATCGGATCTCTCACCAATCATTCTCAGGACGCTATTTCGGCTCCCACGTACTCGTCGCACCACTGACGCAACTTTTTTACGCATGATTGCGTAGAAGTCATCTACGCTGGCGTCAGTAAACATGCCGGATGCACTGCAATATCGAGGGAGCCGAAACAGAGCCCTGAACACATTATTATACTGGACGCGCAAGGCATTGTATAATGACGAAAGTAAGACAATTTAAAAGATGGGAAGACAACCTCAAGAGAATAGCAGGTTCGGTGTGGACCCGTTTAGCAAGAGACCGGAATGCGATGAAATATTCAGAAGAGGCCTTTGTCGATAAACAAACTGTTCCATTGAAACATCCAGTTGACGATGCTTCAAGTACAAGTAATAATTAGAATTAAATCAATTTAGTTTTTAAAAGTAAGCATCTTTTAATATTGTAAGAAAGACAACAGCATTAAAGGCAATTTATATTTTAATACTTATTTATTCCTGGTGATAGGCTAGGTAATCTCACTCACTCTAATTCATGAACGTGAAGTACTCTAGTATACCTTTAAGTTTACCGCACGAACGAAAGGTCTTGGTATAACTTTACTTCGCGTAAATAAAGATAACGTTCACTTTTTTTTTGGACTTTGCACTAACTTATCAATCATATTTTTTTAATAATAATAATAATAATAATAATATTCCACAACTATCACACAACGCCATCTAGTCCCAAGCTAAGCAGAGCTTGTGTTATGGGTACTAGACAACTGATAAACATACTTATATATTTCTAAATACATACTTAATATAGATAAATTACACCCAGACACAGAACAAATGATCGTGCTCATCACACAAACATTTGTCCTGGGTGGGAATCGAACCCACGACCTCCGGCATAGCAGTTAGGGTCACTAACCACTAGACCAACAGGCCAGTCATCATCATCAGGCCAGTCATCAGTTTTATCGATATATTGTCGTTCTTTTGTAAAGTATCACGTTACTTAGACAAATACAAAACAAATTCATCTTCTGAAAAGTAAATAACTTTGTAACAAAGTCATTAAGGGTATCTCACATAAAGTTGCAAATAAAGAATACCGCACAACGCATACGAAGTATATTAAAAGTGCGCAGAGCTTGCATATGAAGTAACAGAGCCATATGCCATTTTATTGCCTTGGAGTGATTCCAACGCTGTTTGTGTACACTCTACTGACACTACTGACTTAAGAGCACACGAAAGAGCAGCACAACAAAGCTCTTGTCAATCTATAGAAACCCAGCAAATGCAGCCGCCGAATCGAGTGATGATGATGCATCGGCTAGATGGCATCATCATCATCATCATCATCACTGCATATCTGTAGTGCTTAAATTCCGAAAACCTTCTGACACCTGCTGACATAAAGCCTATCAATTTCAAGTCTGTTGTGTACTTATATCGGATAAGTAATTCAAATTTCGATATGTTAAGGTACTTTTGTTGCTTACCGCTCCTGCTTTTCCATGCAAGCGAAGATTTATAAGTCCAGAGTTATATATCAAAGAATGCATTGGAAGAAACTCTGAGTTTAATATTTGAATAAGTCGAGAAACACATAGCACACAAAGTTACTGCTAATTTAAATATTTTGTATTAAAATGTAACAAAACAAAAGAGAAACGAGGAGCAGTGTAGAGCCAAAAATACGAACTTTATTTTGCGTGTAAAATTGCAAAAACATTTCAATGTATTCGATATATTTCATGTAAAATTTAACGAAACGCAGTCACAATGTGTTGTGTCCAATATCCAAATATGACAACACTGGTTTTATTCATAACTTACGTATATTCGAAAATTGGTTTGTGCAGATTCCACAATTCTATATCTACACAATATAAAAGTTAGATTTATCCATAAATTCTTACATGATGTGATCACAACACAGTCAATGGTGTAATATAACAAGGACTTTACCATGTAACTTGCAAAATGGGTGTTCTATAGGTCAAATCTACCATACCCTTTCGGGCAAATGTATGTTATGTTAGGTCAATATCATTTTGTTTTGATAATGTTAAACTGTGTGACAATAAAAAAAAACTTTGTTTAAATCTATGAACCTACATTTGACGTACAATTTTATTGAACTCAATTCGAGGCTTCCGTCCATGTGGAAAATATGTACGTTTATAAGAATGTATGAAGACTGATTGCGAAGAGCGATCGACGGGAGCTGATGAAGTCTTGTTCCGTTTTCCTCATGAGGAGTTGATGTGAAAGATAAGTGATCTCTCTTTATTTAAAATGTTTTGACAGAGGTAAGTCCTTCTGTGAGTAATGAAACAAAAATAATGTTCCTTATAAAAACAAATGCAAAGACTAAAAGGTCAAATAGAATTGCTAATTTAGTTCTAAAATGAAATAGCTTTCATTGTTATTTTACAATTTGTTCAGAATTGTACATTTTCATGACAAAGAAGACAATTCCAACTCAAGTATCTACGACAACAACAACAAACACAGAATAGCTGCAGAAGCCAACGAAAAATACGCCATAACTTAACTAAACTTTAATGTGCCCGGTATAAAGTTTACAAACAATCCAAAATTAACAAGATTTAAAGTCTCAGAAACAAAATCCGGGACGTTTAACGAGTAAAAAGCATTATAAAAAGTGGTGCAAACTGGCTCCTGTACAAAAGCAACTTTTCACAACGCGCTATGAAACTGTCACGCTGTGGCTCTTGGAACAACTCCAAGCTCCAAGCCTCTATTTAACCAACCCCCAATCTAATTACAATCTTAAGATTTTGCACATAAAATTCATTGTTGACTGAACGGTCTTTATGCAGTTGATGCAGTACCTACTTCGTTTGCTTTTTAAAAATGTCCTTTGCCAATTTTTTGTTAGTCTTAAATGGCGAAGGGTTTTAAAGGCTTAGTGTAAGGTTAGTCTTTGGTAATTAAAAGTTGTAAAGCCTTTGAAGCTCAGAATAGGTATTGAAAAATTATACTTAATCTTTTCATGTAAGTAAACTTACACTACTCATATCCATTGTATGAAAATTTAAATTGTACTCCATAAAAACAAAAACATAACAATGGACTTCAATAAATAAAACTTACGCAAAAACATCCACTCCAGATTTATCAACTCCTGGATATCGAAATAAGATTAAACTTTACTTAAATTAAACATCCTAAAATTATTATACCTAATTATGGTGAAGACTATACCAAACATACAATAACAGAATTGAATAAAATAATATCAAAGAAAAACACAAAGTACTAATTCCATGAATTAGTATCCGAGAAAACTTTGTACAAACCAAAGGGTTTGTTGTTGTGGATGTTATTGGACGCAAGATATCCGTATAAGTTATTATAATTAGCCTTGATCCCGTACAAACTTGGCAAATAGAACCCATAGTTTGATAGGAAAACAGCGAGCAATGGGTCCACGGGCAAATGATTCAAATTGTTATATCCGAAAGGCAACGGAACCCGGGCACTTGACGGTGGATTTTGAACTTTACGCTGCAGTGACAAGTCGTAATTTTGTAGTCTATCTCCTGAGTTGATATTGTATTTGGACAGGATTTTGTAGAATGTTGATGTTAGATTTTGGTTTTCGTCGATGGGTGGGTTATATTGATATCCCACATCTTGTGTTGTGAAATTTGTTTCTGTTACCGTTGATTTATCACTATCCTCAGTTACTTCGTATGCTTTTGATGTAGCTACAGCTGTTAGGATATTATCGCTAGCTTTTTCTTCATTTATCACATTGGTTTTAGAATCAATTTCAGGTAACTTCAGAGTATTATCAAGGCTAATATCAATGTTATCAGCCCATACTTTTTTAGGTTTTCTTGTGTTTTCCTTACTGTTCATTATTGTTTGGTCGATGATATCTGCTGTATCTGCAACTGTGGCTGTATTAATAGATTTATTAATCAACACCTCAAAACCTCTCATCTCCTTTTTGGAATTTAGTTGTCTCTGTACAAAATTATAATCATATTCTATAGGAGGCTTCATTGCGATGTAAACAGGATATTCAGTTGATTTGATAATATTTTGTGGAGTTCTTCTCATTTGATTATAAATATCACTATCAGACATTGGTATCCAGCCATTGGCGTTTATTACTTGTTCGGTTGATTGATAGACAAAGTTGAAGACCTGAAAATAAAACGTTTTGATTAAAAATCCTTTTTTTTAAATCAGTCCAATTTTTTTTTATCACTTTAAACTTGGAGTTAAACTGAATTTTGCTTCTATATGACGCCAAGTTACAAAATTTCAGTGTTCTTAATCATTCACACAACACAGTTTCTTGTTATCAAACACAAGTCACCACGTAACAAAAGAAACTGACACTTCCGACCAAAGAAAACACTTTGGAAACAATAAAAAAGCGACTTACAGTAAGTAAGACGAAGGCCCGGCTCCCCAGCATGTCACCACTTAGGACGAGTGGTCGCAGCCAGCTCTCGCGAAGGTATGACATCTTATGCAGCATAGTGGATGCACGCATTTACGTAAAGCGGAGTTGCATGTGAAAGTCAGGAGTTTATGAGCCATTGTCGCGAGTTTTGGAATGTAAGGGATAGTTCTTATTAGTTGCGATTTAATAGTTAGTAAAAGGAGTGTTAAATATCCTTTCAATCAATTTCTATATAAAATGCGTTTTTCCAAACAAGGAAATAGAGGTGTTTAAAGAAAAATGCTTGTTTTATTAATTTGTTATGATTTGATAGTAAAATAGTGCTCGAATTCACGATCAAACAAAACTGGAACGTGTTGACTACAACAATACAGAAAAAGTTAGTACGAATGCAGGAGGTTACCAATCTTTGGAATTATTGATCACATTTTGAAAAATGTCTACCAACGGGAAGCTAAATTTTCCAGATTTTCCCAAGCTATATTTAAACCGTTTCTGGGAGATAATTCCCAAACACAACGCCAGCGAAGCTCTAAGCAAAATCATAATAAACGTGTTCAGTTTCTGTCTGTTGTGTGTTTCTCTTCAGCCAAAGGTAACAAGAGTCAACAAACAATATTTAATCTTCCGAAATCGTTCGTAAAAAAATTAAACAATTTGTCAATGAAAATATTTATAAAAGCACATGCATTCCCAAGACCGCCATGATGCCCGCAGCTTAAGAGGAACACAGCGCGGGGCGTGTACAAGCGTTTTCTCATCTTAATTGCTTCTTTGCGCCACTCAGTAAGACAAGGAATTGCTTTCAAGCGCAAGCCGCAATCGTACCTACGTTTACATTGTCTTTCTGTTTGTTTTACTTTATTAACTCTAAAGGGTTTTTTTACTTTCTTAATGATAAAATGGTTAGCGTTGTTTTCTTTTAAGTAGGTTTATGTATAACCATATTTTGGAAAATCATGCTTAGGCGTGTGAACGTCAGTGAAGCTATGTTTCTGAAAGCCGTCACCTGTCTTTGATAATTCAGTATCATGTGAGTTTCTTTTCACTGTGATAGCTGTTGTGCGGAAGTGGAGTTGTAAAGAATATTTTATAGCTTTATTACCTATTGAAGTTACTAAATAAATTCTGGGTCATTTCCATTCTGCCTTCCAGATCATGCCAGATGCATTCCTATTAGAGATCATTGCTACTTTAACTCCTAACTAAGGCTCACTTAACTTCATAACTTTTCAAAAACCACTAAAATACCCAAAACCGTCCAGACCAATTAACATGCAGATAAAATGCGGAACGCTTCGTAATTTTTTGTTAGGTGCGGTCGTCGACAGAGGGCGTGCGGATACACAAATTTATCTAATTACAGACCGTTAAAACTCTCTTGCAGACTTCAATTATGCGTTCAACAGATCTAAGTGAAATCTCTTAATTTGAACAAGTTATTAGTACCTGTTTTAAGTGTGAAACTTGGAGAATTGGGCTTTTGAAGTTGTTCGTCTTTTATAGCATTGTTGGAGTTACAGTTAGTAATGGCTGTGTAGCGTTCGGGGAAATGTGTGAGGCTTAGTAAAACGGCTTGGTAATAAGATTGTTTCTTATCGAGATACAGTTCTACGTTCTACGTTATAATGGTATCACAAGGGTCATTACTCCAGCTCCACCGAAAATACGAAATACTGAACACAAACAAATTTGTCCTAAATTCATCTATTGTAGCATCACCGCGGCCCATGCCCCTGCATGATCTATGACACGGATAACGATAATATCTTCTCCAATACGACACCTGGCAGGCTCGGCTCATAAACACTTGTCATTCAGACCTTCTTGAGCAGCGTCATTATCACTTGACTAAGATTGATGGCTCAAATATACTTATTCACTTTTCTTATTTTTTTCGATAACATGGTTTAGATTTTGACTGTTTGCGGTTTTGGGAGGAGAATGTTTTTCTTAGAAGCGAGAGTATTTTTAAACCTTGTAACGTATTGAGACAGAATCTGCTAACGAAAATTTAACCTAAGTATTTAATTCTAAGAAGGCTCAGTCTTTCTTTCTATGAAAATATTCGCGTTCACACTAATAATTTTTGAGATAATGTATAAAGGAACCTGTTTTATCTTAGAACATAAATGAATATGTTTCGTTTGAATTTTTATCTTAGAATTATATATCATCACATTACGCCTGTAATCCACAAATGTAGTATAAGAGGTGTACCCAACAGTACCTACACCCATATTTTGCTTAGTTAAGTTTAAGTCCCATGAAATAGCGAGGCTAGTGTCGCCAACCGAGCACAAATCCAGATTCCGTGGCTCCTACTGATAAATTAATAATACCCAATGCAACTTATTTTGACTAACGCGGGAATCGAGCCCAGTCTTCATGCTCAGTATTTGTAGTATTTGTAGTGAGTAGTGCTCAGTACTAATTGCGACCACTCAACCATTAAGGCAGTCAAGTGAAATAAATACGAGGCGTCTAGAATTCTTAGCCACACAAAAACTTCGAAGTAATAAGAAATAAAATAGGGGTATACATATTTTAACTCAAATTAATTTATTTTCTTGGTGAGTCATTATAACACTTTTATAGATAAGACTTATGATAACATAAATTAGTCTTTAGTTAAATCTATAACAGCCTCCTTATTTTTGGAATCCAATAGTTCCAAAGTTTTAAATTTTCTCCTAGGTCTTGGCTCTTCTTCCAACATAGGGTCATCAGTTGTCATCGTTATATTTGTAGCTAAAGCGTCATCCGTAGATGTCTTGAGAAGACAATCAGGATTATTGGATTTTATTCTGCAAATCAGAAATGGCTTTATATCTGATTGTTTTGCTTACTATCGTGCACACCTACTTTAGTAAAAATATTCAACTGAATTTAAAACATTCCTAATTGTGTGCTTAATAATATCATAAAAATCTTTTATATGATTATTCTTTTTCTTACGTGTCGATGATACAATAAAATTATTAGAAGATTGAGAAGTTGATTTGCTTGTCGTTTTATAGTACCTACCTTCTGAAGCGTTCGTCTATTAATTTACCAATTTCTTTCATATCAGATCTGCGCATAGACATGTTAATGTACCTCTCAGCTCGAAGATTCATGCATAAATGAATTTCCTTTGAATGGACGCAAGATAGTTATGCTGTTGAAGTGAAGACATTGATAGCGTGATTCAGGATTGCACACTTACAGCACAGAGACATCTAGGCACAACGAAGGGAACTATTGCGGGTTGTTGAAGTCAACGCCATCTATTGCGACGACAGTGAACAGTTGAATCTGCACTGTGTCAGCAGAATCTCTGTTAGAGTTATCGAAAATAATTATAGGTGGCGCTGTGCTTCCTTATGAGTTATGGTGTTTAGTTTGAACATTGAAAATTATTAATAAAAAGCTTTCAGAAATATATTATTATCGGCACAGGGGCCATTTCACGCCCCTTATTGTATGGTAATTAATTAATTTACCCGAACCAGTACATTTTTGTTCTTCAGTGTGAAATGTTTGTACTGTTGGTGTACCTGTTTTTAATAAATAAAAAATAAATTGGTTTTTTATTTATTAAAAACGATGGACAGATGGATGTTTTTTTTCCAAACACGCCAGAGCGGGTCAACGAATCTGGATGTTTGGCACCGTTATAGGAATAGTACCTTTTTTTTTATTCTTACACGTACGTTTGCCGGGCAACAGCTAGTAACGTTACCCTTAAATATCCAATCATTATTTGTCTAGCCTTTTCCCAACTAGGTATGTTGAGGTAGGCTTCCAGTCAAACCGGATGCAGCTGAATACCAGTATTATCTGTGGAGAAACTGCCTTTTACCTCCACGACCCAGTCAGTAGTGGGTAATAAATACCCTTCGGTAAAACTGGTAAATTAATGTTTGTGTTTAAACTGAATTCCAAAACAATCATTTTATTCACCTTTAACATAACAATGATGAAAAATTGTTAATCAATTAATAAGGCAGTTCTCAGATCTGTTGTTAATTATTTAAACGGAATCGTCCATGACACTCAACTTCCTCTTATATCACAAACATCGACGCATATGGATCCAAAACACCGAAGGCCAAAGAACTTTACATTTTAGAAATTCACATTTCCATATTGGAGAAGACCATAAGTTATAACTATTCACTAACAATGTGAGAAAGTGATTGTATATGAATTGGTAATGGAGGAATTATAATAAATGGCGAGTTTGAATATTTGCCGGACGTTCGCGAACATGCTCGAGGATTAAGAAATTTGGATGCGGCGTTGCAATGTTCTGATGTTGGGTCTTTTTAGGGTTCCGCAGCTGGATGGCAAAAAACGGAACCCTTGTAGATTCGTCATGTCTGTCTGTCTATTATTATTATTATTATTAAACTAAAAGAAAAAAATAAAAGATGAGGGGGAAGATTAATTCCCCATACATGGAACTGAAACTAAAAATAAAACTTTTTTCATCAAACCTAAATAAAATACGTGTTGTCTACAGACAAGTTTTTAGAAAGTTAGACAAATTTGTAAGTTAGACACTTACAAAGTAGTAAAACGTGTATACTATACTCTAACTTCTAAACTACGAAAGTGAAAAATCTAAAAAATATAATACATCTCACTGAGTGCGGCAGTAAGGTTCCTTGCTGCGCTTTCTTAGCCAATGGGGGTCAAAGTTTGTTTTTTTTACCATTTGTGGCCTTGAAAAAAAATAATTAATATAATAATATAATAATAATATTCCACAACTATCACACAACGCCATCTAGTCATACTTAAGAATATATTTAAAAAACCGCAAATATAACTTGGTCATTTATACAAACACTATGAAATGATGAAACATTGTATGTTGCCTCTTTAACAAGAAATAATACAAATTAAAGGGGGGTTCTCTACTACGAAGATACGGAACCCTTAATCAAGTCCGACTTGCACTTGGCCAGTTTTTTTAATTCGAAATAACTGTTGGTTGTCTTCCTTTAACTTCATTTTATTAAGTACATTTTACGAGCGACGAGCTTCACATTTTCTGCTTATGGTCCAATTAATAAAAGGATTGAAATAATAACAGCATAAACCATTAAACACATAACATAACCTCACACCTGTGATCCCCAAACGATTAGGCAGAGGTGAGTCTAATAGCACACACATTTAGCCAGTTAAGTTATAGGAGGCGTGCCTATTGCCATCAAGCGGGCATAAATCCGGACTCCGTGATAGCCACTGAGAAATATTGAATTATTACAGTGACTCAAATATTGAACGCTCATATTTAATTAATCACCACGAAGAGGTGTTTCGATCCAAACAATATTATCGAAATCCCATAATTCAGTCAGTTTACAAAACCACACAGGATATTGCACACAAATCTTTGAGTTTCGAAGGTTGACCTTTCCTAACAGGATTGCCACATCCAATCCGAAAGCTGCTCTAATCCGTTGGCAGTGAAAGTAAAAACTATGTGAGATACAAACACGTGCAAATGAACTCAGAACCGGTCGCGGTCACTGTTATCTGACCACTTAGTAACGTTATAGCTGATACATAATCTTTCTTTAGTAACATTGGATGATATTGATAACATTAGTGTAAATATATTAGTTGTTTTTGTTGACACTTTTTATTTGTGTCTTGTTTTATTTATTTGCTTGCATTTTGCTGGAGGTTTGACTACCGATTCTTTTCAGAAATTACCAGGTTAAATATATTATTTACTGAAATCAATCAGTTTGAACTTTGATGAAACTTTAATCCGTATTTTTTTGACAAAAGAAGCATACTCAAGAAGAAAGAAGCATACGTAAGAAGCATGCTTTTTAGAATTACATGCTCCATTAGAGATATTAATTAATGAGGCACTGAGCACCTGTGCACACACACTCAGTCGAAAAGTAATAGAAGTACAAAATAATGTTAGATTTGATGCTTCGCTGGTATGACTCAAGAGTTTCCCCTAACGAGCTACTCGTACCACTATCGACATTCTGCTACAAGTACTGATTGATTTTGTCATTTTAGAGTGTACCAATAAGTTGAACAGTACAATTTTCAACAAATTGCTATTGAGTTGTCGGACATGTATTGCTCCGGTACGCTTCCTGACCTTCAACTGGTTTAGGGTTCTTCAGACGAATGCATGCTATCCACAGTTTCGATTTGTTTGGGCTCACTACGAGACTGATATTTCGTATTGATCAGGTTAAAAACAAATATTATTTGTACTTCTCCTCTTCTAAGCTTACTCTTACAAATAGGAACGTTGTAGATATTGCGTTCATCAAATATTATTGTACAACTTATTTAAGAATAATTGTTGCGATAGCTTTTCTTGATGTTTAATGTAGGTACTTTAATGAATAACACCTTTTACTTGCTTATACCTTTTATTCGCACAACTGCACTGTTTGGCGATCGAACCACCACTGACTGCTCTCCATTAGAGCTTAGTAGCTTACCAATTCAAGTGACATTTACCCCACCACCTTGAAATAACGATGATGTCATAACCGTTATTTCAAAGTGTTGTAACGTAAAAATATGTTATATTTCCGAATTTAAATTACATTCAAGATTTAATTTAAATAAAAACAGTTACAATAATAATTCGTATTCTGACAGTGTTGCCACAGTGAAAATGATAATTCCATATTGAAATCGAACATTTTTGTAATTAAATTAAGGAAATCACAACACTCGGCCATCCGACGGCGTGCTAACTCCGAAGCACGCAAAAATCACAACACTGAGGCAATTACATAAAACACCAAAATAAAATAAATTAGCATTACTTAAAATCTTACTACACAATCACATCACATTGATACATTCATTGTACTCAATTCGTACATGATTAAAGGAAAAAAAAAATGAGTACACGCAGCAAATCACTTAAAACTATTAATAATATCTACTTTATCTAAATAAATAACAATTTTAGTTACGTCTATTTGTCCGACTCTGAATTATCCTTATTCGACTTCGGATTCGGATGAATCAGATTCTGACCCTGACGATTCGTCAATCCCCAACGATTGGATATGAATCCACGGTCGCATTCTATCGGCAGCTACTACACTTACATATTTTTTTGTATTGAACCCTGGCACATTGACAATTTCGTATCTATCATTACCTAAACATTTTGCTACTTTATATGGACCGATAAATTTAGGGAGTAATTTTTTGCTTTTTCCATCATTATTAAAATTAGTTTTTGTAATTTTTACTAAATCACCTACTGAATAGGAAACAGCAGGGGATTTTTTAGAGTCGTACTTCTCCTTCATACGTTTTTGATTTTTGTCGATATTTTCAGATGCTTCATTTCTTATTTCAACAATGTTAGAAATAGGTGGGGATATATCTTCTATCTCGAAATTAGATTCATTACTTTCTAACATGTTCTCAGTTGCACCATTAAGTTTAGTGCCGAATATCAATTCTGACGCACTTTTTTTTGTTGTTGCATGAATGGTGTTGTTGATGCCCCATTGTACTTTACCCAGTTGCTGGTCCCAGATGCGTTCGTCTTTGCCAAAAGTTTGAGTAGACAAGGCCGTAAGAATTGTCTGGTTGAACCTTTCTGCTTGGCCATTTGCTCGAGGGCAAGCAACTGCGTTTAGCACGTGTTTAATACCTTTACTAGCACAAAAATCTTTGAACTGTTTCGAGGTAAAAGCTGTCCCACGATCTGAAATTATTCTAGTCGGAGCTCCAAAATCATTAAATAAATTTTCGAGTATTTTAACAACATTTTTGGTTTTAGTATCTTTCACTGGTCTAGCAAAGAGATATTTTGTAAATGCATCAACTATAGTTAAAATATAATTATTACGATTTTTACTGCGTACAAATGGTCCCAAATGGTCCAAGTGTAGCGTGTGGAATGGTTTTGCAATTTTCTCAATAGGGTGCAAAAGCCCACTACGTGTTCTTGCCGAATTATCCTTGTTATAAGCACAATCTATACAAGAAGCCACATATTTTTTTACATACCGTCTTAGTTTAGGAAACCAATATTGACTTTGAATTCGTTCAAGTGTTTTTGTATAACCAAAATGGCCTAGATCGTCGTGGTTCGCCTTACAAATTTGCCACCTAGCATTTTTAGGAATAACTAAACGAGTATCGTCTTCCACTTTTCTATGTAACGCATGGTTTTTAATCACGAAGTTTTTTTTAATGTCTATATTATCTTCATCAAGATTAGGTTTTAAAATTTTGACAATTCTTTGTAGTTCTGGATCGGCCATTTGCAATGTAAGTATCCAGCTTTCTGTAGATATACTGAGGACCTTTACCGTGTCAGTTATAGTCATATTGTTTTGGGGATTCCTGCTTAGAGCATCGGCATGGCTCATTTTGCAACCGGGTCGGTATTGAATATGGAAGTCAAATTCACTGATCTGTAGCCACCAACGCGCAATGCGAGGAATTAAATCTCTTTTAGTCAATGTTGTCTTCAGAGCATTGCAATCTGTATATACAGTAAATTTTAGGCCTAATAGGTAAGGTCGAAATTTTTTTAAGGAGCAAACTACTGCTAACGTTTCCAGCTCATATGAATGGAAATAGCCTTCCTCGGAAGTGGTCTGTCGACTGAAATAGGCCACAGGTTTTAACATTCTAGGATCTACTTGCCATTGCAGTAAGATCCCTCCTAATCCTAAAGAGCTGGCATCTGTATGCAACTCAGTTTCCAACGTTTGATCGTATAGAGCAAGTAGGGGGCGTTCTATTAAATTATTTTTTAGTGTTAAAAAGGAGTTATTTTGGTCACGCTCCCATTTCCAAGAAGTATTCTTTTTCAGCAAATTGGTAAGGGGCCTGGCAATCTCACCGAATCCCTTTACAAACCTACGGAAGTAACTCGCTAGTCCTAAAAATTGGCGCACTGCATGAATGTTACTTGGAACAGGGAAGTCCCTGACAGCAATTATCTTTCTCTCACTAGGTTTAATGCCTTCCGCAGAAACTTCATAGCCTAAATATTCTATAGTTCTGTCGAAGAAACTACATTTGGGTAGCTTTAAGGTAAGACCAGCGTCGCAAAGTAACCCTAAGATTACTTCCAGCTTTTTAAAACCCTCTTCAATAGTAACAGACGGGATAAGAAGGTCATCCATATAAGCGAATACAAAATCGAACCTTTTTGATCCCAACAATCTGTTAATCATCTTTTGAAAAACAGCCGGGGCATTAGCAAGTCCGAACGGCATGCGTTTAAATTCGTAATGACCGTCCGGAGTAACAAATGCAGTGAGGTGACGGCTGTCCTTCCCCATCGGTATCTGATAATACCCTGACGCTAGGTCAAGCGTAATAAAAAATTTATAACCACTTAAATTTGAGATTTGATCATCAATTAGGGGTAAGGGATATTTATCTTTTACAGTTTTATTGTTAAGCGCTCTATAATCAACGCAAAGTCTAGATTCCCCGTTCTTTTTTTTACAATCAATATAGGACTTGCATAGCTGGACTCCGATTCTTGGACAATGTCGTTTTTCACTAAGTCGTGTACTATTTCTCTAACCTTGCTACGTTCGTGATAAGATAGTCTGTAGGGCCTGTAAACAACTGGGGTCTTGTCATGCAGCTCTATATTCATTGCAGTTTCATTAGTACAGCCTATCTCACCAAGAGTAAGAGCAAAACATTTTCTATATTTCTGCAAAAGTTCATAGAGTTTTTCAAAAGTGGACTGATCAATATCTCGTCCAGTTTTAATGTCAGATCTATTAAGAGGCATTAGTGCTTGAGTATTAGAATCTGAGCTGATAGATACGGTTTTAGTTTCTATAACGCGATTTACCCTAGCTATTAACATATTTGCATGGAGTTTTAAAGGGGCTGTTGTTAATGAAGTAACAAATACAACCGCTTTACTGTTTATCATTTCATAGCAGCCTTGATGTAAGTGATATTCTTGATTTGGATTCATTCGTGTACTTCCATCAATATAGATATCGCCCGAGTAGGGTTCTTCGGTGTAGACTTCCACCAACCCACCTCTGACTATGGTCATATCCTTCTCGACATATATACTTAGACTTCCAATTGATGTATCGGTTACTTTATGCGAAGGAGTATAATAGAAAATCAATTCCTTATTATCTTTCATAACAGTCACAGAAGGTAATTCAGTAAAATTTTGCCCTATTAAGACTGATGCTGACAAATACTCATCATCAACCGCTAAGACAACTAATTCGGTTTCGATTTCATCAATTCGGACTTCTACAATGGATTGAAATTTCGGTTTGGTTATAGAATTGCCAAAACCTTTTATTAAAGGCAGATCAATGCAAATTTCTCTAAGGCGAAGTTCTTTTGCTTTTGAACATTTAATCAATGAACAGTCACTACCAAAATCCACATATGCATCGATCATGGACCCGTTGATACAAATATTCTTTAAAAACTTATCAATCGCAACAGTAGCAGAAAGGGTAGAATGAGGTTGATGCATTATGGTTGGACTTCTATCAATATTTAATGCTTCATTATTGCCAATAGTCTTATTTGAATTGATTTTTAAAACTCTTTTGTCATCCGATTGCTGATTGTCTTTGCTTTTGGTGACATGAGATAACAATGGTTTTCTATTGCAGTTATCCGAGTTATGACCTACCCTACCACATTTAACGCATTTAATTAACGGTTTAGGACAATTATTATAATTGTGTCCTCGCTCGCGACAGTTAAAACAAGATGAATCATAATTCCTACTAGAATTACTAGATGAAGCTCCATTTTGATTATTTGTACCACGTAATTCTCTCTTTTTGGCTGAATTAAATGTAGAATGCGTTTTAAAAGTCTCTTTCGATGTGCCCTAGGTTGTTGGGACGCTAAATAGTTCAACAAGTTTTCCGGTTTTTTACACTGGAGTGCTTGCGCACCGTTTCTTATGGAACTATCATTGATTCCATAAATGATACAATCCACTGCCTTTCGGCCGTCAATTTCACACCTACTGAGCAACGCTAACTTATCGTAGAAATAGTCTCTTAAAGTTTCATCCGTACGTGACTTCCGGTTAAGCATCTCTTCTAGCAGTTTTCCGAAATTTTCGTCACTTGGGAAAGCCTTTCTCATTTTAGACTGCCATCTGGTCCAAGAGTAATTGAGCGTTGGCAAAGATTCGTACCATTTTTTTGCTAAGCCACAAAGTTTTTGAAGGGCATAATGTATTGTTTGTTTTTCACTCCAATCATAAATTTTAGCACATTCATTCACTTTTCTTAACCATCGCTCAATATCTTGGGATCTATTATCAGGGTCAAAATCTGGGACTACATTAGTGGTTGGAACATTCTTACTTGAGCTTTTTTGTATCGCTGCTATGATTTTCAGAAGATCACCTGCAGTCAGTCCTTCCGAAACGCGCTTCGATTTGATAGGTATATCTTCAGAACAACTCGAGGAGGATCTTCGGCGACGCCTTCTGGGACGCTCTGGAGTGAAGCTTTCAACACGCTCTGGGGTGAAGCTTTCATCACGAGCTGGGATGGAGCTGTCATTTCGTTGGCCTGAAAAGTTTTTCAAGCACTTCATATCTTTTCATAATCTTCAAACCAGATCAACAACTTCATAAACATGGGTCAATAGAAAGGACTCCTACCAGACATACTGACAGTACCTTTACATGATAAAATTAACTATGCACCTATTTGACATAGTATCTGTACACCTACATGACATACTATCTTTACACTTACATGTCATACTATCTGTACACCTACATGAGATACTATCTTTACACTTACACGACATACTATCTGTACACCTACATGACATACTATCTGTACACCTACATGACATACTATCTGTACACCTACATGACATACTATCTGTACACCTACATGACATACTATCTGTACACCTACATGACATAATATCTGTACACATACATGACATACTATCTGTGCACCTACATGACATACTATCTGTACACCTACATGACATACTATCTGTACACCTACATGACATACTATCTGTACACCTACATAGCTTCCACTATAGCGCACCTACATGGCTTTTACTACAGCGCACCTACATGGCTATTATTACAGCACACCTACATGGCTATTACTACAGCACACCTACATGGCTATTACTACAGCACACCTACATGGCTATTACTACAGCACACCTACATGGCTATTACTACAGCACACCTACATGGCTATTACTACAGCACACCTATATGGCTATTACTGCAGCACACCTACATAGCTTTCTCTATAGGCCAATTACATGACTATTACTATAGCACAGCTACATGGCTTTCGCTACAGCGCACCTACATGGCGATCACTACAGAACGCCTACATGGTTTACTAAAACGTACTTACTTGGTTTAATAAAACCACACCTACAGTACGGCTACTACAACACTCATACAAGGCTTTTTAAAATAGCTGTTAACATGTAATATCAACACATCTTCTAGGCTGCATTATAGTTAAAACTCATATACTTTTATATGCCATATGTATACTTTCTGCACACATGACTTACGTGGAGTTTTCAACAGGGTAGACATTTTTCTCAATGTCGCGTTATTACAATAACCTCCATAATGTAAAACACTATACATACTTGAAAGTCTAATTTGTTAAATTTCCACCATTATTACGAAATGTTTCTGCACTATAATCTTACTGCAGAAAGTATACACCATAATAAAATAGAAAGTAAAAGGAAACAAATTACTTACGATTTTGCTGAGACATGGCTCGTGGTTCTTGTCACTTCTGATATTTAATGAATAACACCTTTTACTTGCTTATACCTTTTATTCGCACAACTGCACTGTTTGGCGATCGAACCACCACTGACTGCTCTCCATTAGAGCTTAGTAGCTTACCAATTCAAGTGACATTTACCCCACCACCTTGAAATAACGATGATGTCATAACCGTTATTTCAAAGTGTTGTAACGTAAAAATATGTTATATTTCCGAATTTAAATTACATTCAAGATTTAATTTAAATAAAAACAGTTACAATAATAATTCGTATTCTGACAGTGTTGCCACAGTGAAAATGATAATTCCATATTGAAATCGAACATTTTTGTAATTAAATTAAGGAAATCACAACAGTACTATGATTCCCCGTCGGGGCTGTGGGTCCCGTCGGGGCTGTGGGTTGTACACTAGTTACCGCGGCCTCGACATATGGGGCTAAGAAGGAACATGGTTGGTTTTTAGTCAGTAGAAGTCTGACACTCCCTTCGCTCTGCCCAAGAGCGGGAGGGGTTATTCGATGATTTTCCACCCGCAAAAAAAAAAACTACTATGATTCACTATACATAAACACATAAACCATCACTTTAAACAATTATAATACTACGGAACTCACACTTACACTGTCCAACGTAACTTGTATCTAAGGAAGTAATCGTCGGTTTGCAAACGGTGGAAATGGATATGTCGGAATATCCGGGAAAACCGTCTGATAACACGCCCGGAACGACAAAGTAACTCCCTTTGATAATTTAGAAATTCTTCGAGCTGGGGAGCAAGTTGAAGGTAAGTGCTCGTTTTTGACGGCACGGTTGGCGCAGTTGCTCAAGCAATGGACTGCTGCGCTGCGTGTCGCGGGTTCGATTCCCGCACGGAACAAATATTTGTATGACCTACAGATAGTTGTTTCGGGTCTGGGTATTTGTGTATGTGAGTTTAAATGTTTGTGAACGCACCCACGATACAGGAGAAATTCCTAGTGTGGGGCAACGTTTTTTCAAAAAAAGAAAGAAAGAAAAGAAAGAAAGAATTGAAGTTCGATTTATTACTCGTACACGCACTCTTTTATACGGAGCAAAAACATAATCCGAGGTTTGTTGCGGGATCCAAAACAGTTGAATCGTTTATCTAGGATTTCGTCGCTTTTCTGGTGGTTGGAATTCGCAATGGCTTTGAATAGTGTAGCAAACTTGTCCTCGAAAAAAAAAAGGTGTACAATAGCGTGATCTGTAACTTATAAAAAAACTCACTTTAACCACACAAGTTTAAACAGAAAGTACCTACATTCGTTCTGTCTTATGAAAGTGTGAAATTGTAAATATGCCCGACACTAGGGTAGGCTTGGCAGTTACTGTCATGAAGTGCCATCTTTGGCAAGAAATAAGAATTGCTACACCTCAGGTGTGGCTAAAATGTCAGAGGATTGCCACAGTCTAAACTAGTTCACCAGTCTTAGCACCTGTTAGTTGACAAAAGAATACTACCTACTCGTTAGATCGAAAAAAAGATGTTATGCAAGCTTTGAATTGGCCACATTGGGAGTCAAAAATCTTTTTTTTTAAACTGCTGTATTTGGTTAGACTAGAAGCTGACCCCCAAATAGTTGGAAAAAAACTAAGCTTAAGATGATGATAAACTACGCCAGTAACTTTATTCTACACAACCTTAACCTGCTATTACTACAGCAAAAAGGCCAATTTATCAGAGACAGAAGACATGATCTATGGAGTAATTACGATTATACCAACAAAATAGCACCCGCCTCGATTGGACAGTGATAGTTACAAATCAAGCCATTGTTGCATAATTCATAATATTCACGGCTTTAACACAATAATTGACGATACGGTGTATAATTTGAATATTGCGCCATGACGCTACTGCTCAATAGGTGTGCGTTAAGCGTGGAAAATATATCATCTATTGTATGACAAGGAAAAAGTAAAGAAGTCAATCACATTTAGTTACGTAATCACAAGTTCATAATTGGATATAATAATGACAATACGTTAAAGAAAGGCAAGTACGAATGAAAGGGATTACCTAGTATCTTTGAGAGAAACAGATCATCATCTACCTCGCTATGATGACAGGACGGGAGAACAGATCGAATAGAGAGAACAATGGACATGATGGGTAGATAAAACGAATACAAAAAATTACAAGCATGAACTTAATGACTTATTAAGCAAAAATAACAAAAAATAGAAAACTGCTAACGAAATGTAAATAATACGTGCTTTGATAAAGATTACTTTGCTACGTTATTTTATTTATCTAGAAAATATTATGACTCCTGCTGATTGACCATTTAACTTTATAATCTACCGCTCTTTGCAATTAGAAAGTATCAAATGCTAAATGTCTGGCAGGCTGCCCTTCTCATGTTTCCAAAACACACTGATTGACTAATTGGTCCCTAACACACTTTTCATCATTCAGATTTGGTGTTTTGTATGGACGCTGTTGCATCCTTTCACATTCCTGCATCATTTACTGACCTTAGTCCTTAAGTATCTATGTGCAAGTCATTATCATGTAGAATTAAGTGACGTTTCTTCATGCCCTTATCCTAATTCTTATAAGTACAATACAGAATGCATATTCTTTGCATCTTCTCTATCAATTGTTATCTTAGTGTTTATTTTCTTTCAAACCATATTACTCGTAGGTATAATCTTTCATGCAATTTAGTATTTCTTCGAGCAATCTTTTCTTTGATCGGTTTCTTATCTAATGACCATCAAAATAACATCATATTTATCACTCTAATCTTGACAAATGCCCAATGACCTCCAAGTGCAAAATACTTAAGAAATGAAAAATCATGAATATTAATCAAATCGTGCCACCCAAAAGTGAAATTGTTTTTACATAAATGACTGAATGTCTAGGAGCTCAGTCAAAAAGGATAAATAATTCATGAGAAAGGAAGCATTTCTAATATTATTATGTTTCTGTCACTCACTGTTACACCATATTCGTGTTCAATAGAAGAGAACATTTGTCACCTTAAATGGCTCAAATATATTATGTTTATGGTACTCCACAGCCGCTAAACTGTTCCATATTGCAATAGTACTTTTGAAAGCCTTACTAAATTGTTAGATAACATATTGATTACAACTTAAAAGAATTAGTACTTGAAACAAAATAAAAAACAAAAGCAGATGATTTGCATGTAAATAATAAAAAAAGAAAGTAAGCTGTTTTCGTACCTGAGGAATCTTGGTAGATATTATGAAACAAAGTTAGAACAGCTTAGTTATTTAATAAAAGTTAAAGAAATAAAATATAAAATTTAAGTATCAACCAATCGGGATGACATTATCCAGCATCAAAACCTGGTTCAACCAGAACTTTAACAATATGTTGTTTACCAACCTTTTTTGAGACGACTTTAAATTTTATCAGATGGAGCTGAATAGACAAGAAGTTTTGTAGGTCTGACAGGCGGTTGCCTGTCAGACCTACAAAACTTCTTAGATGGCTGGTTGTCAGGAACTCTGATTAAAGGCAGAACTATAATGTTAAACTTGTTAGTAGTTGACTTACAGCATTAACCAACAGAACAGACATTCTCATTGTAGACTTATGATATAACCAATGGCTTAACTGTAACACACTAGCCCATTTCTCATTGCATCACAGTGATGTTCATGTCAAACGCAAACCAAAGCTAAAGTTGTGGGTTGCTTCTGAGTTCCGCACGCATCAGTCACGGTTGCGGGTTGCGGGCCATACTGGGTACCGTAGAAAGCATCACTAATGGTTGCGTAACCCACCCAATGGCCTATAGGACCTTAATATGCGTAAATAGTGAATGGAGATGATTATTGCCGAATAGTGATAATTATAGCTTGCAATTATGGTTGTTGGCTAGTATCTTGATGTGGGTGAATTAGGTTTGTTGGCTAGTATCTTGATGTGGGTGAATTAGGTTTGTTGGCTAGTATCTTGATGTGGGTGAATTAGGTTTGAAGATATATTTGGGCCCGCAGTATAGTGAACTTGATGTTGTTACCGAGTCACAGCCAGCACTTACGGACTATGCATCATGTCTGACGTCGTGCAAATTCTACAGGGCGTCCCACAGCTATGCCACATGGAGGGAAAGTACCTTAAATATTGTAGATAGAACATTTTACTGAAAGAATACATCATTTGAATTTTAAAAACAATTTAAACTGCATTCATAGATATTTAAATAATTACATGGTTGAACTGGGAATCGAACCGGTTACACGAGAAAAATAATTACCCTGTAGCTTTATGATACCGATCGAAAGTCTTCATCATATGGATTATTTTTTGCTAACAGAACATAGTGTCATAAATAAAAGGAAGACCATGAATTTTAACATTTTTAATAAAAAAATAATCAATTTATCAAATGCTCAAAATGAGTCCCTTCCTGTTGAATACAAAGTCGCACTCTTTTGATTATTTCGCTCCCTGTCGATTTTTTGATCTTGTTATGGTGAATATTTAGAATAATACGTCTAAGTTCTGTTTGTAGCTCGTGGACATTTTCATACTGGTTCTTGTAAACTATTTTTTTTACATAACCCCATAAAAAAAAATCTAACGGGGTTAGATCTGGGGATCTCGGCGGCCATCTTATTTGTCCATTTGTCCCGATCCAGGGAAGAAAGTGTTCATTGAGATAGTCCCTTGTTCTGTGACTCTTATGAGCCGGAGCCCCATCTTGCTGAAAAGTAAGGTTTTGTCGTTCTGCAACAGGAAGATTATACAGTGTGATTCTTTATAATGTGCACATATCGAAATGGGGGAATCTATGCTTAATTTTATCGACGGAAAAATTATTAAAAAAAATCTAAATATTTTTTAATATTTTTTATGGAATTTTTAAAAAATTTGTCTGCTACTGTGACCCCAGTGTAAACAAAACGGTGTAACTTTTAAACTAAATTATCTATCGCGATGAAACAATATATATATATATAATACAATATATAATCTCCATAATGATTGGAAGCAATTAGGCGTCCTCGTAAAATGAAAATTGTGGAAAAAAACTACCCTCAATTGAAAATAAACACGTTTTTTGATCAAAAAAACTTTTTTTTTTCATAACTTTTTACATAAAATTGTTAATTTAGTTTAAAAGTTACACCGTTTTGTTTACATTGGGGTCACAACAGCGGACAACATTTTTGAAAATTCCATAAAAAATATTAAAAAATATTTAGATTTTTTTAAATATTTTTTCCATCGATAAAATTAAGCATAGATTCCCTCATTTCGATATGTGCACATTATAAAGAATCACACTGTATATCTCATTTTTTTAAATGTCAAGTATTTCTAAATACCTTTCCAAATTTCCCAGCAAATGTTAAAATTCATGGTCTTCCTTTTATTTATGATACTATGTTCTGTTAGCAAAAAAAATCCTTTTTTTTTCTCGTGTAACAGGTTCGATTCCCAGTTCCACCATGTAATTATTTAAATATCTATGAATGCAGTTTAAATTGTTTTTAAAATTCAAATAATGTATTCTTTCAGTAAAATGTTCTATCTACAATATTTAAGGTACTTTCCCTCCATGTGGCATAGCTGTGGGACGCCCTGTGTATCGCGCAAGAAGAGGCAGAGTTATCCGCGAGATCAGAATATATCTTCAATAACAACGTTTTTTTATCTACACTAATATTATGATTTGTTTGTTTTTTTTGTAACGAATAGGCTCCGAAACTACTGGACCGATTTGAAAAGTTCTTTAACCGTTGGGAAGCTACACTATCCCCGGGTGACATAGGCCATTTTTATCCCTGTATTCTTACGGGAACGGGAACTACGCGGGTGAAACCGCGTGACGTCCGCTAGTACTAACGGTTTTCCATTCTATGTTTTTGATTGCTATAATGTTCAAATCATTGTTTACTTAAAACTTACGATAAAACTATGACATCAGTTCCTTCCAATCACAGGCCGATGAACTGTGGAAGCCGATTGAACAAGTTTCATCAAATTACAAACTTTCTTCAAGCGTCTGATGTTTAAAAGATATTGAATAATTTTCGCATAAACTTTTGCATACTGAATGACTATAAATAATACATTAGGCAGATGGATTTCCACCGTCTATCTGACGTCTACCATTGATTTTGTTTAAGGCTTATGCAATGCAATATTTTCATAAGGAATTAATGCAGAATAACAATGTGTGCTTTCTAAGGCTGGTAAATTAAGTAGCTAAAGACACAGGCCTCTTTTTTGTAACCGAGCTCAGGCCCGGCCATCTACCAAAGCAAAGACGAGCAGAGCGGAGAGATGTGCCAAATTCGACCAATGACAGGAAGGGCGAAGGACCAGATTTTTAACTAATGTGATTGGCCGATTTCCGCAAATATCCTTCCGCTCTTGTTCACTTTGGTGAAAGGATGCCTAAGTCTGTTCACTCTCGCAATTCAAATTGACTGTTAAGTATTTCTTTATTGTGTGTTTAGTGCCAAACCTGGTTTCAGAGTTTTTATGGTACCCAAGGGCCTCTGACTTTCCCGTCGAGGCTGCGGGATTTTGTAAGAGATACCGCGGCCTCGACTTAAAGGGCTACGAGGGAACCTGGGTGGTTTTTATTCAGTGGAAGTCTGACACTCCCTTTCGCTCTGCCCAAGAGCGGAAGCAATACGCATTTGTTCCTAGAAATCAGCGTGTCTTGGATTCGAAGTCCATACTTATGACTTTGCAGTCCGACGGTCACATCACTAGACTATCACTGCTTGGTTATAAATAAATAAATAGTTAAGCTCTCTTTGAACTTGCTGCGGGTTGTTCGCAAGAGATACCATGGCCTTGGCACAAGGGCTAAGAAGGCATGGGTGGTTTTTAGTCAGTAGAAGTCTGACACACACTCCGCCCAAGAGCGGGAGGCATTATTTGATGATTTACCACACACCAAAAAAAAAAAACTTGAGAGGTGTCAAGGGACACCCGGATGGAACGAAGTTAAAGTCTATCGCAAACAGCACAAGAATGACCAAAAGAATTAATAATAATAAAAAAAAAATATATATATATACATATTAATTATATTATTTTAATTATTATTTTTTATATAAATTTAAAATATAAAATATCTGGCTTACTTTCTATAAGAGAGAGAGAGAGAGACAGACAGAGAAACATGCGACGCCGCACAGCTTACAATAGCTTACTACAAAAAGTGTCGTGACAATTTTTGTAAGTTTGTATTTTTTTCCGTCTAGCCCCCTTTCAAAACGCGCGATAAGGAACTTCGTTTCAAAAAGCTCTCTTTGAACTGAAAAGTCTTTCAGACCCTGATGGAGAGTGCATGAAGTGACTGTTTCATAGTGGAAAATAACACCAAACGTATTGAACCGGCACTACTCATAAACAAGTTCTACAAATTACCCGAAGGAAATGGGCTGTTACGGCTGTTAGCCAGCGACCTGTCGATAATTGACTGTATTCACTTTTTGTATGATAATGCTTAGTAGTAGCTCCTTGCATGGTATCGTCCAGGGAAGTAATATACCACTGCACCTAGTTCTGATTGTGTTGATGATTGATGTGTTTCGATTTGAGCGGTAGAAACAATTGCGGTTAGGGTAAGCGTAGTCTAGACCGAAAACTGCAAATAGACAAACGTAAAGTAGGTAGCACGCCCTCAGAATAGGAGGAGCGACTGTCTTCGCAGGCAGGAGAGTTGCTGCGAATCAAATTGAAATGGGTGCGATTTGAGAGACTATATCCGACAGTGGGCTGATGTAGGCTGATGGTGTGACCTGGTTGGTGTCATCAACATTTAAACTGAAGTATAGTCCACTGTTAAGTGCTTTGTTAAGTTGCGACAAAAATTAGGTATGGAAGGTATTGAATAGCGGCTACAAATACTTTGTAACCATCGCCGTTGGCAAAAGGTTAATAAAATTGTATGGTTTAAATGTTACAGTCAAATGCAAAATGTTAACTACTATTTCTAATAGGTCAAAACTTTAAACTCTGACCAGTCTATAAATTATTTGTGATTTTGTGGTTTCAGCCACAGGATGTAAAAACTCTAAAGCAATTTCTTGGTTTTGATATCAGTGTAATTCACTACTTTATTAATATTTTCACAATTATACCTACGTGTAAAACCATGTAATCTAATCTGATTAAAATGATTATTTTTCACATTATTCTAAAGAGCAAAGGTGATATCTGTTGATATGCAGACTCAGTGGTGGTGAAATAAATTAATACCTAAACAGGTATTATGTTACCTATTCTATTAGTTAACTTGCACAATTCATTGAATTTGTCAATTTCTGAACACTTTAATATTTTTTCGTTAAGTATTTATTTTAATGTAAACTTACTAAACTGATTAATCACTCTGCCTACCTGCCTCCAAACGATGATTTTTATTGTAAAAATAAAACAAACTTACATTAATTGCAGTTTTGAGACCTGCGCTCCTGTATATTGTGTATAGGAATATATTCCATACACAACTACATGTCATAAGTTGGTCGACTATTACTCGTAAACTTGTAAAGCCTACTTAGCTGGGATAGTTTTCTTTTTATTTTCGTTATTATATGCTACTACTATGAAATATTTCGCACGCCCAAACACAACCGTTATGAGTGGTTTAGGTTAACACACTTGAGTCTAACATAAACTTGCACTTTAAGGCTTAATTTTTCACAAACGAATCCCTTCACCGAAAAACTGTTTGAGCAAACTCGCAGTATTTTTAACTTATTTGTATATTCATTTTTTTTTTTTTTTTTTTTAAAACTTTGCCCCACACTAGGAATTTCTCCTGTATTGTGGGTGCGTTCACAAACATTTAACTCACATACACAAATACCCAGACCCGGAACAACTATCTGTAGGTCATACAAATATTTGTTCCGTGCGGGGATCTAACCCGCGACACGCAGCGCTGCAGTCCATTGCTTGAGCCACTGCGCTAACCGTGCCGTCATTCATGCCAAATTACAGCTTTCTACTAAGAGTCCTTACGATAATAGTGTGACGGCGGATGAACGGACGGACGGACAAACAGACAGACGGACATGGCGAAACTATAAGGGTTCCATATTGAATACGGAACCCTAAAAAATAATGTTGACATGAACTAAAATTACGTTTCCTAGTTTGTTAACCATGCTTGTTATTTTATTCCGTGTTTACCAAAAAGCTATTCCTGCAATGACTATACTTCTCTAAAACATCATTCTCATGTCCGTATCCCAATTTATTTGTTGTGGGAGTAGCATGTCTTCTTCTTGTTTAAACTTCTCTCTTACTCGTCATCTCATTAGACACCTCCACTATACTGCTTCACAGTCATAATCATCATCATCATCATTTCAAGCAATAGACGTCCACTGCTGGACATAGGCTTCCCCCAGGTATCGTGACATTGACCGGTCCCGTGCGTCTGCTCTACAGTAAACGTAAATAAAGCCCTGATAAACTATTCTCTAATCCACGCTTAGATTATAAAGAGGAAAAATTTGTATTTTTGTGTATGTGTGTGTATGTTTGTAACGAATAAACTCAAAAACTACTGCGTCGATTTCAAAAATTCTTTCACGATTAGAAAGCTACATTCACCTTGAGTAACAACGGCTATTTTTATCCCTGTATTCTTACGGGAACGGGAACTATAAAAAAAAATAAGACGACCTTACTGAACCACGCGGCAATAAAATTAATTTATAACATTCAAAACAAAATTCCAGATTAAAACTTTTAATATCGCCAATTCATCATACCATTGCACTACATCGGGTGTGGCCACTAGTCCTACTGCAATAAAACACACGAATACATCAAATCCGACATTAATCGTTTAGCATGTATATATTAAACCTAAACTATGCAACAAGACTTGTGCAATGTCTTTAGAACATTAGTTGCAAAAGATGCGCTCCAATTTGATGAGTTGTTAGGCGATACTATTTGGAAAGAAATTTGAAGTTGCATTAGTTGCAGGGTTGCATTAACTGATTTATTTGGATACTATGGTATTTTAATATATATATTATGGTATTTTTATGAAATGATATCTCACTAGCGGACGTCACTCGGTTTCAACCGCGTAGTTCCCGTTCCCGTGAAAATACAGGGATAAAAACCTATGTTACTCAGGGTGACTGTAGCTATCTAATGGAAAAAGCATTTTTGAAATTGGCGAAGTAGTTTCTGAGTTTATTCATTACAAACATACACACAAAATACAAATCTTTCCTCTTGATAATATTACTAGCGACCCGCCCCGGCTTCGCACGGGTGCATTATACATATAAACCTTCCTCTTTAATCACTCTATCTATTAAATAAACCACATCAAAATCCGTTGCGTAGTTTTAAAGATTTAATCATACATAGGGATTTAGGGATGGAGCAAGCGACTTTGTTTTATATTATGTTGTGATTAATTAATATTATAGTATAGAGGCGTAAATTAAGAGGTAATGCCGAGAAATTAGGAAAATGTTGAGTATGAATGTAGAGGAAGACCAAGGAAACGATGGATGGACTGTATGAGCATGATATTGCGGGAAAGAAGGTGACTGCTTAGTGACGCACTCGTCGCACGGTACTAAATCACAACACGGTAACACTACAATGGATAAGAGGTCACAGTGGATCACTTGGAAACGATGCGGCTGACGAACTTGCCAGAAGAGGATCCAGCACAAAACCGTACGGACCCGAACCCATTGTGCCCATCCCTTTCAAGCAGCTAAGAAGCTGGTTAAAAGACCACACTCGCATACAAGCGGAGGAACGGTGGACCTTGACACCAGGATGTAGGCAATCCAAGGATGCTATGCCATCCCTGGATACAAAGCTGACCAGGCGCCTTCTGCGCCTGGACAGAGACAGCCTGCGTCTGGTGGCGGGGACCATCACTGGACACTGTTCACTAAATAAACACTTCCACAACCTAGGTATCACTGACAGCCCCCTGTGCAGAGCATGCATGGAGGCAGAGGAAACGGTGGCGCATGTGCTTCTTGAGTGTACAGGCGTTACCAAGATTCGTGAGGAGATCCTTGGTACACCAAGATCCCTTGCGGATGCCCTGAGGAGACCGGGAAGTCTGATCTGCTTCTGGAGGGAGGTGGGCTGGTTGGAGTAATCGGCCACCATGGCTCACGCACAATGGTCCACTTCAAGGACTAAGTGCGGAAACCTGAACCCCTTAAAGAAGAAGAAGAAGAAGACGCACTCGTCACTGACAACCCAAAATAAACTGGGATAAGGGCAGGAGAACAATGGTGATCTTTACAAAGAGGTTTCAAAATTAACGAACGGAAGGACTGATGACGAAATCCAATCTTCAAATCAATCTTGTGATTTTCAAGTTTATGACAAAATACTAAATATTCAACGCCCTATTTACACCCGACTCTACCGACACTTTAGCATTATCCTGAAACATAATTTGTTCATGGTTAGTAGTTTCAACTTTCAGTGATGCTGACTCCAGCAAATAATTTTAATTTTATTTACCACTCATTCCAAAATCTGCTCTTTCATATCCCTGTATTCTGCAAATTCTAAGAAACTTTAGTTTGAATGGAGCAACTCATTCCCCAAGATAATTAAATTGCTCGTAGACCACAAGTTACATTACTTGTGGTCTCGAAACACACATTTACTTAAACTGTTAACTCTAGGCTTCACACAGTAGCTATTAAATATTATTGCTTAAATTGATTACTTTTCTTCTGCAAGGTCACACACTAATTGCCTTTTAAGCAATGAATTAATTGAAATTATCTATTTGGAGACCAAAATAAACACCAACGAAGTCACTGAGGGGCGTTTACTTATGAAAATAAACTGCATGTAACTTGTATTAAAGGTTAGATTGTGTTGTGTTTGTATAATTTTATGAAAATTGAATTTAGATTGCAAGCTTCAAAACTTAAAACTGTAATATTAATGATGGAATGGAAATGTTTAATTAGTAGCATTCATATTTTTGCCAAAATATTACAGTCGATGTTGCGAGCTGGAAAGGCTGGAAAGAAATGATGATGCTGATAGGCACAAAAGCCTAACACTTGAATCATCTCTTAGCCAGTAAAGGAAAAACCGTATCCACTTAGCTGAAAAAAAATAAGAGCTGATAATAAAAAAATACAACGGTTGCTTCGTCAGATTTCTTCAGCCACTCGGGTTGATCTTGAGGTGGCATTACTTATGTGACCTAGACTGGTCCGTGGTGACCGCCCCATTACATATAAAGTCCTCCGCGTCTCGAAAAGCACATTAATCCGTCAGTCCCGGTTTTCAATTTTGGATGTCAATTAAAATCGTATAACCAGTACTGGTTAGGTTGTGAATTCAGTTTTGCAGTCGCTCGTGCAAGAACAGAAGAAATCCAAGTAGAAACTTTTGGGTAAGTTCGTAAGAGCTAATAGTCACTTAGGTCAGGTGCAGACGCAGCAGCGGGTATTAAACTTCATCTACTTTGACTGGCATCCGACCATACTTAGGAAAAGACTAGAAATTGACAATGATATCGAACAAAAAGTGTTAGATCATTTAATTTTTGTTACGTTCACAACTGATTCAGGCGTTAAACACTGCAATTTCTCTCGGATAGAGTACAGCATCAGAACCGTTAATCCCTGCAGCTATAGCGGGCACGTAATACAATCATTTCAGTCGGCGATGCTTGCGGTTGTGCGTCGCATCCCGCGGTTTATCTTACAGAACAACGGGGGATTTACTGTTCCAACATTTTCGTTTATTTTCATTGATTTTGTGGCGAAAACTAAAATGTTTTGAGATAATTGTAGTGTGTGGTGCCGTTTGCTGTAATTGATACATTTTTTTCCATTGCAATTTTTGTAGCTGTGGTTCATTTTGTATTGACAGTACCTAAGACGAAATGTTTAAGAGCTGAGACGAGACAAATACACTTTACACACGATGGAAAAAAACAAAAATGAATTAGATTGACAAAAAAGTAAAGTGAATTTTGACGTTTTTATTACTTTCTGTCGGTTGCAAAATATTCCTACATCTAAGATTAAATGGAGATGACACTAAACTGATAAAAATACACCTCCAGGCATTACAAATATGAATGACTATGTATGTCATTGAACAACGCGACTAACACCTTTCACGAATGGCATAATACCTATAACATAGATGGCTTATCTTATGATGCTACCAGGCTATCAGAAATTACAGGCGGTGAGCTTGACTCAACGCAGCGCTATCTCGGATACATTGTTATTACTGTGATGCTATCTCTCCAAGTGTAAAGTGTGAAATATGCTATTACACCTCTTTGAACAACTAGGGGGTATATTTTTTGCAACCGAGGATGCTTAAAGCAGTTTTTGCTAGATAAATAACGTTATCTGATTTTGTAAAAGACCGTTTTGTTGTATACCGACTTGAGTTTGGTATTTGAGATAGAATTTTGAGCAGTAATCTAGAGACCTGATCTCGTGTAAAACTTTCAAATTAATTTCACCATATCACCTCAGCGACATGAATGTCAACGTAAAAGAATGAGAACGTACTTAAAACCAAAAAAAAATCGACTCTGAGCAAGCATACAAATAAATATGCTAGCTTGCTAAAATGTGTTTTGAAACAAATGTTTATGACGAATGATGAATTGGATTTTTTTTAGGATGATCACTCCAAAAAAATAAATCAAATTGACACGAAATATTATTAAATACTATAGTTTTAACAGTGGACGTCTTTTGGCAGAAATGATAATAATTATTGTTTCTTCTAAAACAAAAAATACTGAGATCCGCGACGCGTCTTTGATGTCACAGAAAATGCAACGTCATGTTATCTTATTTACATTACTCGACTCATAAATGGTTACTATGAAAAATGGAAGCACTTCGAGTGAACAAATATAGGAAAAGCAGATACGAATGAGCATAATGCTAGTTTGCAATTCTTATAACCGCTAAACATGTAAGCACAGAAGTCTTACTTGAAATCAAAACTGATTGTAAGAAAGAGTAAATGTCGTAAAAGATGCCTGTTTCAACTGCATACAAGGCTCTTTTCTATGAGACAGGGAATAACCGCCAAGCGGTCCAGTGCGGTTTGGTAGATCACAATTTGGTTCTAGGATGTGCCGATACAGGAAGCCACTGATGTTTTTTTAAAACATAGATTCTGATGTTATATGGGGGGGGGGGTAATTAGATACACCTTTGGCTAACCTAACCCGGGAGCTATCTCTGGAGATTACAGGTGCGATTTTATTTAAATATTGATGTATTCAATCAGGTGCACCTTTTTGTCGATGTTTTACAAGTGCCCATGTAGGCCTATGTGAAATAAAATATTATTTGCTATGGTATGATGTGGGCCTTCTTCAAACATTTACTTTCTGTAGGATGGATATTATGCGTGTTACGCATGCGCGGTGTGCACGTGAGTTGTGGTCTTGCGTATTTGTATAGAGGTGTAAGTACAAGAGAATAATATTTGACAGCAAATATTTGAAGTACACATTATTTTGTGGTTCATGAATGAGTGTGTTTGATGAAAGTGATTAGGCTTATTTGCTGTTCGAATAATAGTTATCTGTTGTGGATTGTGGTTTTTTGTTTGATAGCAATTACTGACAAACTGCTTCTTTTTAATTCATCACTGAGTGATTGCCAAATACAACATTTTTGTGAAATATACAAAAGTGTGAGCAATGACATGAAAATAATAGCAAATAACAGCAAAAATAGCAGCAGGTAAAAATGATGCCATGACGGCTGACGGCCCCAAGTAGAACGGAAGAAGGGCAGGCAAATAGTGATGGTAAACCAAAAGCCTTAAGATTATATGATAAGTTATTATTTGGTTTGAAAATAGTTTTGATGTCGCGAAATGTATTGTCAATGCTATGAGAAACGCACTATTAGTATCTCAACCCATCATTTTACATTAGTTTCAGCAGCTCTATACAGTTACCTCTACGTACACACAATAAAGCCCTATCGTTAAGAATATGTAGTAACAAACATTACATCGAGGATGTCGCCGGTCCATGAAATTGTCCACCAGTTCCTCTACACACCGCCCGCGCGCCCGCTTCCTCGTCTGTCACTCAATCTACAAATAACTAGGTGTGTGTGTATGTGTTTGTATTGATGTAAGTGTGGCTTATACAGTTTATAGTAGGAGTGTTTATCGAGAGCTCGAAATATACAAGGATAAAAATATAGACCAGAATGACACGTTAATGTTTTGTCGACCTAAACCATACAAATTGATATTTTAAGTTAGGGTCTAATTCTTCTTCCAAGTACCAACTGGTTTGTGCAGGTCAGGTAGGTAGTCACTTCATGAAAAATACTGGTATTCAGTTGTATTCGTTAATATAGGAAACCGACCCTAACATACTTGGGAAAAGGCTAGACAGATGATAACGGTCTACTTCTTCTTTTGGAGAGGAGGGAGATCTTTTGGAGAGGCATTTCCAATAACTGAATGTTGACCACGTACTCCATATAAAGGGTGTAAAACTACCCTTAACGCAAACAAAGAGCATTTATTTTCCCCACCCATTTTTTCGTTCTAGACCATACCTGGGAACCCCCTAGTTACGGAGATATTGGGGGCCAAAGTTCCAAATTTTTCACAGCTGTTTTTGTACGAATAAAATATCATTTTTTCAGGTTATAACTTTACTTCCATGGCCCCCTTACTATTCAAAGCAACCACTAGCACAATGTTTCAAAAGTGCAACATACTCAATGTTGCACTTTACCGTAAAATGTGATTTTTGACCCCAAAAAGTCGTTTTCCAGCAACATTTTTGAGTAGGGTTACTTAGTTTGTGTACAGAACGCTTAGTTCTCGGATGTGTGAAGGGTTAATTTACACCCTGTATACATTTTTTTCTCCCATTTGCGAGGTGGAAAAGATAACTAGCACTTGTGTTTCCGGTACAAAGTATACTTACTTTTGTTCTAAGACATTTTTCGATCTATGTGAGTTTGGGAAAGCACCGAAGTCGTTTGCCAAATTACCATATTAGATGAGAGAAAAGCTTTATGATTGTGATTTATTCTAAACTCAAGTCAGCATAATGCATTTGATTGAATATATTCTGAAATTGATCAAAACAATGACTGCCCTAAGGGAACGTGCAAATCCAGTCCATATTTTAACTGAAAGACAGTATGATAATCCAATTTTGCAAAAAGCAAAACATGCGTCGTTTTACTGACACATCGCTAGCGTGATATATTTGTTCAAAGCGATATAGATAATTATAGTTTTTTAGGTTGAACGGGCAACAAGCTGTGACTAGAACCTGCTCGTCGACTCGTAGGCGATACTTTGATTAATTTGTTCGTTTTTGTTCAGTTGAGAAACCTTATTGTTTTGGAGTCCGTCGCGTGACCTGTAAGTAAGTAACATGTTATTAATTGTTTCTAGTTCTTTTGTTTCTAGATTTATTGACTGTTTCATGTCGTGTGGGTATGGAAAGTATGCTTTTTCGGTTTTTGTTAGAAAAGGGTAACAGAATAGTACAATTATAATGTTGCATGCTTAAATAATATATTTTTTAATATTACTCATACGTTTAACTTTACTAAAGATGAGGGAAAGTGACAATATTATTCAATATCCAATGGTCTAAGGTTTTTGTTTTTTTTACCACTAATTAAAGCAACATCCAGATCTATTACGATATAATAATAAGAAGACACAAAATGACATACATTTTAAATAAGTATCTCTAAAGATTGGATAATTAAACTAAGTTTTAGGCAATAGCTATTATTATTGGCTTTTATGTATAGGTAAATGTTACTTACTGCCGCACTCAGAGAGCTTTAATGATTACTTAAGCCTTCACTTAGTAAAGGTTTTGACAGTATTGTCATACAAAAGTATGTCAAACTTCTATGTGTCTAATCCGTCTAAGTGACGGCTTAAGTAATCATTAAATATCTCTGAGTACCACAGTTAGACATAAAAGTGCAAATTAAAAATCACTGATAGTCGCAAAACTAGTTCACAATGACGTTATTTACTTTTGCTACTTATACAGAAGTAGTCAAATAAAATAAAATATTATGCAATCTAATGCATAAACATATTGCACTGCAAACTTTTTACTTTAAATAGGTACTCGTGTGTGTATTTTTTATTTTATGTAAGTGTTCGTGACTATCTTTTATTTTCACTCATTTCATGCAAATAAGCACTACGTATGCATTTCATATATTATTAATTTTGTGCTTACGTATATTTTTTAAATCTGATTTTCTATAGAAATCTATTAAATTTTGGGTAATTAAATTTTAATCGTGCTCATTAAGTGATAAGCTGCAAAAAGGATTCGGAATTCAAAATGTGCATATGGCAAAATAATAAAATTTATTAAACATATTTAGTAGTAAAAGCTGAAACCATCTCTTATTAAAATTCAGTAAAAATATTGGTTATTGGATAAGTCGCATTAATGACTGCAGAATTTATATGAGATCTTTTTATTCTCTTGATTAGTGGTAAAGATGGTTATGATTTCACGGTACATACAATTTTCATGTATTCGTCTTACTGTTAAGATTGATTGAAAATTAAAAAGGTACATACAGCTACCAAAATTGGAAACAGAACTGCTTAGTAAAGTTATTTTGAAACAAGGAGAAGAAAGTATGCAATTAATAACAATAATACAATTGCAAGTTTTTTTCTCCTTTGTCTCAGACACCCGGATATGGACAAAAAAACTGCATGCATGAAATGTTTTTAACGTTCGTATAAGTAATCGACTAAGAAAAGTTACGTTATGAAAGAACTTGCAACAGTTTTTTTTGGTTTCTCATGCCCAAATTCCGTCTTTTGTACCCACGAGTGAGTACTACGGTAAGCTCATAAAATGTGAAATCCCTCAAATCCGCACGACCGCGCAGGCGCACGCGCATGTATCGCACGCGCATTAATAGTAATAAAACGCATTATCGTGACTGTAGTGCGCAAAGTTGGGCAAACGCCAAACATGGCCACTTTCTAATGAGCGAGCCTTGCGCTACCAAAGGGTGAGAGTAAGTCGGGTTTAATTAAGAAATTAATTTGTTTGTTTTTAATGTTTATGAAAGTGATTGGCATTTGCGTGCACAGCAGGTGTCGCATAAATAAAACTATCGTTTGCCAAAGCGAGAAACTTAATTTTTTTATGTCTCAGGTGCATTCACAGTAACAATTTAGTAACATTAACATCACGCCTGATGTTCCCGAAAAGCCAAACAAAGGCGTACCACGTAAGGGCACGCCACGATAGTGGCGGTAAGTCCCCTCTTTGAGGAGTGGCTTGAGAGGCGCCACGGCGCCCTCACCTTCCGTCTGACGCAGGTCCTCACCGGACACGGTTGTTTCGGGAGGTACCTGCACCGAATCAGGCGGGAGGAAACGCCCGGATGCCACCATTGCGAGGATCGGCCGGAGGACACGGTGGAGCACACAGTGGAGGTGTGCCCCGCTTGGGCGGAGCCCCGCCGTGTTCTCGTAGCGGCGATCGGCGGCGGCGACCTCTCGCGCCCGGCCCTGGTGCAAGCCATGGTCCGGGGCGAGGAGGAATGGGACGCCGTCGCCTCCTTCTGCGAAGCAGTGATGCTGGCGAAGGAGGTGGCGGAACGCGAGAGGGAGAGAACCTCTCGTCCCAGCCGCCGCGGGAGGCGCTCCGGGCGTCGGGGGTCCCGCGATGACCTCCGGCCACCGTAGACGCGGGCCTGTGGACGGTGAGTGATGGGCTAATTCGCCGTCCGTCCGTCTCACGACGAAAACAGGCCGTGTCGACGGCGCGTTCGTGTTCCACGCGCGCCTCAAAGAGATGTCAGCAGCATGGGAGGGGCCCGAAAGGGCCGACGCCTGTCGGGGCCGCGGGTAGTCCTCTGGTTATCGCGGCCTCGACATAGAGGGCGAAGAAGGAACATGGGTGGTTTTTAGTCAGTAGAAGTCTGACACTCCCTTTCGCTCTGCCCAAGAGCGGGAGGGGTTATTCGATGATTTTACACCCACCAAAAAAAAAAAAAAAAAAAAAAGGCGTACCACGTAGTACATGCGTATTTCAATTATAATATTTAACTTGCTGTTGCCAGTGGAAAGAGTAACAAACATTCATCCATTCATACTTGCAATGATTTTTTTTAACATAAAACAGTTTGCCATACCCGGGACTCGGACACAGGAACATCATGTCAAGCAGTGGTATTGCCCTGTAAATCAACGAGGTCAAACTCTGACGTGCGAAAAAATACAAGATAATTATCATGAAACAATGACCAATATTAGTTACGTGTGTATTACGAACCGTATTTATTTACCTAGCGCATCGGGGATTACTGGCGTGACTTTTGACGCAGTGCGCAAGACTGCGCAAATCCAGATGTCAAAAGTCAAGCTTTAATTTTCTTTATCAATATCATACCTTACTAGTGTTAGTGACCTTCCCCTGCTTCACACGCTCTTTACGACATGAAAACCTTAAGATTTCTTTATTATAAATATAATATAGTTCTGTTACACATAAACCCTGCGTTCAAAATTCTTTAACCATATCAAAATCCATTGCGTAGTTAAAAATAGCAATGCGACTGTAATTTATATTAATTATATTGTTTATAATATGGTGAACAATAGTTTCTCTACAGTATATTCTTGTATGCACTCGTTAGCAGCGTGTACAGGCGAACTGTCTCGTTTTATTTATAAGTAAATGACAACATAATGACTTGTGAGATTTACATGGGTTCATGAATGACAAGTTTTTGTGGAAAGAGAGTTTGTTGCACGAGTCAGCATGCGTTAGTTGCAGTGTTGTGCATGGTTTTCGAAAAAGAACATAGTTCATCCAGGAGGTAAAAATGCTTTTAGTTTCTTATACGAGTTTTGTTTATTGATTGTCAATGAATAGTTTACCACTGACTAAAAGACAATCGTTCATCATTAATCAGTCACCACGATTTCGTCAACTTTGAAAATCAATCTTGAAAACTTTTAATATTCTAATAGATTTTAGTTCCCTCCCATAGAGAGGAGTCCTGTGTCCCAACAGTGCGAATATTATAGATTGATTATAATGAGACTTTAAACTTTTCCTGATAAATATTATAAAACACTTACGTTATAATAAATAAATAAAAACCGTCACAAGAATTAGACCCTAACTTTGTTGAATAGTACCTATCACATTTCGGTTTTACAACATTTTTGAGAAATAGACATTATAAATGTTAAGCAGTTAGTTAACTAGTAATGACCCAAAATTTCAAATTAACGAAAGAAAATAAAACCAACTCATCAGAGTTCCTCCTGAAATAGTTTTAAAATTCCCCAGTGAACAATGATTTTCTATTTTCGTATTTTCCAGGACGAAAAGTGCAAATCGAATACTTTAAATAAATATGTACTAACAATGTGAATGTTTCTATTCACTGCCTCTCCGAGAGCTGCCGTTAAAAGTTGAAATCCTTACACAAAGCGCAATTGCGAATTTGAACTCCACACATTCCTAGCTCATCTTCACCTTTCATCCATTACATAAAAATCGCGCTAATATGACATTCAAAAGTTACATCAGACATATTGGTTGAGCTGCGCAGGAGTTTGCTTACCCGTCGAGCATCAGTCGCGTTCCGTTCGACGTCCGCGAATCACGTGCCGCGTTCTAAACACAAACGATTTGACGCTTTCTGTCGCGCGGAAATTTTATGTCAAATATTTTGATTAATTTTTTGTTTTGAATTTTGGAAGTGTAACGTGATTGTGTTATAAGCTGTTTTTAATTTTGGATGCTTTTTCGGGATAGAGGTAAGGTGTTTTTCTGTGTTTTGTGGAAAAGCTTTCACGTGTTTTTGTTTTACCGATAATTTTTAAAGAAACAATCAATACACTGGATAGATTCAAACTATAAAATTACGAACTATAAATATTTCCCACTTTATAGACTTCATTTCTTCGCCATTGTTTCAGTCATAAGACTCACATTTTCTTCCTTGTCCATATTTTTATTACAGCTTTTCCGAACACAAACAGTGGGTCTTGAGACTGTCTTCTAAGAATTACTGTAGTGATACTAGAGTGTAGTAAATGTGCATACAGCAGCCAAGTAATGTTATAACTGTGAAGAGATCGTATCTGTAATTAAAATGTTAGAAGCACCGGCTGCAATGTCTTTACATACAGATATGCAATAACAGAGATTTGCTGATGTTAACCGCGGTTCAAAACATTTGTAGGTTAACACGGTGGAGATGATCTTAACTGTATTTTGTGATAGGTAACCCTTCTATAACGAAAGTGTACTGGGCCCGCGTGCTGGTTTACTGATCTGTATGTCATAGAGGAACCACTGTCCAAGAATGGGGACGGTATGGGCTGATTATGCTTACCCATCTTATTTTTCTATCTTAGATGTAGGAAGGAGGTTTAAATGGTATATGACTAGATAAAAATCAGCAGTTTTGCAAACAAACTGCTGTGTCCAATTCATCTATAAAGGTTCTAAAAATCCCGTCGGGGCTGCGGATTATTCGAAAGAGATACCGCGGCCTCGACACAAAGGGCTAAGAAGGAACATGGGTGGTTTTTAGTCAGTAGAAGTCTGACACTTCGTACCGCTCTGCCCAGACCGGGAGGAAACATTTGATGATTTCCCAGCCCCGGTAGTTTTTTTTTAAATAATAATTGATAGTGGTTATAAGTAGGACGAGGTACATTTTATATAATTTTTGGTTAAAGATTGTGTAACCTGTTACTTACTTCAATGTAGGTACGTAATTTTGCAAGCTAAGTTATTGACTCGTCAGGTACTGGTCAAGTAGAAAATATTCTGCACCGCGTTTATAATTTTCTTCTACATTGTAATGCATTAGAGTTAACGATATCCATAATTACAGCAATAAGTTATCATGTTTATTCATATTACAAAGAGAAAAGCTTTTTATAGATCGATGTGAAAGCCTGACTGTTATTTGTTAGCTTATTTCGTAGATTATATTTTTAATAAGACATGCCTAACATGAAGGATGTTTATGAATTAAGACAACAATAAGCAGGATCAGTCCAGTTATCTCAAAAATTGGCTATTGAAAAACACGATTCCAACTTTTCTTCTTTTGATGACGTAATTAAGTAATAACTTTTTGTGACAACAAATGAGTGAGAGAGCAATTATTATTGCGTTATTATATTCAATATACACAACGACATAGTAATTAATAAATACAAATAAAATACTACAATATAGAATAAAATATACTAATGATGCTGATAAATTATATTCAATGAATCTATGACTTGCGAATGAAATATACCTAGCCATAGTGTTTTAATGTGTCAATAAAGTTACATAATTTGTTTGTAAGTTATTGAGGTCATTTCAATTATTCAATACTTTAGTTGGCGATAAACGTCTTTGTATGTGAAAGTTAATAAAAATTGATCGTGTTATTTTGCAGTAGCGATAGAGTTAATTTTATGCATAAAATATATATTTAAATATAGAAAAGTTTACACATAGAACATGTATTTTCATAAAATATTCTTGCGGTCTGCATTGCTTATTGCAGCAATTAATATAATATATGAATAATTTATGCATTTCTCTACTAATAGCTTTTCTGATATATAATGATAACAAGATTTTAATTAATTAAGTGAGTTATTTCGAGAGAGTAGCCTGTTATGAGTAAGATTGATTGACGTCATTTGGACGTTTATGTCAATAGTAGACTTTTACTTAAAATATAAGTTTCCAGAATCATGTCACACAATCAAAACATTAGTGCGCTTTATAATCAGTACAAAAAGTGCTGATTATCAGCCTAGTTTGAAAAAAAAAATAAAAAAACAACAAAAAATAAGTATTTTTTGTCATATTGTATAAGTATTTATTGTATGTGCATATTGTGTATGCCTAAGTAATTTTAGTTTTGTTTTATGATGCCGCATTAATTTTTTAGTACCGTATGCCATGCCAAGAATGAATTGATGAGTAGCATTCAAAGGTCGACCCTGTACCTTTTACACGTTTTCTCTAACTTGCCTTTAAGTGCTGCTAACATTTGATCTTTTCAAGTATCTCGACAAACATGAAACTGTCAGTTTATTTCAAAGAAGTGTTGTAAACAGAGCCCTAGAGCAAGGGAAAGCATGATTCTGAGAATGAAGAAAGTGCAGTTGCAACATAAATATTGTAAAACAATAAATAAGAACAGAAAGTTATAGTGAAGGTTTTAGATAAAATCACTGTGGCAGATTTTCGATTGTTTAATAATTTAATTTCAACATTTTCAGTAACATCTTTGCAATGTTTTATAATTTTTTAGTCATTCAGCAATCTCAAGAAATAAGTAAGAATTGATAAAAACCCCATGTTGTTCGAAAGAGATACCGCGGCCTCAGCACAAGGACTAAGAAGGAACATGAGTGGTTTTCTCAGTAGAAGTCTGACACTCCCTACCGCTCTGCCCAGATCGGGCAGAGTCATTTGATGATTAACCACCCCCCGAAAAAGAAAAAAAACAGGGTATATGTAATATCTGTATTTATCTACATTGAATATATTACAAAACAAATATAGATTTATTTGCGCAGAGTGAATCAGTAAATCAATCAAAGCCTACCCATCTATTCCTGCTATCAATCAAGCACAAACCAGAATGTCTACTTAAAATACAGCTCCATTCCAATTCAGTCAACATCAAACTTGGAAAACCGTCTTCAGAATTGAATTTATTCAATAAATTACATTTATTCATACAAATTCAGCATATGAATAACTATTCATTTTATTACGGAGAAAATAAAGTTATGAAACAGTTATGAGAAAAAGGAAATTTCTTAATATATACGTCGTTATTTTTTAAATTGACGTGTTCTATAGATTGCATAGTTTTGCGTATAAAGAGGGTTTGCATAGTGATTAGTGAACTGTTATTGTGCTTGAATTATTCATATTTCTTTGCTCGACTTGCGTAACAGTTACTATTTGTTATTAACATTATGTACTTTTTTGTCGAACTTTGTCGGTTTATGTGTGGTTCTGTAGTAGTAAAAGTAACATTTAAACAGTAAGTTTAAAACATAAAACACCATATTTTTCATTTGAAATTTGAATAGGGATGTTTAGTGACTAAGAAAAATATTATTCTAATTAGTCTGTTAGATTATCGAAAAATATTGGGTACGGATTTTTGTTTTATCAAATCAATAAAAAATTACGAAGATAAAACGCGTCAAAGATTTGAGTGGGGGTTTGTCGTCACTGACCGGTAAAAAATGCCATACTAATGTCTTAGAATATGTCTTCATTGTTTGTTTAAGTGAGAAAAGAAAAAATACGTGTCCAATATTTTTTGGAAATCTATCTGACGGACTAATTAGATTCTTTTGTTAATTACCATATTCCGTACTGAACTATGAGGAGTCGTAACTAACTAATAACGGCCACTTGGGCCACTTCAAGTTAAATATCGCTTGCCTAGTTTGGTCAGTGAATAGGTGACCATCCAATACATACTGAGTTGCCTCCGTGCCTCAGAAAGCATGTTACGCCGTTGGTCCCGGCTGATATCTATCTATCTATATACATAAAAAGAGAAGTCCTGACTGACTAACTGACTCATCAACGCCCAGCCCAAACCCTTGGACCTAGAAAGCTGAAATTTTACACAGAGTTTCCCTTGATAATGTAGACAAGGAATAAGGAATGATTTTTTAAAATTCAACCCCTAAGGGAGTTACAGGGATGAAAGTTTGTATGAAAAATCTTATTCCTTGAGTTTGTCACTTTTATTTTCCCTAAAGTTTGTATGGAAGAATTTTAACGCGCGGTTCGATTAAGTCGAAACCCAGTATTTATGCTTCCCGTAGGCTATTTTCCGACATCCACGCGGGCGAAGCCGCGGGCAACAGCTAGTTTATTATATTATAGTCGATACAGGTAGTCAGTAGAGGTATTGTATTAACCTGTACTAAAAGAAAAAAGAAAAAGTATTCATTGGTTTCACACAGGACCAGAACAAATTAACAAAAAACTAACTAGCTAACTGAGTTGTGTAGGTCTGATAGACAGTCGCTCCGTGTAAAATACTGGTATTCATCTACACCCAGTTAGATTGAACCCGACATGGTTGTGAAAAGGCTTGACAGACGATATTAAACCATGCAATTTTAACGAAACCCTAAAACATCAAATTAAATAAGTGAGTGATGTCCATTGTCCGTCTATTGCAGTGAAGCTCAATTTTCGTGAAACAAATGAACATCGCAATCATTTCCGCTAACATTACTGAGCGCAAGCAAACTGTATTGCAGTCGAATTACAAGATGTGTACTATCTCTCACTATGAAGGCATATTGTGTGTGAATCGTAGAATTTATTATGAATATTTGTAGTTTCAATTGCATTACCTTAATCATTTCTTTAATATTTGTTTTACTACTAATCATATTATAAAGAGGTATTTGTTTGTATGTTTATTTGTAATCTTTGGAACTACTGATCTGATGCCGAAAATTCTTCCACTAACGGGAAGGTACGTAATCCTCGAGTGTCACAAGCTATAAAACGTTTCCGGTTCCCGTTTAATCCCAGAACTGATATCAACATTAATTCGATTCGAGATTTTGTAACAATATACTGATTTAAAAGAGTGTCATGAAGTGTCTTGTCCGTTCTTCTCCATAGAGATATACGCTAGGGAACTGGCAACTACAGTACTTTCACAAGTTATTATGCCTTGTGACTGTGACTGTAGCTTAGGAGTGCAATACGTCGTTTCGGGGGTTGCTGCGTCGGGTTGCGCGGCGCCGGATGTTACCGGCGGCGAGTGCTGTGGGTGCGGGGGCGCGCGGCGGCGCGTGCCGTGGTGGCGGGTGCGCGGGGCTCCGGGTTGCGGGGTGGCGGTTGCGCGTTGCGGCGTTCATTCGTTGTTCCGTGATTCGAGGTCTCGTGCATTCGTTGTTGCGGTGTGCGTCGCTGCGTGCTTTTTTGCTTGCAGTGTTCGTCGTTGCGGGCATTCGGCGGCATGTGGTTCGGCGTAGTGGCTTTCGGAATGACGTATTGCACTCGTAGTTTTGTTTTATGAATTGTTCTTATGACATTCAAAATGGTTTAATTGAAATAAATGCTTTGAGTTTGAGTTTGAGTTTCGCTACATTCAATTACCCGAGTATCACGTAAAATATGATAAATTAAAAACTTTGACAAAATGTACTATAACAGTAACAATTTGAAGACTGACTTTCAATCTTGAAAGTAATTAATACATAAATAAATAATATTGTCGCTATGTATTTTAAAACAAATTTCCTCACCACATCTGTATGTCTGTCTGTTCGCGATAGTCTCAAAACAGCTGCACCGATTATCATGTTGTTTTCGCCAAGCCAATGGATAGAGTCGTTCTCGAGGAAGGTTTTGGTATTTTTGAAATTCAATCTCTAAGGGAGTTAAATTGGGGATGAAAGTATGTTGGGATATTTTTCGACATCCACGTAGACGAAGTCGCGGGCAAAAGCCAGTATTGTTATAAATACGAACGATCATTGGTATAATAGGCGAACAGGATCGCAAGCAAAATAACCTCATCTAACAAGTTATCAAGTAATAACTGGGGTGAAGCAAATCTAGTTTTTGTGCGATGTCATTAATAGGCAGAGTGGCTCGGATTAGAATGCAGTTAGTTCCACTTGCTCGTAAAGTTATTGATAGGACCTTGGTATTGATGGCAAGTTGTACAGATATCATTATCGGCAGTGTTATTTCATTCACCGCTGCGTACAGGCTCCCCTGTGTTGTGCCTTGCTTCCTTGTTTTATGTGAGTGCTATATTTAAAACATATAATGATAATTAATTACTGTTTTGAGAAACCGTTTAATAACCAATAATTATTATTATCGTTTAACTTTCAAATATTTCACTAAAACATTCTTATAACAAATTAAACCATAACTATTGCATCATAAAATCAGAAACACTGTCATCTCGATAAAATTCCATATACTTCAAGCGAGCAATATCTTAACGCTGGATCGTAATTAATCCTCAATGAACCGCGTCGTAGTACCGTATGCGCGTGCGCCGTTACAGCCTCCCTCCTACCTCCCCCTCCCACCCGTCTCCCTCGGGCATTCCCGCTGCATGTGTAGTGAAACGTTCAGGCATATGGGTTTGTAATAAATGGCACACAATACGTTTACAATGCGCACAACTTAGTACTATAGGGTAATCATCTTTTATTATCAACCTTATTGCCAAGTTATTCGAAGACTAGCTTGTGCCAGCGGCTTCGCCCGTGTGGCCCGTGTTCGATAATTGTCCCACTGAATTATATTACAGAATAAATAATAAATAAATAAATAAATATCCGTGGACATTTCAGAAGTACAGAAGTATTTTATGTGTTAATCCAGGTGGTAAACTATCTGTGTTCTAAATTTCATCCACATCCGTTCAGTAGTTATTGCGTGAAAGAGTAACAAACATCCATCCATACATACATACATCCTTACAAACTTTCGCTTCAAAATATTATTAAGATTTAAAACTTTTCTCAACGTTTCTCAAATGTAAAATTGCTGACAAATTTATTTGTGGACGGCAATTAAATCAATTGAATTTTTAATAGAATAGGCTTAGTAAGGCTTCTTAATAACTTCTACATTACACGCAAACGAGTATCTTAAATTCTACCTATTTGTTGGATAGATATACATCCTCTTCAGGTGGCAGTGAAATGCCATTAATATTCTTTTCAAGAAAAAAGAACTCCTTCAGTCAAAGCTGCTCGCTCGAATCTAAATTAGCAACTATTCTGTTTTTCTTTATAAACAGTCCCATATCTGAATAACCGTACACACGTTTAATATTAATAGAGGCTCACGGCCTCCCCAGATAAGATCTCCTCATCTTCCGAGGTTCCCTCGCACCAGGTGCGTCTCAGGCGCAGTTGGTAACGGTATAGCGCATTTGTAACAGCCTACCTGTCTCCTGCAGCCGGAGGCTTTGCTGCTAACTTTCTCGGTTCTAGATTGTATTACTGTAATGGTTCTGAACCTAGAGGTTAAGTACGTCGTTAATATAAACTGGAGTTTTTGGTTTAATAAGTTGGGTTAACTAAGGCTTATAATTATTTTTAAAAATTAATGCAATGATAAAAAAATTAATAACGTTTCTATAATATAATCATCATCCATAGCCCAATTTCTTTGTCTGCTTCTTCAACAGACATCCTCTTTGCATAAGCCTAGCTCTACGTTTACTTGCCAGCTTCATTAAGGATATTCCCGCGAAGGTAATAATGTCTTTCCATATAAGCAATAATAAATTAATAATATAATAGCTATAATTCATTACATGGCATTTCGAAACAATTACTAAACTTTCAAGCACTTTAAAACAATAGTTTTTGCACTTCCATAGAGTTGTAATAAAACAAGCGAGTCAGTCACTGACAGCATTTTCACTAAGTAAAAGACTTCAACGCGCGCTGACATTACTCAACATTGTTTCAAGGTAGGTTTTCTTGGCTGTGGGTTGTACACTAGTTACATATAAGGCTAAGAAGGAATGTTGGTTGGTTGGATGGGTGGTTTTTAGTCAGTAGAAGTCTAACATTCCCTTTCGCTCTGCCCAAGAGGGGGTTATTTGATGATTATCCATCTGCCAAATAAATAAAAGGTAGGTTTTCTTGGGCTGCGAGTTGTTCGCAAGAGATACCGCGGCCTCAAAATAAAGGGGTAAGAAGGAACATGGGTGGTTTTTAGTCAGTAGAAGTCTGACACTCAATTTCGTTCTGCCTAAGAGCGGGAGGGGGGTTATTTAATGATCCCCCCCCCAATGGCAGGTTTTCTTACAATTATTTTCATGTCAAAAGAAAAAGACTGTCCAGTAATGAGAAAAACTTCACCAAGTACTTCAAAGAACAGCAATGAAGATTAGGATCCCAAAAGATCTCAATAACATGCTAAAGTGGGATTGAAACTTTTTTATTTCGACTTGTCTTCTTTGTACTGAACACTATTCTATTTATTTTCAGGTGAACAATGAGGCAGTGAGGGTGTCTGAGTGCGTTTTGTGACGATGGTAGGCAGTGTGTGATCAGTGAACACCATGTATACCAAAACCTATTTGTTTGTGGTTATCTTCGCCGTCGTAACCCGGCAGGCGTTATGTAAGTATTACTTATTATTTACATTATATTTAACTGCTAATTATGTACATGAGAATGTTTCAAATACATTATAATAATTTAAAATTATTTAAGAGGCGTTTAGTAATTATACATCCTCTCATTTTCATTAGTTACTTGAATATATAATAAAATATTGTTATTAGTGTTCATGGTAACGTTGTGTAAAAAGTACTTGGCCCCAATAGCACGATGATATTTAAGTGCTTATAATTCGAAGAAAACAACGCTGCTGTCTGAAAGTGTCGAGACGAAAGTTTTGAGTTTTTATTTATGCTTTATGACATTCTGCGCCGACACCAAACATATTGAGATAAGGGTGGAAGAATAATACTGATAATGTGTAGTGTAATGTGAGTGGCTACAAAAATAGAGAAAGACCAAACAGTGGAATAAAGGACTGAACAACAATGTGAAAGAAATAACAAACGGACAAATAACGTGTAAATAGGGGATCGGACTGATTCGAGAAAATATGATTCTAATTAGTCCGTCAGTTACTCTGTAATATTTTTTGGAAATCTATCTGACGTACTATTATAGTTAGTTTTTTTTTGTCCGATCTCCTATTGGGAGAACTATATTATGAGATGACGATACATTTATGAAAATGTAAAAATACTAATGTGAAAAGTATGGATAACATGTATAGGAAGGTATGTTGCAATTACCCCAAACAAATTGGAACAAACACAGAAGCAAGATTAAAGATTTGCAAAAAGAAAAACTAAGCAGCCAGTAGGCACAGTAAACTTGCACCGTTAGTCCACAACACAAAGAAAACTATAACTGTAATAGTAAATACAAAACTTAAATCCCATAGAGCACGTAACTAAATCTAAATAGTTATTTTTATGACAGAATTATTCGCTTAATTACGAACAAAGTTTGTTCTGCCGCTTTCCAACTTTCTCCGCGCGCCGATTTTGTTTTAAAACGATTTGCTTTGCGATAAAACTTGAAGCCTTTGTTAGATTGTCTGATATATAAACAGGAGTATGTTTGCAATTTTATCTTTTGTTTGTGTTGTTGCCTTTTAAATTCAGGAAATGGTTTGTGGGTATTTATGTAATTGCTTTGCGCAAAAGGAGGATCATGTGTTTGGCGTGTATGTAAATATTTGAATATTAAATTATGAAATGAAAATAGAATGGACCCCGCCTGCTTCCAAGTTTTGTTTAATTTAAAATGTGCTTGTTTTTTACTTTTCAGTTTTTTCAGTAGGGTTTTTTAGTTTTTTAACTACTTTTTTTTGCTTCAATGAAAATAAAAGTCATTGACATCCTCTATAAATTTTATTTGTAATCAAATCAAAACATTTATTTCTTTGCAATCATAGGTAGTAAGTACATATATTATGTGTGTTATTTTTTAAATTAAATGTTCTCCATATTTTACCGTCACCGTTGAATAGGTAGGTTAAATAAAAGATAAATCATGTATCGTATAGTTGACTACTGTGCCAAATTTCACCAAAAATCCTTCAGCCGTTGAACTCTGATGAGGTAACAAAGACAGACCATTTCTTTCGCATTAATTCTACTTATAGTTATTGCGATGTCAAGTATTTGGTTATAATTCGTCTTGTTTCTAATACACGTACCGCCTGCTAATATTGCAACGATGCGTAGCGGTGATGCTCCAAATAAAATTAGGAACTACATAATCGTACTGTGTGAACTTAATATTGCTGTTTGGCGTAAACAGATAGGTTTTATTTGCATACTATTGTTATATTTTGTCATGCTAACGAGTTTATGAACTGAAAATTAGCCAGCATTGGCTGTAGGTACTAGAGGTTCCGTGGCCAAACAATATATATCACAAATAAGGAAGTATTTCCGCCAGAAAATTTTCCATTCAGATCTGCATAGAAGAATCACAATTTCACATACCTATATTTCAAGTTTAACATCTATCATAGATCAGCACTTTTGCTACATATTGTGAAGATGTCCATATTTCACACACGTCAATGACCATTTACGCAATCTAATGGTTCGACTACTTTTTGGACAGCAAAAAACAAACCTCAATATTACGATTTCACATAAACGAATCAAAAGACTCACTTCCGTAACTGAATGGACGCACGTCCAACATAATTCCTCCACTAGTAATTCTCAGTCAAAACTGATTGAAAGTAAATTGGCCACATTACCGTCGGTACACATACTCCGGTTATCAGTGGGCAGGATGTGGAGCGGCACCAGATCTCATCTCAGATGCACTGCATCTGGGTCACGCAGTCAAGGTGAAAACGAAAGTTGACGGAGTGGCCAACATGCTCTATTGTTTTTTGTTTTTAGGCAGCTGAGTAGTGTATGGTTGTGAATTTGTGAGAAACAAGCGAATGATGGTAATTATCGTGGAGTTTGGTGTTTTATTGTTTTTGTGTATGTGGATTGTTTACGGTTTTAAATAATAACTTCGGTTGACCTTGAAAGGTTGGGCAGTGCTTTCTTACATACAAAGTATTATTCGTGCCTTGGAAATTAGCTTGAGCGATTGTTTTGAGCTTCTAATTGTAGGCCTTTATAAGTAAATATCAATAGTCAGAAGCTTGGTAGATCAACCGTCAGATTTAAAAAAGGGCATCGTATCCGGTAAAGTAGAAAGGTGACCCGAAAACTAGGCTAGGCTTAAAGGTTATGCTGCCAATTATATTAACAATACGACTATTATGTGTTTTATATGTGCTATGAATATAATGCTTTAACTGCTGAGAGAATGTAAACACTCACATGTTGATCTTAGCAATGAGACTATTTTATCTGTAAAATCATGATAATGAGAAGTCGCGGGTACATAACTAAAGACAAAACAAATTAATTATATTTTACTAGCTGATGCCCGCGGCTTCTTCAGCGTCAAATTTTATATCAAAATCTTCCTCGAGAATCACTCTATCCATAGGTGAAAGCAGCATGATAATCAGCGAAGAAGTTTTTGAGTTTATCGCGAATTGACAGACACACAGACGCTGTGGCGGTCTTTATTTTTTACTAGCGGACGTCACGCGGCTTCACCCGCGTAGTTCCCGTTCCCGTGAGAGTACAGGGATGAAAAGTAGCCTATTTTACCCGGGGATAGTGTAACTTCCCAATGGTGAAAATATTTTTCAAATTGGTCCAGTAGTTTCGGACCCTATTCGTTACAAACAAACAAACAAATCTTTCCTCTTTATAATATTGGTGTAGATTATTGTACTACAACACAATAACAATAACAATGTAACAATTTGATCCGCAGATTTTATGCTTCAACTACATAACATCACCCTTGTAATTCTCATAGGAACGTAGAGGTGTTTCCAATAGTACACCTTCATTTTGTTAGGTACTTACGTTAAAATGCCATGTAATAGGGAGTGCCATAATTCACCGATAGAAGGAAAAGAAAGCCTAAAAAAGACAGTTTATTACAGCATCTAAATTACCCTCCGCATAATTTAACGACCACCATAATTAATATTAGGACGACAAATGGACCTCTTTATATGCTAATTCATAATTTTAAAACAAACACAGAGTCTATAAAAAGGCTATTATTTAATTTACTGTAAGCATAATGTTGCCATTAGGGTACTGTGAAATGTAAATTATGTTATGTCGACAACTCATCAATCTGAAGGTAAATAAATTATCATTATGTTATATAAAACACTTTAATTGTTATTAATGTACTGAGAGGTTATTTAATTTGTGATCAATGGCTTTATATGGCGCTATCTTCTACTGGTGACGTTGTCTATGTGAACTTACTAGTTTTACAAAATATAATATAATGTATTTTTTTTGGTGGGTGGGAAATCATCAAATGTATCCTGCCACTCTGTGTGGAGCGGAAAGCAGTGTCAGACTTCTACTGACTAAATACCATCCACGTTCCTTCTTAGCACTTTGTGTCCGGGGCTGCGGTATCTCCTCCGAACAACCCGCAGCCCCGAACAATATTAACATCTCCATTGACACTCAGCATTTGTTTTTGTAAGTCGGATGTGTAGTTTCAGAGATCACCTCCAACAGCAATTCAAACTTTACTTTTTTATTATTTAAGTTTAACAGAATCTAGGGTTATCTCGTACTAAACATTAGATAAAGTCAGTAACTTTTGAACTTAATACTTACTTTATTCATTACTTAAAAAACTTTATTACGGATAAATACAAGCTTTTTATTTTAGCGAGTTGGTGACGTAGCGGACTGCTCCTTACATGCCAGACAAGTGTTAAGTGCCTAATGTCACTTACAGAGGCTCTCAACAAGCTTTTAACAAGTCATCACACTTTGACCTTTCTTTGAGTTCATTTAAACTTACCGACAGCTAGTGGGTTTACGTAACAAATAATATGCTAATAGTTTAGGTTTATCATAACATAACATCTGTCTCTTCCCGTTTAAATTGCGCTAGTTCAGTTTTAGTTCATAGGTATGATGCAAATCAATGAGGAAAATGTGCTAGCCCGCAGACCATCTTATACTTGTATATACAAGCCTAGACCCCGGGTGCTGCAGTAGGAGAAATTCTTGCTGGACGAATCCAATTACACTTTGATTAACCTCAGAATCAGACGGCACGGTTAGCGCAGTTGCTCAAGCAATGGACTGCTGCGCTGCGTGTCGCGGGTTCGATTCCCGCACGGAACAAATATTTGTATGATCTACAGATAGTTGTTCCGGGTCTGGGTATTTGTGAATGTGAGTTAAATGTTTGTGAACGCACCCACGATACAGGGGAAATTCCTAGTGTGGGGCAACGTTTTAAAAAAAAAATCATCCATGAGGTTCGCTTATGAACAGTAGCGCTTATGATCACTACCCGCCTACTTGTAGCCACTAAATCTTTTAACTTGCTTTTAATAAATCATACTTTGACATTTTGCCTGTCCATTTAAATTCACCTACAGCCCGCGGTTGTGCGTTTGCGCAACTCATAAAATAGAACCGATGTTTTATAGATTAACATGTTATTGAATATTGGGTAACACACTAACATAGTTGTTTATATTATTATGAAGTATTGAAACATCTGACATTTTGATTGTTTTATGAGTTTTGACGTTAATCGACAGACGGTTTTGCAGTAACGTGCAATTAGTGGATATAACAGTAAATAAAAACGTATTGTTGTAATTATGAGAGAACGTGCTCAGATTTATAGCTTAATGCATGTCGTAAAGGCAACTAATAATAACAAGACCCTTCTACTTTGTGGAATTAAGTAGAGTGTGACAGTAGGCGATAATTCAATCATAGATCACTAACAGACAGATAGAATAATACAATACGGGTTGTATTGTATTATAATTAATGTCAACTATGGAAATATTGTAGAGCAGCGGTGGCCCAGTGGTGGCGGCCCCGACTTACGAACAGTATACCTAGGTCGTGGGTTCGAAACAGGCACATTACTTTGTGTAATTCAGGAAACCGGCATGGCTTAGAACCAAACATTCGAAGACATGTGACATCTACCAATCCGCACTGGGCCCGCGTGGTAGATTATAGCCCATTCCCTCTCAAAGAGAGAGGAGGCCTGTGTCCCAGCAGTGGGAACATTAATAGGCTGTCGATGATGATGATGAAAATATTTTAATTTTAAAGATGAAAGTTTGTACGGAAGTTCGCAATTATTTGTCTACTTGAAAACTTATCAGATAGGTGGTTTGAGATATAATAAAAACTAGGAACTTTAAAGATGGAAGTATTTGGTCCATTTTCAATTGAAAATTATTTACGTAATCGCAGTATTATGTTACTATTTCTCTAAAATCTAAGCCAAGAAAATTATAACCCCCGTCTAACCCACACACCCAGTTCCTGTATTACTAGCAATTAACTTAGGTACATTCACAGAAAACCCAACACGATACGTTTCAAGAATGTAGACAAGACGTGCAATGCAGGAAATTCACTTACACCACGCAACCAGATATTTTCCCTTAATAGAATCAGCCCATATAGCACAACTGAGATTTCAGAACTTCAAACCACATTCCATGGCGACACCATAAAATGATGTCGTTTAATAACTTGGGTTTCATCATGAGCCAACGAGTTTCATGTAGAATAATTCGTTTCTAAAAGCTATGTAATAGGGTATTTCACCAAAACAATCTAATATATCCATGTAATATTGGATACGTGTTTTTTGTTTTATCAAATTAATCAAAATTGGCGAAAATAAAACGTGTTAAAGATCATGAGTGGGGGGCTTTTGACGTCACTTTGTGGGTATAAAAGTACTGACCTTGTGACGTCACACGACTTGACATGACATGAAAAAAGAAAAAATATGTGTCCATTATTTTTTGGAAATCTATCTGATGGACTAATTAGATTTTGTTGGTAAAATACCCTATTATCAGGATGCATCTAGTACGTAGACAATACTGTGGACAAAGCACAAATTTTCACAGAAGACGTTAAAAACGCTTTAAAAAACATATTGCAAAAAAATTAAAACCGGTCAAGTGCGAGCCGGACTCGTGCAAGAAGGGTTCCGTACACACACACATTATATAAAAATCGCGTTTATTGTTACCAATATTTATTTTATTTTTAGTATTTGTTGCTATATCGGCAACAGAAATACATAATTTGTGAAAATTTCAACTGTATATGCTGTCGCGGTATTGCGGTTCTTGAGATACAGCCTGGTGGACAGACAGACGGACGGACAGACCGCGAAGTCTTAGTAATAGGGTCCCATTTTTATTCTTTGGGTTCAGAACCCTATAAATATTAAACAAGAACACTAAAAAGTCTAAAATATCGTGATGTTGTTTGTTTCATAGACGTTTTTGCCACAGCCTTCGTCTTCTTTTAGATAGGGCCATTGTAAATCTATAAATTATCCTCTTTACGACACTTAAATGTAACATGTGCCCCCTAAATCAAAATAAAAGCACTGCGCTGGCAACAGCCATGTCTCCCTTCTTGGTCGCCACGATTTGTAAACAAATGGCGATTATATTATGTTCTTACGTAAAAACATATATTTTGTCCTATCCATTTGAATGCATTGACAGTTGATCATAAATAACAACTTTTGCGACACCTTCTAGAACATAAAATGGCTTCTTCCATCTCTATTGCGTTTAGATAGCTGATTAGAATATGTTAATCGTTTTCCTTACTCTCACTTACAGACGTATACATGTCTTATAGAATTGACATTTACATCTGTGTATAAATTAAGTTGGGAATCAAACAACACTCAGTCTAAAGATCTAAACGATAATCTAAATCGACCTTAAAACTGCATTATTCATGCTTCAAACATCTTTCATCAAACTTAAATTAAGCGGTCATTCCATTGATAAAACACCAAGATTCAAGTTAAACTAAATTTAATCCCTTTTTGTGGTTATAATGAAAGTATACCTCTGTTTCTTCATCAGATAATTACTTATGCCTTAACCCGTCAACAGTAGCCCTTGTGTAAGACGCGCTGATGAAACTGTAGATCTCTAAAAATGCAATAAGGAATATTTAGGGCAGTTGCTTCAAAGTGATGATCAACGCAATCATGGAACGTTAGAATTTGATAGGCCATTGATCAATAATTCTCTTTATATTTTTGACAGTGAAATGTCAACCATAGATAGTATATTAACACCCCATCAGAGTTTTATATTTACATTTACCAAGTAACGCTGCATGCGATAGTGGGTACAAATCAAGGTTGTGAGCTTGTACTGTGTAGAAAATCCTGACGGCGAACTTCAAAAACATTTATACAACGTGGGACTCGAACCAATATCCCAGTGCTCAGCAGTCGGGCTTCCAAACATTAGACCAAAGGGTCTGTCTTCACTATATATGCGTTACTAACTCACAAGAAGGACGCTGACATATCCTGCTGACATAATTACCTCATAATTATCTGGAATGAGTAGTTGTCGGCCATAGGAAGGAACTCGAACGAGGAGAAAGCTAAATACCAGCGATAAACATAAATTCACTGACATTTATCTATAATCTGGTAACTAAATCGTGATTGCAACTAAATTAAAGAATGTCTAATTACTTCCCGTGAACATAAGAATACATGATTATCAATCAGCCGTGGGCTGAGGGGGTGTCCTGTGAGCAAAAAATACGGGTTTCCATAAAAAATACCCTATTTATTTATTTCCTAAATCATATATTTTATTTTAGCCATTTTCATATATTATTATGAGGTTTTATTTTTCAATGAAAATATTTTTATTTAGGTTCTATTTTTGGACATCATAAATATTCTATATTATTGGTTGTTGTTATTTATGTTTGAGGAACTAAAAACCATGGCAGCTAATAGCTTATTAATGCGAGGTTTGACCGGGCTTCCAAAATAGTTTTTTTTTACATAAATTCCAGTCCTGTCTGAGTTTAACGTCTTGAACAATAACTCTTTATCAACCTAATACAGACTTGACCGTGTAAGTTCGTAAGCTCGAAACGTTCTGTCAATAAAATCATTCTAAACCATCTTTACCCACTAGACCAAATACAATAAGACAACTACAATTATCTCACTTAAGCCACACTTCAAGGTCTAATTACCCCATCACGATAATCTTCAGACCATAACTAGATTTACAGATTATTCCAAAAACGACTAGAACCCGTGCGAAAATCTTCTTACATAAGATCTTATGAAACGCTCCATAGCCCTTGGCAACACCATAGACGAAAAGCCATAACTCAAATAAAAAAATAACTTAGACTAGTCGACTACTCCCATGGATTTCTCTAAGCCGAGCAAATTAATTAGTAAAGAAAGGAGGCGGCGTGTCATCGCCATTATGGCATAAGCTAAACAAAAGTGGGCTATGACTGTACAACGTTACACTCAACCAACAAACAAACCGTATTCAACCTTACATCTCCAAGATAAGAGTGTCATCGACCGCAAATTAGCTTGTCAAATTCTACAAGCTCTAATACACCTGATGATAAAGATTTTGAATCTTATACGCTTGCTTGAAAGGTTGTGTTGATCGTAATATGAAAATGGTTTCATACTCGTGGGACACGGCTTACTTAGCGTATAACAATAAAGAAATGGCTTCTAGTTTTATTGTTCCGTTTTCATTGAATTACTTTACGTTTGTTTTGTAAAGTCATTTCCTACGGGAAGTGGGGAAGCGCGATCTTTCTGACAAATCTTCGCAATTATGAATGGGTAAGAATTTTGATTGTGTTTTCTATCGAAGACTGTTTGAACTTAGACTGGAGCATTTACAAGCTTTTTTCTATTATTAAAACAGTATAAAACAATTGAAGTTTTAATAAATAGCAAAATTTTAAAGCTTACATTGTCAGGACATTCAATGTTTTTCCTATATTTTTCTTGATGACATTGTGCTGTCCAACTCCTTGACGAAGGCCTTCCCTATTCCTTTCTTTAAAAATGTTATTACAATTTATACTATTTCTTAGGTCTGAAAATATACCCCATCACATTAGCTACAATCTCAACTAACGTCGATTAAACAGCATACCATATTAGAAAGCTTCTGATTGTAAGATTTACAACATATACTATGACTTCAATGAACATAGCTAAGAGTAGTGAATTTCTTAGTACTTGAGCATGTCTGAAGGTATTAATTCATAATAAAATATATTATAGAAAGCTCACCATTGTAAAAAGTAGTTTTAGCAAAAGTACCTAAGTACATATAAAAAGTATTTGAAAAGATTTCGAACTTAATACCTAGTTGTCTTAAAATAGATTTTCTCAGTTAAAAAAAGCAGTCTAGATTACAATCATTGGACCTTAACACAACTTCAAGTTCTTCTCCATAGACACTTTTAAAGGCTAAAAGTAATCTTTAAGTTTCTGACTGAATCCATGACAATTAAAAAATGATTGTAAACGGTTCAATCTAAATAAATGGTCTGAGGTTCAGGATAACTGCCTTAACGAACATTTTACTCAGGATCTCTGCCTAATTAACTGTATTTGGGAACACAGGTATACATAAGACTTCCGATAGATTGATAACCAAGTAGCATTTCAATTTGCGTGACATTTTAGTCAGCAAGCTTATTTTAATCCAACATCTAGCTTTATACCTTAGTTGAGAAATAGTGTTTGAAAGTTTCACAATTACTTACCATATAGCACAAGCGCCGTTCATTAACCGACATACAAGCATTTAAATTAAAAGCCCAATTACTAAACGTGGGTTATATAGCTCTAATAAGCGTCGCCGTCATTCGCAAAAAGCGTTTACTTGAATTTAGAGAAGCAAGTGTTGTCACTTGAGATATTTATCGACAGAAATTTCCAAATCACACTTATTCGATACGATTCTAAGGTTTATATATTATCGAATGACTTCTATCCGATGTTCCACATGTTCATGCAAAATTGCAGAAATTATCTAATTCTTATTTTATATCGATCCAATTTTTTTTTTCAAAAGTTTTGAAAGCGTTGGAAGTTTACTTACTAGATAAACCGATGACCTGGTGAAGGTTGCAGGGATCTACTTGATGCAAGACGCACAGGACCGGTCAATGTGGCGACACTTGATAGAGGCCTATGTTCGGCAGAGGACGTCTTTTGGCTGAAATGATTATTTTATTTTATCGTATTCATTAGAATCGATCTAAAATATCACCCTGTTGTATCGATATTTAAAGTACTGTATCGTATCGTGCATCACTACTTGCAATCTTTAATGTTAGCTTAGATGTGGTGTTGCAATGTCTTACTTCTAACTTGTTTAATGTTTTACGGTAACTTGGAGAACTGTTCTTAATTTATGGATTAGAGGTTTATTAACTAGTCTTACAACTAGTTTGTGGGAGCTTTAATGTACGGTATAAGATGAATATTGTGAAGAAATCTGGAAATGTAATGGCCATACAGTTAGTAAGAGTGGTGATGAAAAATTTCGTTGCTATCGGAAAAAGAATCTGTGTCACGCACAGTTATATTAAAATGGTTTCAGCCTGATGTGCATGGAGGTAGGAAGTAAGTTAACTATTTTGATTTCTGGACAATGCCAACAGCATTATGGTCCACTTTTGTAATGTTGACTCTGGATGGATTCTCTAGCTAGATGAGTATAACACTAATTATTTTTGATTAGAAATAATGATTAATCAGCTGGTCAAACCTAGTTAGTCTACAAAGTAAAGTTGATGTGATTTCAGTTTATATTGCACAATTTCTTATCTTACATACGATTTCTGAAAAGGCACTTATTAGCTGACTAGCTTGACTTGATGTCTGTTAATTAAAATTATTTTCTTGTCGTAGCTACCTAATTATTGAACTGCCAACGAGTTTATTCGGCCTAGTTTTCAAAGTTCTGTTAAGTACAGTTTTCGAGTAAATGAAAAAATATATTGAGTTTAATTAACTAACTTCAATTCGTAAATCTGAGATTGTAAACTTCGCGTTCAAGTTAATAGACTAGCCAAAATAATTTTGTTATTCAGAATAAGTGTTATTAAAGATTACTTCGACTGATAACTTTTATCTTTTCTCCATAATAATGAAGAAAAAAATGTATGAGTTTTTGTACTCATAATATTCTTTTGTATTTGGACAGTCGTGAGCGAGTAATAAAAATTCAATGAAATAGATGATAATTTTAAACGGTTGTTTAGCGTAAAATTTTGATTAGCAATGAAATTGAAATAGAAGTGTCAGTGTGAACTTGAGTAATATTCTTTTTTATTTTATTTTCGCATTTTTTTAATGGACTCATTGAGAAGTGGTTGATCAATGATGATAGTTTCGTAAACACAAAACCTAGGAAATAATCGATTTTCTATGCCTACATAACATAAATATAAAATGTTTGGTAATTACTGTAACTTCTGCCTTCGGGGATTTTAGGCGCGATATTGTGTTATTTTAATTGTTAATTTGGTATGCAGGGGAGAATCGAAGAAAAAAACGTGTTGCGTCGACCCCAAATGGAGCAAGGGTAGAAATATCCCCGTCGGGGCTGCGGGTTGTTCAAAAGAGATACCGCGGCCTCGACACAAAGGGCTTAGAAGGAACATGGGTGGTTTTTAGTCAGTAGGAGTCTGACACTCCCTACCGCTTTGCCCGGAGCGGAAGGAGTCATTTGATTATTCGCCACCCTTTTTTTTGCCTGGTGGGAAATCATCCCTGCCCCTCTTGGGCAGAGCGAAAGGGAGTGTCAGACTTCTACTAACTACCCATCCTCAAAAAAAGAGGTTAGAAAGATGATGAAGATTGTTATTTGCTATATGTACACCTGGTTGAAAAAATATTTCTTCTAGGCTAAGTTTAGTTTAGTTATTGGTAGCACCCAGTCTAATAAGTCCTATAGGAATACATTGTTCTATTATATAACTAATCATCGTGAAACTCTAGCCACATCACACACACACACAGCATGCAGATACAGGAATCCTCTTACGCCACTTCCTCATATCTCTGCGCTCCTGGTAGCGGCGTGTCAATTGATCCATCAATCTAACTGACAGATGGTCGTAACTCTACTTTTACCTTCGCGTTAGATTCCAGTTTCTTAATACATTTCCTATGTGAAGGTAGTATGGGCAAGGGCTGTCATCTTTTGCTGTAGAGAAACTTATGTATAAAAGTTACTAAATCACAAGTTCTTGAATTAAATTTTGTACCAATTAATTGCTAAGTACCCATAATCTTCAGTAAGATCAAGAATATGATTCATTTTCTTGTCGTGTTCTTGTTTTATCCGTGATTCATATTTTTCGTTTGTAATACTGACCTAAGATTTTAATTTCATTGGCTCAAATGACCAACATGCATTTGATGCATATTATAAAAAAACTATTACAAACACTTTAGTTCCAATGCAAACCAAAAAAAGTCATAAAAATATAGGTATATGATATCAATAATATTTAATTTATTTCCATCACCAGCCATGTATCTGTTCTATTTCCTAAGTGCAACATGCACAGACTAAAGCTCATCGCCACACTCGATCGATCGGGTCGTTGGCATCAACACGACGACAAAAACCAAGGAAACGCACCTGTGCCCGCGCCGACGACGCAGCGTCAGCGCGTGTGTACGTAATAACATGAGAACAGCTGATTGTGCAGAAAAAGTACAACATGTCCGCATTCCCTCCGAGATTGGATGCGTCAATGCGTGCTGTACTTTTAAAGGGCATTTTTGTAACTTGGAATTTAAATTGTAAGTGGACTTAGAAGGAAGGTGTGATTTATAAGGACACTAGGTTTATTCAGCGTCTTTACTCGCATGGAGATCGGAAATTGTACTACAGCTATAAGAAACCTCTCTACTACTTACCCTTTACTCAGTAATTACCTTTTGGTCTATTTAGTTGCTTGAGTTCTAAATATCATCGAGGTCCGTACAACCATTATAAAAGTGTGTAAAGGTAACATACATACATACAGTCAGTGGGTTTGCCAGTTGTGCCAATTTTAGTTGGGGTAACCAAATATATTTCGCACTACGCTTCGCCGCCTAGGCTATAAATAAGGCTACATATTTATGTCGGTCGTTTACTGACAGTATATTTAACTGTTTACTAGTAGTAATTAAACTGTGATCACCAATCCGTCAGCAAGATGGTATAACAGCATTTCCTATATTTCGCTGGAATTTTTCTTACAGAGGTTATTTAAAAAGTTCGTTTTCAAAATCTGTGAAATAAATGACACCAGCACAGCTAATTACAAGCATCGCCATTAAATGAAAATCTACGAGTGTCATTTCATATTTCCAAATAACTTGATTTCGTTTTTCAGACTGGACTCACTTCATTAGAAAATTAGTATACGTTAGTTTAGTTTGTTGACGTATTTAGAGAAATAGACAATTTTATTCAAAGGTTGAGAGGAGGAATTTTGACTTGAGACGAGGCAGGCAGAATAAGAAAAGCGACATATTTATAATGTACATGCAAGAAGAAGAATTTAATCAAGTTTTTATTAATGTTCTTTTATTTATGATAGAATTAAAGACTTTTTATTTTTTAACAAGAAAATGAAATGTTCGATTGGTGAGAAAAGATAATCCGTAATTGGTTTTAAAGCAGCTTACGCCTAGCATAAAACGTATTTGGGTCAAATTGATGATGACAATATTTATATGTATTAGCCATGCAAAATCTTGAAACAAAACATTCGAATAAGAGGTCAATGTTACTCTTTATACGATCACATACATACAGTACCTGCATGCTTTGTTCGTTGTAATGTTATCAGTGAACCATGAACGTACGATTATAAACTCTCCGAGGATCGCGGGCGTGACGATACTACCTCTACTCACGTATGAGTGTTTTGTAATACTCGTAATAGCTATGGAGTTATCGGAACTTTAAACGGGCAGTTAAACGAATATTACAGTTCAAACCGTTCAAACTATTTTTTGGGGATGGGATTTTATCAAATTTTAGTAAACCCCGCTCTGCGTGGGCCGGAAGGGAGTGTCAAACATGACATGTTGTAACTTAAACCATTCATGTTCTTTCTCAGCCCTTTGTTTTTTGGGGTTACTGTTTTTGTTTCGAACAGCGCTGTTAAAGACCCCTGTCTTCTAATTACAAAATTAGTTTCTGTAATATACGAATCTTTGTATGACAAAATAAATGCCTTTATTATTTACCTTTTGCGTGGTCGCAAATCTGTGGCAATGAAATCGTTTGCTCTGACTTACTCAACGCACATTTCTAATTACTGGAGATAGTTTTGAGTTCTACTAAGAAAGGATTATGGAAAATTCAGCTCCTAAGCGAGTGAAACAGGGGTTCGAAGATTGTAAGGAGGTCCATCATTGGGATTAGCTTCAGTTTTTGGCGAGTTATGCAATAAGAAACTAGTAGGTACTGCAATTAAAACATCTTTTAAATCGTAACCCAGATCATGGTCTAAGCTTATGGCAAATATAATAAATAGCCTTGCAACCGTTCATGTATTAAAAGTTAACGGATTGACAGACTCTCAATTTTTATGTAAGATTTTAAGAAAAACAGGGGCAATATTCTGTATATTTACCTGCTAGCAAAAAATCAATCTAGTGACTTGGAAAATACAGGCCTAAGTCACTTTTTATTCCAGTCTCCTTTGAGAATTATTATGCTTAAAAACGCGAGTAAAGCACATAACAAGCTACTTTAATTATAAAAACTAAATCACATTCAAAATAAATAATTCACCGCTAAAATATGATAATTTATCACACTTCGCGTCATAATATATAAATATGAATAAACAAACGTTTTCCCTTAGATAATATTATCTTAATACGGTGATTTCCAAAGAAAGCGGTAAACGCCTGCGTATCAAACTAGTTGAAAGTTCAAGATCTCTTGCGTAACTGCTATTACCATAATAACTTGTTCGGGTTTACGGCTCAATCTAGATAAGTATCTTCTATAGGTCGTCTGCAAATATTTAATCCATAATTATGTAAGCATGTCAGTCTGAATGTTTGTTATGTTTCGACCGGTTAAAGGCTTATCGGATATAGGTCATCATAAATATTTTTTTTATTCTGCTAAGACGTTCCCTCGTGTGTTTTCTAACCACCATGATGGCGAAGCTTGGTTATTTATAATTTATCCTCACAAAAATACTAAATTGTTTTCCAATCGCAACTGCTTAAATATGTATACATATTTGTAAATTGAGACATTGACTGGCCTGTTGGTCTAGTGGTTAGTGACCCTAACTGCTATGCCGGAGGTCGTGGGTTCGATTCCCACCCAGGACAAATGTTTGTGTGATGAGCACGATCATTTGTTCTGTGTCTGGGTGTAATTTATCTATAATATGTATGTATTTAGAAATATATAAGTATGTTTATCAGTTGTCTAGTACCCATAACACAAGCTCTGCTTAGCTTGGGACTAGATGGCGTTGTGTGATAGTTGTGGAATATTATATTATATTATATTAACGGTCAGATAAAAGACCAACCACCTGCTTGGTCTGCTACCTGACCGTTACATGCAATAATTTATCAGCTGTCTCACTTGGTCTACTCGCATTCGATGAAACTTAAGGTTGATTGATGTCGAATAGTCAATATGAACCTTTTTTGTCGAATAGTCAATATGAACCGAGATATATTGGTGATTTTAATCATTATTAGTCGGTAAAGTATTTTTTTACGGTCGTGAATCGTATTATATTTAACATACAACCTGACACTGACGGGCAAATTGCAAAAAACGTAACGTATAAAAACTAATTTCGCGGGCTACCGTGAAGGAATCATCATAATCTTTATTTTATCTTTTCTATGCACTGGACACTTATATTTTCATTAAGACAAAAACACTTTTCACAAAACTGTGCCAATCAGTGCCAATATCCGGTAAAAACCATTTTATGAATGATTATAATTATTACAAAAGTTTGATGTTACCTTATGCCTATAGAAAACAAATTAATTACATAAAATATGCAAACGAAAGCCTTGAGAAAGCGTGTGAAACGCACATGTTTAGCAAAACGAATCTTCATATTGATTGAAATATATTTGAATCGGCAGAAGACTATAATTATGTGTGGAACGAATATATAATAATGTTGACAGGTACTGCCACAAATTAACACCTATTAATAAGGATCGATTTATCATTATTATCATTTCATTCAAAGACGTTCAGAACGAAGGACCTCAAAGAATAGCCACGAATACTAATCACGTGCATCCTGTATCTTGTGAACTCCTGTCTTCTGTTACCCAATCATACGAAGTGCAGAGGCAACGATACGAAGAGGAGTGTGAAAATAAAATGTCAGTAGGAAAAGAAACATGAAGCCTTTTAAATCAGGAACAGAATCCAAAATAGCTTAATGGTTATATTTCTATGATTCCTATTATTTTAATAAGAAGTTGGAAGACTACCCTATACCGCAGCAAAAAGAAAAAAATGGCAGTCTGTTTGAACCATTTTACGCCTAAACCACTATACATATACAGAAGGAACAAAATTAAAGATAATCTAAGGAGCAGTTCGAGTCGCCGGCTAGTTGTAAAGCCTACTAAATGATCATTGCAAGTCATAAACATGCTGCAACGATTACAAAATAATGCTAAAGTCTGCATTTGTGTGACTTGTAACTTCCTCGAAGTAAACACGGAGGAAGTAGTAAACGCATGGCGCGGAACCACCGCAACTTGTAGACAACTTGTTTTATGTAGGTATCCTAGTATGGAAGTAACAGCTTCATTTGCCAGGCGTGTGTTAAGGTGTTTATTGTAACCTGTTTTGTAACAGAGAGCTGAAAAAGTAAAAAATGTATTGAATCGATAAAAAGCTACTGAAAAGATATTGTCATTTCTGTTGAAAATCGTTACAGGAATAGTTATAGAATATAATTTGTCTAGATCCTCCGGTGTATTACTACATTTTATTCCTGATCTAAAAATAATAGTACAAAATTTCACATCATTAATCACCACCAATCAGGTTTATATGAGTAAAATCTTGTTGTCTATACTAACATAAACAAATCGCTAGTTGAGACTTCTTTTATGAAGCCTATATTAAGACAATTCAAAAGTGCATTCTCGACTTGATTCTAAAGGTATTTTATCGATTTCATTACTTCGTCATTAGTAACTTAATGAGTAGCTAACTATTCTGCCACAAAAAATAAATCAAAGACTGATGCCATCAGCCTACATTTCAGAAGCTTTGTTGAAAACAGAATTCTCACAAAGAGCACATTCTTCGATTATATTCCCACCCCACATTAAAACAGGTATGCAAATGAAAACCGAAAAAAGTAAAAGTACGGTTAGTAGCATATCTTTTCCTGATGACTTCTCAAGTGCTCGCGGCCACAAGGTCAAAAGCCTCATGATGATATAATAACGGAGCTGACCTACGATTTCCATTTCTACCGGAACCCGTTATATCAAAGTCTTGATTACTTTTCATTTCAATTTTAAGTATTATTTCTTTGGTATCATTAGAGTAATGTTATTCTAAGTTATTAGAAGCGGGGAAGTTCATTATATGACTAGATTCTGTGCGGATAGCGGAAATATGTTATTTTGCAAATGGGATAGATATTAGCTTGAATCTAGTCCGGCTACCGATTGAGGCTTTCTAGCCGGAACTATATGACTTATGAATCGTTCGTGGATAGGTATTTAAATTCTACAACACGTTAGATTATAAATTGACTGAATAAGAACACGTAATGTCTATTAGATTTAGATGAATCATCATATTATACTGCCTTGTTCTTATCCATCCATTCATTATAAGAATATCACACTAATATTATAAAGGCGAAAGTTTGTGAGTGTGTGAGTGTGTATTTTGTTACTTCTTCACGTAAAAAATACTATACGGATTTGGAGAAAATTTGATACACAGATAATATAAAACCTGGATTAACACATAGGATAGTTTTTATCCCGATATTATCTTCCCATGGGATAATTTTCGAGTTGTAGCGGGTGAAGCCTAGTTATCAAAATAAAATGAATCAAATAAAATACGATGACAGGTGAAATAAAACAACATTTTTTGGGCAAAGCAATTGAAAACCATCATAATTTAAATTCCAAGCCAAGACGTAATAACTTCAGAGTTGATTGATTGTGCAAGAGAGTAGATCCACCACAATTTGTTTGTTACTGTTATGCATAGACCACACTGACTGTCAGACCGTAATGTTAGTTATTTAAAGCCATTTCTGGATTGACACAGATTTGCTCATCGTTTGTAATACTTGACAAACTGTGCAGAGTAGGGAGTACCTTTTAAAATATTACTTAAGCATCATGACAACTTGTCCGTATACACAAACAAACACCACGGTTTGTCTAATTATGACGACACGGTTGGCGCAGTGGCTGAGCGATTGGACTGCTGCGTTGTGTGTCGCGGGCTCGATCCCCGCACGGAACAAATATTTGTATGGCCTACAGATAGTTGTTCCGGGTCTGGGTATTTGTGTATGTGAATTTAAATGTTTGTGAACGCCCCTACGATACAGGAGAAATTCTTAGTGTGGGGACAAGGTTTTTAAAAAAAAAAAAAAAAAACAATTCGCCATCGAATCCAACAATTGTAAGCATAAATTTGTAGCTGGGCTGTTACAATTTTCATATCAGATTTTAATTCTTTACAAGGATATAGCAGTTTTATTAGGCTATTGGTTCAGTTTCTGAAACAAGTGTGCTCGTATAATCTATCATTCAACAATAGAGACGTACATATGTAGTATCCTACTTAAACCAGCTCGATCGTACGTGTACTATGTCCGTCGTCTGTCTAACAAGTTGGTTCTTAATTATCTAAAAAAACACACACATCGTGATATAATAACGGATATTAGCTGCGCAGTGTATTTCTGATTGCGTCCAGAAGTCGGAGAAAAAAACGAAAGTGACCAGACCGCACCGGTCACTCATGGACAACCATGTAAATTATGTGTTTTAAATACAGTTGATGTTATTAAAATGATTCAATCAATGGATGCCGAGTTATTTTTGTTAGGAAGGGGTAAAAAAGTAAGAGTCGTGTTTGAGAAATGAGTGCGTTTTAGCAATGACTTGATATGTAAATAGATTGACATTCAAGCTAACATACATACAATTAAAAAAATATGTATTATATTATTATATGACATAATAAGTTTGTATTTTAGAAACTGTACATACCTATAAGAGTATGTAGTGGTACTAATGACATTCGCAAAACACGGAATTGAATCAATCATCAAGCATAATGCATTGAAGAACACAGATTAACGATGAACGGTCAAGTGCATTCAATTGAAACCAGTCTACCATGTCTAATATAATTAAAATTCAACTAAATATCTTAATAAAGATCTCACAGAAATAGAATCACACGCAGCCACCGTTAATCTTAACCCTGACAGACAAATCCGACGGAACATTGACACTTATATTAGCATTACTAACGGAGCAATATTGGAAAGGATATGAAAGCAACAAATAGATAGATAGTCATCTATAATGACGAGAGAAAGCCACCCTTTACCGCCCGTTACACCTAGAGCGCACTCTGTTATAAAGCCAAGGCTTTATTCAACTGATTACATAGAACAAGGCGGTGATTTGAAATATGGGACAGAAACATCTGAGCATCGTGGTATTGACAATTACGTAGGTACGGTCGAACAAGGTATTAAGTATAAACCACCTTACTTGCATGATTACACGAATACATTTAGAGAACGATACAGCGTTTGTCATCAGTCGCTTAACGCCCAACGCTTTAGAAAACAAAATGGCAATCAATAATGTCAGTGTACTTGTATTTTAAAGTTTTCTGCTGTTTTCTCCAAATAGTTTATTTCACTGTACAGTATTTTATTTACACTGTTGCTTGGAATGTAATACCTAAGATTAAACAGACAGCATTACGTACAGTACTGCATTATTTTAGAACTCTGTTGGTCATCAGCATCTCACAAACTCCACAACACCCTGTCTTCCACCTTTCACATCCAGTTTGACCCATCGTCATCATCTGCGTAGCTTTTGCCTAATTAGGTTGGAGTTGGCTTCCAGTCTAACCCCATGCAGCTAGATACCAATATTTTACATGGAGCGACTGCCTTTCCAACCTTCACAAACCCTTTGGTACTGGGTTATACACAACTGTCCAGCTACGCATCCAGTCTGACCCAGCCATCTTTTTAAGTGTGTCGGTCAGCCTCCACTCCAGTAACATATTGTGTGTAAAGTAGACGAAAACAGCATCATTTCAGCGTTTCAAATGCCTTCAACTACCAAGTTACTGTATCATGTCTCAATATTTTCTCACCTCAGGGCAGTATACGGTGTAAGTAATTCCTTTCCGAGAAGAAAAACATCTTGATGATACACATGTTTCTGTAAAAGGAAATATCGTGCGGAATTCCCTGAGAACGGCCGCAGTTAGTAGATTCTGTCAAGTTTAGTCAGTTCAAGCTCTCACCGAGGTGGTTGACATTTAATTAAGCCTTTCTAAGCGCTTCATCTGTTCCAACCTAAGTTCATGAACCGTTAATCGTTTTGGAGTTCATCATTTACTAATACCGCAGTTTAAATACGGTTTTTTTGTGGTATAATTCGAAAAATCACCATTTTTGCTCTTGAAACTTTGTTGTAGATTGTCAAGAGGGCAATTTGATGACCTATCATCTAATACTCTTCCCGTGTGTTCTACTTTTCTTATCACTTAGTTCATCATTTCTTTGCTTACAGTAAGTAAAGACGTAAGACGACTATTTTCACCGTTCTAATGTATTGCAGTTCCCGTTGCTCATCCTCGGAGTGTGCCTATAGATATATCTTATCTTCTAGATCTTATCCATGTTTGGTCTATAGAAGCTTGTGGCAAGATAATTACAGCCGCTCAGATCAATCTTCAGTTAAACCCACATTTGCCTAGGTTGGTTTGTGGATGGGTGACCACTCGTAACATACCGAGTTTCCTCCGTGCCTCGGAAAGTACGTCAAGCCGTTAGCCCCGGTTGTTATTTGTAGATGACAGTCGTAACAGAGCCACGAACTGACAACCAGTTTTACCAAGCGGTATTATAAGTATAAATATAATATAAGTGGAAATTTCTGTTTTTCCTACTCCTCCGCTATTCTTTTCTGATTAATTTCGTTGCGGGATCCAAGACAGTCAAATCATTTCTCTGAGACTTCGTCGAGCTTCATTGTCTCGGCGCTTTTCTTGTGGTCGCCACTGTTGATTCTGGCTTACAGAAGTTGCAGTGGTTTGGGAATAATGAGGCGGGCTGGTCCCAATTAAAAAAAAAAAGCGGTATTATAATACCCTGCTACTAACTGGGTTTTGGAAGTCAAACAGGTAGTCTGTCCATGTAAAATAGTGAAATTCAGTTACATTCGATTAGACTGCACATCTTTGTCGACATTTTACAGGTACCCATGTAGGCCTACGTGAAATAAATTATTTTGATTTTGAGACTGTAAGTCGACCCCAACATATTAGTAAAAGGCTAGGCAGTTGATAATGATCTATCTATGGTCAATACCTGTTCAATAAGAACATCAGCATTAACTTCTTTACCTTGAGGATTAATGGCCTAAAGTTGCTCCTTCATTTCCAACAAAAAACAATCGTAATCATCTTTTTACGACTAATCAAACCGAATTACAGAACTTTGAATTGCACTGACACAAATATAGACAATTGTCAGTCAGATTATTTCGCAATCTAACACTACTACACTTCTTATGCTCAAATGCAATGTTTAATTCGAATGTGAAGTTACGTTACAACATTTTGTACTTGAATATCAAGTGTTTACACAGCATATATGCAAAGGTATGAGTACAATATTTTGTAACGAATTCGATCCAGGCAATGCATTACATTTCCTGCTGATACATTCACAGACGGTTGCAATGTTGTTAATATTTCGTTGTTCTATAGCAGCTGAGATTGCACTGATATATTCTTTATCTCAAGTTGTACTATGTAGTTCCTAAAAGTAGATATTTTCTATAGTTTTCAAGTAAGAAGAAGAAATCTTTGAAAATTAATAAAACATTCGATAGTATCGTTAACCAATGCGACGGAGCTCCCCATTTTTTTAATATTCATAGTTTTATGCCACGGGGCTCTTTAAACCTCTAATGTAAAGACACATAATCTGCAGAACTAACATCTTCTTAGTAGTTTTTCAGTCCTCACTCTCGTAATTTTTGTCATTTTCTTAATCAGTATATCCGTTGATAGAATCTAACTATATCTCAGTGCAGTTACTAAATCTTCTAGAGCCACCCAAGCCACTTCACAACCGAACCAAATCCGTCACAAGCAGATCATTCACTCCACGATCGCTATCTTATTATAATATACGGCTATTTTATTACGAACCATGTATTATTGTACAAAATGTTAGAGATGCTATCTTTTAACCAGAATAGCTGCATTATGTTGTAATGCGTGAAGAATGTTAACTGTTGTAAGTAAGACACGCAATGGTATGTGCTATTGTTTTGTTAACCCCTAATTTGGACGTGGATTGAGATATGAAGTTGTTGTCAGTAAAGGCGCTTTTGCCAGGTTTAGACTAGAGGAAGTAATTCGTTACGTCTTGGTGCTCGAAGGCTGAGTTGACGTCCATTTCATGGTCTGAGGAACTTTTCACCCTGTTCTTCATATCCATAAACTGTTGATAATAAGATCCAGGATTATTTTTGTGTCGGCTCAGAACTGAGCCAAGAGTTTGGTGCCTTCAGTAGCGTCCATCAATTCCTGTAATTAATGAACATTACACGCAGGACACGATATTAAATGCCCCATAGCTTGTGGAATAGCACCACAGAACAGGACATTGCTGTAGTAGCAAAACTGAAAGTTTTCTTCTGATAATCGTGTTCATATCTGATAATGATTGTTCCTCTTTATAAGCCGCAGTCACACGTTTATAGGTACCAACCTAAACACTTTGATAACGTGTTACTTCGGCTTTTCTTTTTCAGCATCCTGAAAATCTGGTTACACACTTTTTCAGTGTCGTTTCTTTTTGTCGTTGTCGGGTTTTAGTTTTTAACTTTTCTGACATTAAAGGTTAACGACTTTGAGATCACAACGAAACAAATAAAAAACCAACACATCACTTTTGTTGAAACTCGTGCTTTCATGTCGTCGGTTTGCTCAAACGAACTATGATAGCCATATAAATTCTATTTTTAAAGTAATACATCAACATTCTGATCTGAGATAGCGATAAGATTATCATAAAAACTAACGGGTAGTAATACACTTAAGATAAGCTTACATAACTTATAATGAAGTTCGCAATGAAAAACATGGAAAATACTGCTAAAATTAGCGTTTATTTGTCTAAATTGCACTTAAAATCATGTATCATCCCATCTACATCTTTCAAAGGATCATTGTACATCATTTTAACAAGAGTTCTCAAGCTAATTTGATTCGGATAAAAAATGGTTGTTAATAGGAACTTTAACACTAAACCCCGCTATTTCAACCCATAAAGAAACAATGGGTAAGGAAGTGAGATGTTCCGCCACCTTGAGAGATGAGATTGACTATACATTATAATAGCCACTGGCCAATGAGGCCCAGAAGGCTTACGATATAGCAAGAAGATATAGGACAAATTGTTTTTCGGAAAAGAAGGAGAGTTAGTTAGAATAAAAAATTGGTAGTGGACTAGTCATGTCTGCTGATGGGCCGAAAATGGTGGAGCCATTGCGTGTCCGGGAGTGGTAACCGCATTTTTGTGAAAACGCCAATGCCATAATGCCATAATGTTGAAGACGCCTATGTCTAGCTTATAGGCTTATTTAATAGAATTAATACGATGAAATTTTTTCTTTCATAAAGTTTCAGTTATTATGGATAATTGAAAATGGATAATTAAGTATGATTATCTATCAAACTGACACAATGCATTTAGTTCGGCCATTGTGTTTCTATGCACGTTACCAAGTTAGTGTTCTGTAACTATCTGCGGTGTGTCATGGCAGTGACTATTCAGTCATAACTGAGTTCCCACAGCGTATATTTAGATCAGAATCGATCCAAATTGCATATTATTGTTTGATTTTTTGCGTGAGTTAAGAAGGTAAAGACTGTATCTCTGTTTGCTGTAAATAACTGCCTCGGACAAGTGTAACGACTCTTCATTCTAATCAAAATATGTATCTTAGGTTACGCTTGTATAAAATAATGAGTTTCCTTGTTCCTTTTGTTAATAAAATGGAATGGAATCGGTAGTGAGATACAAGAAAACACTAAGTCTAAATTTCTCAACAATATTGACCATTTCCAGGAAAATAAATTTAGGTTAGCTACGAACTCATAACACAACTTTAAATGTGTCAAACTAACTTCAAATCAACGCAGAGATATGAAATATGTTTTTAATATTGAAAAATTACTAGAAACTTAACTTTTAACTGAAACAATCGGGGTGCTGAACTAGTCACACATTGTTAGGAACCCAATTGGTCCCGCTAACCGTCCCATAGTTTACGGTATTTTATCCGAACATCGGCACCTATGAGAACCCGCCGTATTATGGCGATCACACGGTTCATTGAGAGACTGTGAATGAAGACAATGTAAGATGTTTGTTGTGTCTTAAACTATACATAATTTGAGTTTACAGAGTATGAGTGGGCGTATGTTTTTTTTTTTGATACTTTGCCCCACACTAGGAACTTCTCCTGTATCGTCGGTGCGTTCACAAACATTTAAACTTACATACACAATTAATGCCCAGACCCGAAACAACTATCTGTAGGCCATACAAATATTGTTCCGTGCGGGGTTCGAACCCGCGACACGCAGCGCAGCAGTCCATTTCTTGAGCTATTGCGCCAACCGTGCTGTGTTTATGTAATTTTGATTTTGTTTGTGTATGTTCATGCTTGGATAATATCATCATATAGTTATTCTCATATCCATCCATTGTTCCAATTAGCGTCATTACAAATCATTCTTCTGCCTATAATTGATATGGGTATGAGTCTGACAGCTTCAGTAGCGAATATCAGTTTCTGAAACGTTTATACAGCAGGACACGCAGACACGATATAAACAATTGCTACACTAGTGATTACATTCACAGAAGATCTGTGATCTATTTTCATCAAGTCACATAGGTACTAGCTACGTAACAACTGTTTAACACATAAATGCAATAAAGAATTTGAGTTTGAGTATTTAGGTATATTTTGCTTACATATAAAGGGTGTAAAGGTACCCTTAACGCAAATGAAGGGCACTTGTTCTCCCCACCACTGCAATATTTTTTTGTTCTAGACCATACCCGGGAACCCTCTAGTTACGGAGATATTGGGGGTCAAAGTTCCAAATTTTGCACAGCTGTTTCTGTAAATACTAGTTTTTCAGGATATAGCTTTAGTTAAATTACCTCCATGACTATTTTACTATTCAATGCATCCACTAGCGCAATGTTTTAAGAGAACTATATTGAGTTTTACCGTAAAATTAGATTTTTTACTCCAAAAAAAAAATCGTTTCCCAGAAAAAAAATTGCGTAGGGGTTCTTAGTTTGATGTACAGAATGCTTGGTTGACGTATGTGTGAAGGGATTTACACCCTGTATATAAACTCACAACTCTTTTCCATGAGTTTAGACAGAAACTACAGAACCTTGTCTGTTACAAACCTTACATTCTTCTTTTGCTCCATCCACGTTCATTCATCACATTAACACCAGCCAAGACATCATTGGAATGTGAACCATTAAGTATCTAACATAAGAATCAGTCTTTCTTGTCAAAAACGTTCTTGTCTCCGTAACAAAAAGAGCGTGAATGTACAGAATTGAGTTCACGTTCATATTGAAAGTCATTGTTATTATTTTCCTTGTCTCAGTGTGATACTTGTCAAATTGCTTTAATGGATTAACAGGTGTTATGTAAGTAATCAGTTAATGCTTTTTCATTAGCCGTGAGATTGTTTTTTTTTTTGTTTTGGTGACTGACACTCAGTCCCCTTTCACGTTAACTGAGTGATTTTGAAGACAGAAACATCAGAAACTATTGTTGTGTCACTTACGTGATTTTTGCAGTACTGGCAGATGTACAAAATGCGACTATCTACTGTTTTTAGCTTATTTTGATTTTGGTTCAAACGTTTAGTTGAATAAAAAAAGATAAAACTTTAATAAGTTATGCAATATTTTATGGCTAAAAATACACAGCAAATATTTTCACGGTGAATGATAGATTACATGATCCAAACTCAAAAATAAGTAAATTATATAAAAATTGCAAAACGTGCCTACGTTAGGCAAGATAATTAAATTAAGCCAAGATGTTTAAACTTGTTTCTCTTACGTTGTATTCAGTGTTTAAACTTTACTAAAACCAATATATCTAGATATATAAACTGATTTTTTTTCATATAAAAATGAATTAGATGAAACATACAATATACAAAGGCTTGTAGCCACTTACGCCATACATTTGAATACAGCAACCAACTTTACCACAAAAATAATTCTCAAATCACATGCGACAAAAGATTGCGGATTTCACGGCTGGATCCATCAGTTTCTACTCAAGCGACGCCATTGTGAAACTGACGATCTATGGGAAAATACGCCATAACAGCTGCAAGATGCGATTTGTCGCGCAATCGCAACTTCATTGTCGACCTGATGGAAATCAATAAGGAAGTTTTGTTGGTTTTAGATCATTTTGTTATGGCTTGAGTAATGTCTAGATGGTTTCTGTCTGTACGCAACCATTTGGACATTTTCTGTAATGGCACTATCTTTTTGACATCTAGCTTTTTGACAAGCCGCCTGCTTGGTTGATAAAGTTTTTTTCATTACGATCCAATAGAATATTATTATGTTCTGTTACGCGGGTTTAATAAATACTTAAATTTCGCTTTAAACAAAACGAAGATTTCAAAATCTATCAACAATTTTTCAATTTAGTTTATTGTTGCGTCTCCATTAGTAATGTTTTCGACATACTTATACAACAATATAAGCCTTTATTTTGTCTTTTAATCGCCAAAGTAAAAGTGTGGATGACAAGGCAGAATAACGTTCCTAAAAACGGTTACATTTTATATGTTTCTTAACAGCTAACGATTGCAAACAGTTATTAGCAAATACTATTAAACGATCACCTATCACTGACAGTTTTTCCCTTCTCAACAATGGGTCGCCATATTGAATGGGTCCATTTGTGGGACAGTGTCGTAAGCAGAATAATTAGTTTTACCACTAGCCTGATTGTCTTCGGAAGGCAGCCCTGTTTTTGCTTTATTGTCTTCGGAACTATGTTTATATGTTTGCGCATAATGGATATTGTGAGGTATTCTACCAAGAATTTCTGAATATATTTCTTCTATGTGTACATTTTCATCAATTATGTACAGATCTCACAGGAATTCGTCTATCTTCGGATAATTCAGTGATGCATGAATGCGAAGATTACCGAACGAAGCACATAATTATCTTTTCTAGTTTATTTCTAAGTACTTGACTGCTCAGCATCTTTTGTGGTTTGATATTCCTAACCTTCATATACGTCATCGTGATTGTATAGAAACTGAGTTTCAATATTTTATTTATTTGTTGTTGCAGGTTGTAATTTCTACCCAGTAGGAGAGTACTTGAGGTTCGTGAGGATACCGGAGAATTTGCAAGTTGGAGATGAAGTGCTCAGAGTAGAAGTACATCCAAGGTATGTAATGCAAGCATGTTGTAAACTTTGTATGAACAATGTTTCGGTATTTCTTTTCGTTTTTAGTTTTATAATTAGTTCGTAATATGTACATTTTGTTTAAAGTTATATTTTTATCTTGATTCAACATTAAGCTAAACCAAAAAGTGATTGGTAAAACCATAAAAAAATGTATTTAAGAAAAGATTCCTAAATTGTATGTTTTTAGCACAGAAGAATTTATTGCCAGCGATTATTCAAAAACCCGTCGTGGGATTGTATCAAAGTAACATGCAATATATCTTGTCTGTGGACAAACGTGGTGGAATCAAACACATCTTATTTTGCAAATTTATCTCTACCTATGTTCTCAACATAGGTAGAGATAAATTGCTTGTTTACTTTTTTAAGTAAGTACGTGAGTGTTGGCACTGAATGCTGACGAGTCATTTATCTTGTTTATAGTGCTTCCAAGGAGTATCGTATTTTCTTAAATCTACGTCGTGGAAATCATATATGCAGTAGCTCTATAATATAATTATATACATATAATACACTGGTGTGTTTTTCTGTATCTGGTTAGACTAGAAACTGACTGGCATTGTAGAAAAAGCAACTAGGCATGTGATATTTGAATGCAACAACTTTGATAGTAATAAAATACAAGGTGTATGGTAGTACAGTCTTGAAATAATGTTATGTTAATGACTATAATAACCAGTATGTGGAAATCGTCGGTTACCTAATGGTTTTCATTTCATTGCATGTGATCTCTTTACGTCAGTTAGGCATTTGCATTCAAATATTGTGCTTAATCAGTCAATAAACATAAAAACATACGTGCAACACACTCTGTTGCACTTATGAATAATGCGGACGCTATAATTCTTTAAGTGTATTAATGGTTGTAATCTGTCTGTCAGAATTAGCATGGAACGCTTATCGATGACGTTTATTAGAAGTTTAATATGTAGCTGTTATTATTAAGTACTTGCCTACATAAGCAATTAACTGTCTGTACTGTTAAAGATTCAACTAATGATGATTAACGAGCATCGCAAGGATTTTAAACTCTACCTACGTTAGAATGAAAATTTCTCCTATGTTTGAACCTTTGTAGTTTTTCTTTTGGTTGAAATCCTACAAAAGGAACTTGCGATCATCATCGTCATCATCAACAGCCCACCTGCACCCACTACTTATAGACCTCTCTTTGCTTGTGATAAGTTCCACATTCTTGTGTCAGCCAGGGTATTCCCGCGATGGCACCAATCTCGTCTGCCATCGCGTCAATTACGATCATAGGAACTCATAATATAGAGAAGAGAACCGGGTGTTCAGGTGCAGTTAGTTGATGTGTGTGCGCGCACTAGTGACAGCAGTTTTCAACCAAATTCAATAAAAGGTGGGCTTTCTCAATCGGTGGCAAAAAGTCAATGAAACAAACAGTCACCGACTTCCGTAAGTAAAGTTTTAGACTTAGTTTTTTTTTGAAAGTCATATTGTTTTTGGCAAAAGATTTTTTTGTAAATACTCTTGTTACATACACTGTAATGATGTACGAAAATGTAACTCATTCCTCACATTCGTGACTGAAATATCGTGTGTCGGTGAAATAGCGCGAAACGATCGATTGATAGTAATCGGGTAATGTAATATTGTATAACCGACCGGTAATATCGATTATTTTTTTGTACTAATTTATAGTAAAAAGTGTTAAGTACTTTGGAATCAAGTAATTTTTAAATTAAATCGACTTTTGAGGTGAATTTACGGAACATAAAAATAAAACTGGCGACAGTTAAGTAACTAATTATGAAAAGTTAAGTGACAGGGCTATTCTTTTTTTAACCGATTTAAAAATACCTAACTATTTCTATTGAACATTTATTAACACACTTTGTATGAAACTTTTTGGTGTTTTATTGGCCGATTGTAAATTATTAATTTCGAAGATTGTTTGTAGGTTTGGGACATGAGCTCTCGATTATGGTTAAGATCTGATATGAAGACCTATTAGATCGTAAACGAAATTCTTCAACAAATGCCAGCCTTTCTACCATGATTACTGCAATTGCACATTGTTCACAACATTCAACTTTGCATCTTGGCTGTATGCTCTAAAAGGCATTACTTATGTATCTTTCACAAAGCTTTTCATTATAGTTTTTCTTTATTTTTTTAGAATTTTTCATTTGTGTCATGGCTTTCTTTTTTCTTACTTTTCATTTTTGAAAACTTATCCATACACTAGGCACCCAGACTAGAAACAACTATCTGTAGGCTATACAAATATTAGTTCCGGGCGGGGATCGATCTCGCGACATAAAACAAAAATTTTTTTTAATAATTACTGGGATGACCCTCGATTTCAAACACCTGTACGCTCGACCCTTTCAATTTCACATCACGACCTCTTGGCCTTACATACCTAAACTCCTACTCCGGAAGTAACTAAACAAACCATTAATCGAAATTAAGTTAAATGAGAAATCGAAAACAAACCCATAAAACATCTTCTCTTACGCTGACACCTTAACTTACATAATTTGAAACATAAAATTTATTGGTTGTGTTGTTACTTGACCAGCACATCTTGAGACATGGTGGAATTTGGAACAACGGTTGAAATGTTCTGAATTTGACAGGTGGACTTCCTCGATCTATCTCGTCTAGCGGTCGCAAGCCTGACCGCACTAGTGTTTGATTCCTAGGTCAGGGGTATAGCGTTATTAGATTTCTTATCGGATACTTCTCAGTAGCTACGGAGTTTGTATTTGTGTCCGGTTGATGTCGACGATATCGCCTCCTATTAGATCATCGTCATCATCATCATCATTCCTGCTAAAAGACGTCCACTGCTAGACATAGGCCTCCCCCAGGTGTCGCCACCTTGACCGGTCCCATGCGTCTTGCATCCAGTGGGTCCCTGCAACCTTCACCAGGTCATCGGCCCACCTAGTGGGAGGTTCGCGGTCGCCACTCCAGAACATTTCGACCCCATCGGCCATCCGTTCTGCAAGCAATGTGCCCTGCCCATTGCCACTTCAGTGCCTATTAGATGGGAATTAAATATAGCTAGTGAAATTTGGGCGTACTATTCTATAATGTATATCACCGTCATCATTATCATTTACAGCCCAACTTCACCTAATGCCAGGTACAGTCCTTTCTGTCTATAGTGCCAAGCTCCACGCAATTGTGCCAGCCTCATCGAGGATATTCCCGCAATGGGAAAAATATCATCTCACCATCTCGATGCCGGCCAACCGACACGTCTCTTTCCATTCCTTGAACGCCACTCGGTCACAGCGATTAAGTAGAATTCTGCCAAAACATTAGGAGTATATTGCGAATGAAAATGCATGTTCCTTAGTAAGCAGCGCTACCCTCATATCTCAAGTTACATCGGTCAAGATATAAATATTATAACAAATAGTGACCTGTGCGTTGCGCAACAGTAAGAGAGCGGTTACTCACTCATGTTGGTCCCGTTACAGACGAGCGCTTGCAATGCGATGTGCGGCGTCTGCCAGCTGTTTATGTAGAAAGGTTTTAACATCATTGAGCTTTACCGCACTAGGCTTTTTATGCATTACTAGCTTTTGTTCGCAGCTTCGCCCACGTAGAATTTGATAATTATTGTCCTACAGAATTATTCTAACGGGATATAAAGTATTATATGTGTTAATCTAGGTTATAAACTATCTGTGTGCCAAATTTCATTCATATCCGGTGAGTATTTTTTGCGTGAAAGGGTAACAAACATCAATCCATCTCTTCAGCATCATCATCACAAGTTGGAGTGGAACATGATAAAGCAAGCCGCAGAATGCAGGAAGTTTTTGTATCGTGACATACCTAAGAGCCTGGTACTATTTAAATAATATTTATGTGCCGTCGCATTCTAAAGCCAACAGTAGTTTTCTGAATCGTCGAGAAAAATAATAAAACACCAAATATAATATTGTTTTTTTTAGTAATCGTGGTTTGAAGAAGGGCTTATATTTCCTAATTATCATGAATTGATTGATAGGGGATTATTTTCGACATTTAAAGGTCATAGAGATGATGATATGCAAGGCCGAACATTAGCAAATGACATTTGTTGGTAAAATATCTTATGATTTACACATTTTTCATTAATAGGTTCTAATTGAGGTTAGTGATAAATGTCAGGATATATGAGCACATAGAATATGATAATTTCAACTAATTAAGTACAAACTTGACGCAAATCTAGCTTCTGTTATTTAATAAGTTACAAAATAACCTACTCGCAAATATTCTTTAATCACAAAAATATCAATCATGGCATGCATTCGCAACAAGCTGAAAGTTTAGAAATTATTTTAAAATCGAAACTTTTACATAGAAAGTGTATGTGAATTTTATTTGATAATATTATCGATGATGCATAATAATTTGAATAAATTCATTTCAAATGAATTTTATTATTGAGAATGTCTTAAAATATGTACAACTTTTACTTGGTAATAAAAAGGAACGTATTTTCTATCGAAAGCTAGAAGCTAATACACCGGATCTAGATGTTCCTAAGTAGATTGTGGCAAGCGAGATATTTACATAAATACTTAGTAATAGTTTAGTTAAAGTTTCTAGTTCTAAGAACATAGCTAATCTAAGTGCATTAACCTTCATAGAAAATAGTAAAATAGTAGCCTTAGAATAGTGGTGGACCAGTGGTTTAGAATAGTGCAGGACGTGGGTTCGAACCAAGGCAGGCGTGTTACTCATTGTAAGATATTGTTCTCAATACGATACAGGAACACATCATGAGGAAACCGGCATGTCCTGGAACCATGAAATTCAAAGATATCACCCCGCGTGGTGGAGCACATTCCCTCTCATAGAGGCCTGTTCCAGAGCTGTGAGTACATAATAGGCGCTTTATGCCATGACATTATAATGATGATGATGATGATGATTTGATTTTCTGAGGTTGAAACTATAGTTCAACCTCAGAAAATCCATCAACATATCGATATAAACGTACAAACAATAACCAATAAAGAACAAATATTGTGAAATCAAAAAAAACACAAGATGAGGCAGAAAGTAATGTGATGAAATTTTGCATTTATAATCGCTTCAAAATAAATCGTACACACCTAACATCAAGCCTGTAATCCCCGAGCGGTTAGGCAGAAGTACACATTAGTAAAGCCACATTTCACCAGGTAGGTTTAGTTTTAACGAGGGGGTTGGTCCTCCCCCAGGTCAGAGTACAAAACAGATCAGGGTACGGCCATAGGTCTAAAGTCAGCGTTCCAAAAGCCGCATCACAAACGCCCGTGTGTAACTACTTAAAAAAATAACACCTCAATAGTAACAAGTCGTTACTAAGGAAGATGACTCGCTATTAAAACGACAACAATACCCAAAGTGATAATGGAATAAGGTTAAACTGTTGCTTACGTAAACAATTTAGCGAGTTCTGGTGGGGCTTTCTCACACGGATTGTGAATCAAAAGATTAAGAATGATATAGTAATGAAATGAACAGTGAGACTGACTCCTTGGTGTAGTGGTCGCAAGAGCAACTGTTGTACTTAAGGTCCTGGGTTCAATTTCCAAAGTGTTTTTGAGTTTTTCTCCCAGGAGGAATATGTCAGTAGCAGTCACTACGTATGTTGATGTCAATAGGCTACCTATGACATGGACTTAAACATAATAGGGATGTTTGCTGACTAAAAAAAATAAGATTCAAATTGTCCGTCTGTTAGATTATCAAAAAATATTGTATACGTATTTTTTGTTTTATCAAATCAATAAAAATTTACGAAGTTAAAACGCGTCAAAGATTTGAGTGGGGGTTTGTGACGTCATTAACCGCAAAAAAATGGCATACTAATGTCTTAGAATATGACGACACAGTGTTTTCAGAGCACTGTATCGTCGTCATTGTTTGCTTACATGAAAAAAGAAAAAATACTTGTCCAATATTTTTTGGATATCTATCTGACGGACTAATTACATTTTTAGTTAACTACCTATTGGCGAAATATGATTGTACTAACGAGTACACCTCTGCCCTAACCCTCAGGGGATTACAGGTGCGATGTTATGTATGTATGTACCAATGATATGATAAGTGAGAGTATAACAGAGGGTTGTAAAAAAAATAATTGTGACATGACTAATAAGTTAAACTGATATGACGCGACTGATCCAATTCATTGAAGATTTAAAGATCAGGTTCTAACTAACCATTAAACGTTAAGAAAATAGTCTTTGAAAAATATCAGTGAATGCCTAACTTAGGAAGGCTACTTTCAAACGAACTGAAACCTCATTGTACAAATTCGCTTTAAATCTTTATATAGCAAACGGTTACCAATACTAAGTTCTTTTGAGTTCTATTCGATAAAGTCTCTTTTAATGCAATTATTATTTGCTATGCACTCTGACTCGTAATAATATCATAATGCTGTCTTTAATTTCCTACCTAGATATTTCTTTGTACATACAGTGAGCTGACCTGACCTGCTCTTCTTTAGCTGAAAAGTTTATTACATAAGAATCTTACGAATATTAGGCATTATATTTATCGCCAAATCGATAACTTGTTCCAATTTATTGGCACAATAGCGACAATTTGAGAGTCTTTAGATTAATCATTATTACGTACTATGTCTTCAGTAATAGAGTATTTTAATAGAGTATTATCGACTAAAATATCTGTATGATTGGATTCCCAGTTTCATCATGACAACATCAAAATAATTAAATGTGGTGTTTCAATTCTTTGTCTTGTTATTTTGATCGTAGAATTAAGTTTTGTTATTACTAAGTTAAAATGATATCTGCACGCTATGTTGTCATGTTTTCAATCATCAATGTTATTTCGAGGCCCTTATGATTATGTCCGTTGGGGCTGCGGGATGTTCGAAAGAGATACTACGGCCTCGATACAAAGGGCTAAGAAGGAACATGGATGGTTTTTAGTCAGTAGAAGTCTGACACTCCCTACTGCTCTGCACAGAGCGGGAGGAGTCATTTGATGATTTCCCACACTCCAATAAAAAGGCCCTTAAATGTATTGGATCATTTTTGTCCGCTTGAGTATCACTCCGTTCTACGTTCTTGCTTAATATCTTGATTATACTTACAATTTTAGTCACGTAAACAAAGCACTAAGTTTTTTTTTTTTGTCATTTATACTATTGTCAACTTTTATTTATCCGAGGTAGGATTTACAATCGGAGACTGCGGTTTTACTTCTAAATAATTTTCTGAGGGAAATCTGTTCGTAGATAATAATGGCTAATTCTAATAGCTTCTTAGGTTTTACTTTCTATTCAATATTCTTATATAAGTTTAGAGGTTTGCTAAGTAATACTGTTTATTTACTTAGGGATGATTGTTGATTAAATTCGTCGTTTATGTTATTAACTGTGAGTAGTTGATTATCAATAAGTTTTGCATCATTAGTAATGATTGCTTCCGCATTACGTTTTGGATATTTAGTGGTCATTCCTATCGCATGTGGTGAACTTTACATGTGAATTTGTGTACGTGTTTCAAACATAACTTACTGTAAAGTTGTCATGACTATTTCCGCTCTGTGCTTAAAGATAAAAAGGCATTGAAGATAAGTGTGACTATATCAAATATATCTGTTTTTGGCACTGAGAGCTCTTGTAGTTATTTTTTAATATGGTTGATACAGATTAGTGTGTGAACCACAGTAGTGAAGTTAACATAAGTTTTCAAACATTTCTGCTACTTCAGTCTAACCAGCCTTTGTAGGTACGATACCTGCGTCTTTCAAAATTGAGACCATTCGTTTATCAGAGGTTTTACATTCCACTGTACTAAAGCTTATGAGAGTAGATCGACAAGATTTTCTAATAAAAGTAGTCCTACAATATTGATGTTGATAGACACATTCAAGTTGTAATTATAACTGGTGTCGACAGCTGTAATTTGCATATCATAATGACATAATGAAGACGGATGAGCAGTAACGATGCAAGGACACCACATTCTAATATTTGTATCAGTTTAGTAGCAATGTTATAGCAATCTACTGCAGATGAGCTAATGTTACAATATGATGTGTTAATGTTGTTCTGATTGGTAAGATTTTTAGATCATTATATTTTGATCTTGATGAAAGTGTAGTAAAGAATTTCTTTCGACATTTCTTCAGATTTATAACAGTAGACTCGCTCTATCTCTGTTTTTCATGTTCTCTAAATAAACTAATATATGTTAATGGATTAACTGTATCAATTAGAGTAGAGGGGTAGAAAGATAATGAGATGTTCAAAACAATTGTCATAAAGTGTCTACTTCATACATGACCTGCACTTGGTTTCTGTGTGTCATATGAGTGTCATTACCCCCATAATCGAGTGTAAACAAAATGTTGAACAAGTTGTCTCCATTAGAGAATTGAACTGTTGACTTTCATAGCTAACAGAGCGCGGTCACAGTAGCAAAATATTTTTTGTATCATCTTGATAATCAAACCTGTCGGGGCTCTTACAGAGACATAGTTAATACATTTATGTCCGCAACCTTACCAGCAGCGGCAGTGGGCTCAATTGTAGAACAGTGAAGTTCCTTAATTTGGTATGACAGTACCTCCGTTAGGTCGTTCATAAATAATTGTCTTGAATCGGAATTATTGATGGTATTGGTGTGGTAAAGTAGCTTACCAAGACAAGATTTGGGATTCATTTGATTCGTCTTAGTGTAATCATGCAAAATTCTATAAAATTGGGATAACTCTGGATAATTAGATATGGCGATACTAGCAATAAGAACTTTAATGAAAATTCATGTCTCTTTACAAAGACCTCTTGCCAAAACTTGTCTCACATGTGAAGCTAAGCAATAACCCATAAAAGGACAGAGATCACGGTGATACATATATAATGACGGATTGGCAACATGCATGAATGGCCGCGATACAGTTCCCTCGCTCGACTTTACTACGGTGGGACGGCTGGGCACAACAATGAGCGTTTCTTTCGTTACCAGGTCGATATGGTAGTAAATGGTTTGGCCAATTCTAAAATTAATCCGAATTATTCCAAACGCAACGAAAGAAAAATATCTTAGGTGGATATCTATAAATAGAATCTACCCTGAATGATGGAACACTTAATATCATTTCCTGCGTGTCTGGTTGTCTACACTTTATAGTAACTGATGGACGCTGTTGAAAGTCCAAAACTCATTGCGAAATTCTAGCCCGATTCAATATTTGTCACTAACACACAAAAACACTCTTACCCCCACCCTTTCCAAATCATCAAATACCCCTCCCGCTCTTGGGCAGAGCGGATGGGAGTGACAGACTTCTACTGACTAAAAACTACCCCATGTTCCTTCTTAGCCTTTTATGTCGAGACCGCACTTGTCCCGCCCTTGTATAAGAAGTTCCTGCCGTCTTCAGCCGGAAAACCTAGTGCCACATGATGCCTTAACACATGATTTCTTTAGTAATCGGTCAATCTTAGCTCCATCCACTTCGCGTCAGTATCATCAATGATTATGAAATTAAAGCCATCAGTATCATGCATAGTAATAAATCTAAAAAATACATGATCCATAACTAAGAAGTCATCATTTATTTTAGTTATAGATTTATTTCAATTAGTAATTCTCAAGGTTTTACAAATAGTTACTAGCGTGTTTTAACTGGTTTTGTTGTGAAATTCTAGTATATAGTTACATAAAGTTTTGCTAGCTACGTTATTCTGTTAGCTGCTAAAAGCTCATCGTATTTAAATGCAGTCATTAAAATACAAATAGCCATTTTGTTCCGTTAACATTTTGCTAATTTTATAAGCATTGCGTGTTAGCCTTATAATGTGAAACATTATGTTATGATCTACTAAAATGCTGGTCTTATTTACGTAATTCTTTGACCGTTAAAAGTCACTTTAGTAGTTAAACCTATTGGTCACAACATTGACTTAGTGGTCAGGGATAGGAGAATGACGGATACCAATTTTGCTATCTGCGACCTATGAGAGAAGTACAGAGGTGCGCATAAAAACTTGCCATGGTGTTCGTCGGGTAGGTGGTTTTGTGGTGGGCTCTTGAGAAGAAAGGTGTGCCTGGGAAGTATGTGTAGTGTGCTTGGTTTTATTGTGGCAGTGGGCTTACATCAAGAATCGGCTTAACTCTTCCTGGTGATAATATACGCTCTTACGTTGGACATCCATAAAGAAGTTCCCTGGGTTAAGCCTTAATATGCTTACGGCATAGTATTAGTTGTATTCTAGTGGCCCACAGCAGTATGGAGGTGTAAAACCAAATGGAATACTTGTTTTGAGTACAATTTTGATCAAAATTGTAACTAAATAATAGACTGATCCAATAATTTTATTGTTACAAAAAATACGGTAAGACTAAGTACAGTGAGTTTACAAAGTCATCTATTCTGTTTACCGTTGCATGGTAATTTACTAGTGGTCGGTGGACAAGTTCTTAACTCGGTCAAAAATAAACGCCACCGGTTAAAACTATAAATTATACCTTGGATAGATGGAACTGTGTAGAATTAAGTATGATGGGAGAAGTTTTAAAATAGATAAGAAACTTAACTGCCTCCTCTTTTTTATGGGGAGAGTGGACCATCATCAAATGACTCCTCCCGCTCTGGGCAGAGCGGTGGGGAGTGTCAGACTTCTACTGACTAAAAACCATCCATGTTCCTTCCTAGCCCTTTGTGTCGAGGCCGCGGTATCTCTTTCGAACAACCCAGAGCCCTGAGGGGAAACTGCCTGGCCTTAGATTTATTATTACATAGTTATGTTTAACAAAATAATGCCCATACTCATATTATTTTTACACATTGTGTTTGCAATTTAGCTTCCAATGCCATGATATAACATCACGCCTGTAATTCTAGAAGGGTAAGGCAGAGGTTCACCTAACAGTACACCTACCTTACGCTAGTTTTGTCCCATGTAATAGGGGGCAAGCCGATTTACCATCATCTGGGCAAGAACCTAGATTTCGTAGCTGATACAGAGCAATATACCGAATTACCCCAATATCATTTGCCCGACGCCCATCAGCCGCGCTTGCGACCACTAAACTACATTCTATAGAGGGTGTAAAAGTACCCTTAACGCAAACGAAGGGCATTTGTTCTCCCCACCACTGCGGTCATTTTTTGGTTCTAGACCATACCTGGGAACCCCCTAGTTACGGAGATATTGGGGGTCAAAGTTCCAAATATTGCACAGTTGTTTTTGTAAATTTATACTAGTTTTTCAGGTTACATGACCCGTTTACTATTCAAAGCATCTACTAGCACAATGTTTTAAAAGTGCTACATTAAGTTTTATCGTGAAATGTGATTTTTGACCAAAAAAAAAATAAGTTTGATGTACAAAATGCTTGGTTGATATATGTATGTGTGAAGGGTTAATTTATACCATCGTCTAGATGAGAATTCCAACCTTGATTCAAATAAGTTCAATTTATCCAGCAACAAAACACAATGTCAGAAGATGATTGGTTGTTAATGAATTTTGACAGAAATCATTTCAATGCATATCTGATGAGCTGTTGATTGCTCCAAATTCATCATCCTGACTTATTCATTGGATAAGCAGTTAAATTAATTGAAAAACTTTATCAACCATTTAGATGTCAAGGTTGGGATCTAAAATCGTGTGAATTAAGTAATTTATATTGTAAGTAAAGTATGAAGTTTGGACACGGATTTCCTTGATTTTTTTTTGTGTTTATTAATAACTTATTTTATTGCAGTTTCCAATTTTCTCTAAGCCACATAACTGATAACGAAATAACCTGGAAAGGCCTTTTCCCAACTATATTGGAGTCGGCTTTCAGTCTAACCGGATTCAGCTGATTATCAGTATTTTACATGGAGCGAGTCTGACCTCCACAGTCCAATTAGTATCAGGTTATAAATGATACCCCTTGGTACGACTTAAACCACCCTTAGTGTCTTGTGTAATTTGTAGGTAGCCTGTACTGTCCCACTGCTGGGCAAAGGCCTCCCCCATTCCTTTCGAACTCTCTCTCCCTCAATGTTTTGCCTTTTCTGGCTAATCAGTCAGGGTCAGTCCAAAGCATCACACCAGGCAGTGTAATATATCTATCTTTATTAATAATTTCGTCAAGGGGCACGGTAGACTCGATCGAAACCTCACCTGAATGATAAAACATAAAAAATAACGATTTCGAGTCGACAACATAATTATGTTCGCAAAATTCGGATTGTCGAGTATTTTGTTAAATTCTAATGGTGCTGACAGACAAATTTCAGTCGCCTTATTGACTACTCTAGCGAAACGACACTGACAACGGATGACATCTTAAATGTTTATAGAAACTCTTTGTTATGTGTTTTTTCTTAAAACCTGAGATTGCTCGATTGCCATAACATAACCATAGATAAAAAGAATACCGACTAAATGTTTTTTGGGGGTTTTAAACTTCCTCAACAATTACGACCGCTGTTTGCGTTATTTTCGTATTTTGTGAATCAAATGCGCTTTGGGTAAAGTTTGCATCACATTTTATCGAAGACTTTACAAGATCAAGCACTGAAATGTTATCCAAACAGTTGGCTTTAGAATAAATTGGTGAAACATTAAAACCACGGAAAAAGACTAATATATTTCGGCCTTCCAGAGCCCGATATTAGTGAAAGTTATGTTTGTGAACATGAAAATGTAAATGTATACCGAAAATTGAATGCTGTACAAAAATATGTGGTCGATACAATACTGAAGGCTGTAAATAATCCCACAGAGAGAATGCTGTTTTACCTTGACGGTCCAGGAGTAACTGGAAAAACTTTTGTATTTACAAATATTTGACATATTTTAAGATCAAAGAAAACAAAATATGCCTGCCTATAGCGTTTTTTGGTATTACAGCAACTCTGTTACATGGCGGTAGAACAGCTCACTCGCGATTTTAAATTCCAATAAATTCAGATGTAGATTCTACGCAGTCAGGCTCATAATATAAAAGCTCAGAATGATTTAGGATTTGCTAAATAGGTATTAAAGGTAGGCGATGGATCAGCTAACGAGTATGGGGACGACCATAATTAACTGCCTCTGCGATGCATCGTAGATAATTCAATTGTAGATCATATTTTTGGTGTGTCTCTCGGCACAAATAATTATAAAATTTATTCAATTAAAACTATACTTACCCCTAAAAACGATGATTGTTTTTAATTAAACGACCAAGTTTTTGAGAAAATCGTTGTTTAAAATTTACGAGAGTTCTGACGCTGTGGTTGATGATGATCTTAATGATGTTTTAAACTATTCTGTAGAATTTGAAATACACCGTGTTTAAACAATGCCTAATTGGTAACTAAAAATTAAGGCTTTTAGTTTTATCCACAACGAAGTTATAGGAGGTCAAAAATGGCCTGAACTAGTTCAAAAACTCGGCGATGAGTCATTTTTCACCCGAGCGAAGCCGGGTTTTCATCTATCTAGTATATATTCTGTCAACCACGCCACAGTCGAAAAAGTTGCAAAAAAGGCTATTGTTAATTATTAGCAATTTTAAATTGATTTTCTATTTTATTAAACGTTGGGCTTCAGATTCGACCGAAACTTGTGGCTAAAGCCGGTTGACCTTCGGATTTTTTATCTTGATTTTAGATATGAAAATTGATGTAATATAATTATTCTTGTAAATAATAATGTACTTCGTTCAATAATGTCCGAGGTGGATAGTTCCTAAAAGAACAGAGACTCTTTTTGTGCCAGATGATAATAAATCAGCCTTTTACAATAGTACTAAGGCTGACTTTTCAAAAATACACTGTTATTGTATTTCTTCCTTAAATACTACTACATCTCCGATGGATGCAAAGTTGTGTGCATAGTGATGTGCGACAAAACGTCCTCCGGTATATTATATACCCCGCCTTCTAACGAAACCATAGCGCGATTCAGCCGGCGACGTCTGGGGGCACATCGCCATCTATCGCGCAACTTATATACTATGCGACGGAAAGGGACGAAAATTGTCGAGTTTATTTTCATGAGGATATACACTTTTTACTAGCACAAAAAAAAACTAGAGACCATTTATTGAATGTACTGAATGATGTTTGAAAAAAATTGAGTGATATGATAGTGATTGAAGGTTGTGATGAGTTTGGTCTACGCCAAGCTTCTCTTTTGTGACCCTACATGTAACTGTTTTTTTTTTATTTAAACGTCATACTCTGCTGTGAACGAAAAGTATTTTATGGGAATTCATTGATTGCAGCACATAGCTTGATATGCAAAAGATAATGACTCTTTATACAGAATCTGGGGAGTTTTATCAGCTATATCTGTGGTGGATGGCACTCTCCATGTAAAATAATGGTATTTAGCGTTCAAAAGTGCTGATTTCCCGCTGTGTCTGTGATCTACAATCTAGTCAATAAACATGACGTTGTCTCTTCTGCACGGGGTGGTGATGTTACCGCTAGGAGCGAGAAAGGACGTCTACTACCATCTAGTGTGATAAGGAGCCAATTGACGAGCTTATTGTGACACGAAGCACTACACTGCCTTCTTTAGGGTGGGAAATTATCAAATCCCGCTCTGGGCATAGCGGTAGGGAGTGTCAGACTTGTACTGACAAATCTCACCCATGTTTCTTCTAAGCCTCTTTTAATTCCAGTCCAGGGCCGCTGTATGTTCTCTTACGAACAGTCTCACCCGGCTAGAACTAGGTTTTTAGTGTAGGTAAGCAAGCCAAATAAGGATCTCAGACACCAAAGTAAGTTTATGACTACCAAAAAACAATAAAAAAACTATTTAAATAAAACAATAAAAATGTTATGAATAATTTTAGGGAAAATTTAGGAAAAATCTCAATACAGTATAAAAATTCTCAGACATATCTCCCAAACTAATAATCTTTGGTTACGGAAATTAAGGTTCAATATTATAATTAGTTAAATAATGGCCTCCTCAATGTGAATTTGTTATGGTGGGTCCAGATCCAAACACCCTGTATAATATTGTTTCGAAATAAATTTATTTAATTCAAAAAACATGAATACCTCTGTTTATCAAACTATGAACTTCGGGTCAGGTTCAAGTACTTAACCAGTAATTAATAAGAGATCAATTTCGATTACAATGATAAGATCGGTTGTAAACCACTGAACCGAGATGGGTTATCTAGATTTTAAAGCAGATTATCCACTACATGTTATTTATGCATAGAAATAGTCAACCAACGATAAATCCAGACTATAAAGGGTGTAAAAGTACCCTTAACGCAAACGAAGGGCACTGGTTCTGGGCCGCGGGTTGTACACTAGTTATCGCGGCTTCGACATAGAGGGCTAAGAAGAAACATGGGTGGTTTTTAGTCAGTAGAAGTCTGACACTCCCTTTCGCTCTGCCCAAGAGCGGGAGGGGTTATTCGATGATTTTCCACCCGCCAAAAAAAAAGGGCACTGGTTTTCCCCACCACTGCGAACATTTTTTTGTTCTAGACCATACCTGGGAACCCCCTATAGTTACGGAGATATTGGGGGTCAAAGTTCCAAATTTTGCACAGCTGTTTTTGTAAATACTAGTTTTTCAGGTTATAACTTTACTTAAATTACCTTCATGATCCGTTTACTATTCAAAGCATCCATTAACACAATGTTTTAAGAGTGCTACATTGAGTTTTACCGTAAAATGTGATTTTTGACACCCAAAAAAAAAGTCGTTTCCCAGCAAATTTTTTTGCGTAGGGTTACTTAGTTTGATGTACAGAATGGTTGGTTTCCGTTTGTGTGAAGGGTTAATTTACACCCTGTATACTTACCCACTGTACTGCATAGTACAATAATATTTTCTAAATTAAGTAAAATAGTAGTAAGTTTATCTTCTACCGACACTCAAATACATGGAGAGGCATTTGAGTATGAAAATTCTATCTTCATAACAACAGATCATAAGAATAGTCGTGTTTAATTAACCCTAATATCTTCACCATCTGGTATTTACTACGAGCCTCCCATATTTGTCAGAGATGACTTCTCACGATCAAAAAGCTTTTAAACAAACATGAATATCGATTGCATCACTAATTATACCGAATAACGTTTTAACACAATGGGTGGCACAGTTTAAATAAGATTTATATCTCCACATCCGCCGTACTTAGCTTCCGGACGGACGCCGTGAGAATTTCCACTAATTTACTCATAATAACACAAATTAGAGTTATTTTCTCAGTTATTATGTCATTATAACACTTTTCGGGTTGTTATTTAGACGATTACTAACTTTTATTTCGTGCGGAAATGTTAGGTTAACATACATTACCGTTTTTATTACGTCATTAAGTCAGAAATGTTGTCTAAATTATACTAAGTTGTGTTAGACATGTACTATATTTAGTGCAAACATTTTTAGTGCCTAGAATTAATATTTTACGAAACTATAATATTGAGTAAAATGCCATCTAGTAATAATATTATGAAACCGTTAGCACGAAACTCGAGAAGTGAAGCAATATGGACAGAGATAGCCTAATTGAATTAGTTCGGATGTGCCAACACAGATGCCGTCTTTACCAACATTAGGTATTTTTTTTAATCAAAGGTTATTAAACAAATAATTAATAAACAAAGATCAAGGCATTTATTCGTAGGAAACGGTATTCACAAAGTTGTTACATAAAATAGATCACCAATACACATAGGTACAGAAAGCCTGGGATGAATTTGCAATAATTATTAGAGAATCTGGTTTATTATTTACTAGCTGACCTTCGCAACTTTGTCTGCGTTACATTATATAGCCCATAACCTTTCTCGATAGATCGACTTTCCAACATAAAAAAAAGAAATAATTACAACCAGTAGTTTTTCCTGAGATTAGCGCTTTCAACAAAACGTACCTAACAAACAAAAAATCGAATCTTTCCATATTAGTTTAGTCTATCTTAGATTATTTTAAAATGAGAATTACTATAAGTATCTCTAACAATAACATATTGTACTTGTAAACATTCTGATGAAATAAATATTTTGAATTTGAATTTCCCGGAGGCCAGGATCCCCACGTACCTACAACTACAAATACCTATTCTTTATTAAATTTCCGTTCTAATAAACACATTTATTCAGATATAATGAGTAGATTAATACCATATGAGTTAAATTAGCTTCGCAAAAATTCATTGTCTTTAACCTAACATTTTAATAGGTAGTATGTAAAAAATGGTTACAGTTAGTCAATCTTAAAAGATAGACATAATTATGCTGTCGCGGACTTTTTTACAGAACTTTTAAAGAGGAACAATTCCTTCACACATGACATTTGCATAACATAAACCACTTTCGCAGCGCACGCAACGGAAGCTCTCAAAACGAAATATCTTTTCCCGTTTATGCAACATTTTTCATTTATGCTCCGCTCCTATTGATCGTAGCGTAATGTTATATAGCCTAAAACCTTTCTAGATAAATGGACTTTCCTACACAAAAAGATTTTTTCAATTTCAACCAGTAGTTCCTGAGTTTATCGCGTTCAAACAAACAAACAAACTCTTCAGCTATATAATATTAAGTATAGAAGTATAGGTTACCAGAGTCTGTATAATGTATTCACACAAAATTGGTACCTATAGCAATTTTCAGAATACCTAGAATTTATACTTAACATTTATATTCATTTTTTTTTATGATTCGTAAAATATCTATGTACGACTATAAGTAAACAGTCTGAATCTTACTCACCCGAACCTATCCGTTCTTTCCAGAAAGAACCTAAGCCTGCAGCCCGTAGACAGAGAGGAAGACGCCCACCTGTTCACCTACCGCGACGTGAACCGAACCCACGTGTCCGTGGTACTGGCCCAGAGCGTGGACGCACTAGTCGACAGCGACTCGCCACAGAACGTCGTCAAGTTTCGCCTGGGCTGCGACTTCGACGCAGGAGATGATCTAGTAAGTATTTACAAAATTGGACATTACAGATGTGGTCTATCATATAGATTACGTTAAGTTGGTAACCAGTGTAGACGCTGCCCGACGGAGCCTGAAGTCGGATGTTTACTGACTTAAAAAAATATGATTCTAAGTAGTCCGTCTCATAGACTATCGAAAAGTATTGAATACGTATTTTTTGTTTTATCAAATTAAAAAAAAAAATTACGAAGATAAAACGCGTCAAAGACTTGAGTCCGTTTGTCCGTTACTAACCGCTAAAAAAATTCATACTAATGTCTTAGCATATGACGTCCCACGAGTTTTCAAAGCACTGTATAGCCTTGATTGTTTGCTTACGTGAAAAAATAAAAAATACGTGTCCAATATTTTTTGGAAATCTATCTGACGGACTAATTAGATTTTTTAGTTAACTACCCTCTTGCCAAGCTTAAGTGGTATGGGGCAGGGCACATTACTCGCAGAACATTGAACGTCTTTTGGATGGAATGATGATGGTACAGCTGGTCGAGGAAGAACTGAGAGATTTCATAGTATATTATCTATTATTTCAACTATGATGTTCCTGTTGCAATTCCGACAACAAAAATAAGTAATACTTTCATTCCTTGAAGCTGTTTAAAACAAAATTACGTTTAAATGTACAGGACTATAACTGTATGTACATAAATACCTCATTCCTCAACTATGCTATGTCCCACTAGTATTCTCTTCTAAATATATACGCTATGCTGAATAACCAAATCGTTTATAATTTCTTAAAGACCGTAGTTCACCGCAAAAGGGCATTTGAAACACTTACCTCCCCAACAATATTATCTGAAGTAGGTCAACTGGAGCCACATGTGCGAGTGTTTGACAAAATTTAATATCTGCCTCGTTCGTCACAACGTTTAAATGTCAAGACGGTGATTTGGTAGAATGTTTCATGAGAGACACATTAAAGTTACTGCAAGAATATTTTGGAAAAGAAAAATATTGATAAACACTATAAAAATGACTTTTATGAGTATGATACATAGTTTAGTAAGACCATGTATCATGATTTCAAATCCCCAAGTTCTACGTGGGACTGCTTCGGTTCTAAAAAAACGCAAATACATTTTATGTTCCTAACACTTAACAAAAAAAAAATAATGAAGCCTACACAAGTTAAAACAGTTCAAGAACACAGGAAGGGTATTAAAAGTTTCATGGTTCAAAATAATAACAATTCAAGACGCAACAAGGTCGCTAATAACAAAGTTGAAGAAGTTAATTCTTTTCAGTTTGTAAAAGTCAATTTTAATGAGATATTAAAAGCGAAATTAATGGTGACTTACCCCACTTTGAATACAAATCCAACCTTGCAAGGATTTTTGAAAGATATGCAGCGCGATTACAAACTTTCAGCAAATGTCGCAACAATGGAAAGTCACTTCTATTTGTAGTATTATAAGGATTATTGAGGAGGCATATTAAAAATGCCTCTGAAACAATGCGGTTGAAAGTTCCCAGGGTTGTGCCAGTCACCTCAGATAGCAATTCGTCCTTCACCCAGTTGCCTTCGAGCCGGATCATTCCCCATACTTGGGGATACCACCCTCGGGATCGCTACCCGTCCTTAATTTAGCCATGGCGATAAAATAACATTTTTAATCTTATTCCTCCATTTTAGGAATACATCTGGGAGGGTTTAGGCTTGTTTGGTTAACTGTTTCGAGTTATATCGTGGTCATTGTTTGATGTTTGCCCTACTTTGTTGGTGGAAACATTTATTGGTTTACTTCATGAAGGAAAATACTACACTGCTTAACAGCAATAAAACTTTTTCTTCTTTTAGACTGTGTACCTAATTTACTATACTAATAAGTACTTAATTTGAAAAAAAAAACTATGAAAAATACATTACTTTGTAATTCACATAAAGAAACCTAGATTCTAGATAGGTACCTTTTTTTTCTCCTGATTGTATCAATACGAGTACCTATTTAAATAGTACACACTTCAAGATAGAAAGAATAGGAAATTAGAAAAAGTGACCTTTGGCCTGCAGCATGACAACATAGTCTAATAATACTTAGAAATAATATTCAAATACATACAACGAACAGGATACACTTACACAAAGCTGTTTCATTCACAAACCACAACCTTTCATCTCATAATCACAACACATTTCCTATATTCTTGTCAGCGGAACTCTCAAATCTTGCCTCTCGTACATTTTCCTGTCGTCTGCAGGTTCATTGACACTTTGCGACGTATTTTCACGTTTAACGACGTCATATTCTAAAAGTAAACGTAAAATGGATCAAGTGCGAGTCGGACTCGCACACATAGGGTTTTTGCAAAACAGTACACGTTTTTTTTATTGTTTATCCCTTTTGAATGCGCACAAAGAGTCGGTCGAGTTAACAATTGGCAAGTGTGCGCGAGATAAGAGCGCTTTTCTGATCGACCAGTTAGTATTGATCAACTGGTCAATCTAAATAACAAGAAAACTATTGAGTTTCAAGGCAATCTTGTAGCCCTACAAACTGAAATCAAAGCCGAATCCGAAACAGTAGTAGTATGCGCACTAGCAAACATGTTCAGATTGCTTAAGAGCCCGACTAAATTATCGGCCATTAGAAAATAATGCAAGGACTCTTAGTAAAAGGGACCCTGTTGGCACCTTTTGCGTACGGACGGACGGAACACTAAAATATATCTGCCGTCGAATATATGTGCCATTTGTGTCGACTCTAGATGTTTTAGTCGTTGTAGAAAACTTTTTGGGTGGAATATTGTTGTTCGATGTAGCGATATTTTGATAGCCTGGATTTTTATGAGCCATTAGCCGGTGAGTAGAATAGACGGTAGTTCTCCAACTTTGTTTTTTTTTAAGTTTTTTAAGTTGATGCTTTATGTCTGAGGTAGTTAGTAGGTAAAACAATGTTTTAATTAATAAAGAGAAGTAGTAGTAGTTGATAGTAAAATATTGAAGAGGCTTCAATATATTATCGACATTTTTTTATACTACGTTCTAAATTATAAAAAATGCCAATTAAACAAGCATTAAAATAAGCATTGAGTTGGGTTAGTAGGTAAAACAATGTCTTAATTAATAAAGAGACGTATTAGTTGATAATAAAATATTGAAGAGGCTTCATTATATTATCAAAAAAAATTATACCAAGTACGTTCTAAATTATAAAAATTGCCAATTAAACAAGCATTTAAATAAGCATTGAGGGGTAGGGGCTATGCTTATTTTAATGCTTTCTTCTAACACTAACATTTCTATGATAAAAACGAGGCTTAATATATATTTTTTTTTTTTTTAAATTTATTTATTAAATAACAATACATACTTTTACATAAAAACATGTCTGCCAAACTGCAAAGCAATTTGTCGGCAGTAGGTTCTCGTGGAATCTTATTAATATTCTGTATAAATTAAGGTATAAATCTAAGTTAAAACTAGGTTATTCTTAAACTAATACTAAGACACTAGGTTAATCAAAAATTCTACTCAGCGCGTCGCCATCAGACAACCGATGTCATGAGACTGACATTAGGCTCGCGATATTAGCCGACCTAGGCCGCGACGGCAGCCACTATGGACACATCGACAGATAGTGTTTTCTCAGAACACATTTTAGGTGGTTTTTACTCTTGCCACGATCGACCATTCCCTCAGGTAATTCATTAATTAATGTAGGTGACATCCATTGTCTCGTACGCTTACCGTAATAGTTATTTACCTTTGGCACAAGCAGCCTCAAATACTTAGTAGAAATGTTTTACACGAGTTGTCATAAAGGTAAACGACACATTCGTAGACATTCTGTATAAAAAATGTACTCTCATGCACGATGTCATACAAATTGATCCGAGCACTCAAGTTCTGATAAAATTTACGTATTTGTTACTTACATCATTTTCTTCGTAGGCGCACGCTTAATGCCATTCAACATTCATAAATAAAGTTATTGATAACATGATTTTGAACTTTAGTTGAAGGTAAACTGAAGACATGAGCTTTACTTACCTACTAAAACAAGTATCGAAACAAATAAAATTAATATACGACGACAGAAAAGATTTATGGATCACTCAATCTAGTACACACGAATAACGAATAGAACCCCTTATTAACCAACTTCAAAAAAGGAGGAGGTTCTCAATTCGGTTGAATGTTGTTGTTAATACTAAGTTTCACTCTTGATGATCAAAATATATCTAAAAACTGTAGTTAGCATTAGGTTTTTAGTTTATGGGCATCACTTCAGTAGACTGGATTCAATCATCATTTCCAACGTCATCATAACCACCTGATTTATTCAGTGCTGGGTATACCTCTCGCTGTTTGTTATAATCATTATTTTACTCCCGCAAATATTTTTATCGCTGAGATCTTTGGTTACTAGTAATACTTTCTTGTTTACCATCATTAAAACTAAAAACGAGACCTCGTAACCAAATTAAAAAGAATTTAATAAAATATTCGTTTATTTGCTTAATATGATATTAGAATGTAGGTATTTACAATAAGGTGGCTACATCATATGAAAGAATCCTGGTACATTCTACCATTTTGGCATGCAGATATTTATGCTGTTCATCATCAGCCATGGAACAGACCCAACTTATCGGCCAGAAAATTCATGGTAAATGAATGTTTAAAAACGTATGCTTTCTTTTTTCCAGATATCAGCCTACCTGTCAGTGACGGTATACATTGAGGATGTGAACGACAACGTCCCCAAGTTCCTCGACACGCCGTATCATGTCACCGTGGATGAACTGACTCCAACAGGTGGGTACATTGACGGCTTGAGGGGTGAAAGTGGGATGATGTCAAGTGTTTGGCACTTCAGGGGTTTGCTTGTATTGGAGTTGTTAACAGCGTATAAAAGAGACGGGTATCTGGTTTGACTGGATGCCCAGCCTGGATACGTAGTTGAGAAAAGGCTAGATTATAGTATGAAATAAACTTTGAATAGTGTGTATTCCGAAAATATTTTCATCTTTCCTTTTTAATATCGACTATCTGTAATAGCCCTTCTTTTGGGTTGGTTGGTAAAAATATAGTCTGACTATCATTTTCAAACATGCAGATATCGAAAAAGTTAATATTAATGATGCTGTGTTGTAGCAATATCCTTTATAAACCAATAAATAGCTAAGTTATATAAATAAAGCTCTTCGTGAAATATTTCTTTCACGTTATTAATAAAGTTCAAAGACATTGTCTGTCTCGTGGACATCGTCCACCAAAATATAACATTATTTCTCATTGATCAAGAGACACAAATGTCTGCAGACTAAAATTCTCCAATATAGTTTTCCCAATAGGACTTTTTTTAGTTTTTTTACAAAATGTTCAAAGAGGAATTGGAAATACGTGAAGTATGAAATTAATATTTACTTAAAATTTTGAGAGCTTTTTCTATGAAAAGATATTTTGAATTGTATTATTCTGCACACATCTGGTAAAGTCAAACAAGAATGTTCTTAGCTGAATACAATAGTCGTGAAAAGCATTAATTAGAATTTCTCGTAAAAATGCAATTTTTTAAGGATACTGAAGCTTGTATTCCCCGAAGGTTGTGTTATTTGAATTTTACTACGCATTTAGGTATTCTAAGAGCGATGGTGTCTTCAAGTATCTGTCTAACCATACTGCGCATTAACATAAATTTGAAAATATGGAAGGTTTCAATACAATAAAACAACAAAATAAAACAGTTTGACTCAGAAAAAAAGTATCATCCCCGAAAAACGGCCATCGTAGTAGGATGATGCTGTAACATAATACACGAAACGAACCCACAGTACAGCTGGTTCTAATTATTCATTGGGTTTATTTTGATATTTTCAGGCCTCACAATATTCAAAGGAATCCATGCGTTCGACCGCGACAAGCCGAACACGCCTAACTCTGATGTCCAGTACAGCATCATCTCAGGAGATACTGAGGGTCACTTCGCTCTAGAAAGTTCTCACAAGCCAGTCCTGGTGTTGAAGAAACCACTGAACTATGATGCAGGGGACAAAGAGTTTTCTTTAGTTGTGACTGCTTCGGTAAGTGAAATTAATTAAAAAGATAGCGTAAATGCAGATTAAAGCTTTGAAACTCTATTCTTCAGTTTTTTTACCAGACTGCGGGGAAACCCAAAAGGAGGGTTAGGTTTTAAGAGGTTATTATTTCACGGGTTCGAGCCCAAGCAGTTGTATTTCATCACCGCTGCTCTTTAATCACTAAAGTAAAACATCGTAAGGAAACCGAAAAACTTCATCTAACGTCCACCAGTAAGTACACTATGAAGAGGAAGAGTCAGAGTCCCAGGAGTATGAACGTTTGAGGCTGATTATGCTATTATTCGGTCTGCATGATACCTACTTTTTACTTTCTGTAACAGAAACCGTATCTTTAAATGGAATAAGTATCTACGAGTAAATCCAATCTTTCCGGTTTGCAGGATCGGGGCTCTCCACCTCGCAGTACGAACGCGACAGTGCACATCGTGGTGCTAGACAATGATGACCTGCCTCCCAGGTTTACTGCTGAACTATACAGAACACAAATACCAGAATTCTACCCGTTACTTGTAAGTACTGATTTTGTAAGAAGTGTTGCGTTTTTTATGATTATTTATGCGTTTGACAGTTGTGACTTCAAGGTACTCTTGCCTAGAAGTCACAACATACTTACGTATGTTATCGTGTTTGATTTCTTATTACCAGTCTTACCAAAGGGTAATTGTATTACCCAGTATTAACTGGGCTGTGGAGGTCAGATAGGCAGTCGCTCCATGTAAAATACTGGTATTCAGCTGCATCCGATTAGGCTGAAAGCCGACCCCAACATGGAAAAAGATTTGAGTTGTTATTGGCTTGACTTTACGCATTTATGAGTATAAGACTGCCAAATGCATTCACTGATTTGAGTACAAAATTATTTACATAACATGATGCTTGTTATCCCCGAAGGTTTAGGCCGAGGTGTACTTATTAGTACACCAACATTTCTCGAATTATGTTTATGTCCCATGTAATATGGAGCGAGCCTATTGGCATCAATCGGGCACAAATCTGGAATCTGTGACAAAATATTAAAATTATAAAATGAAGCTACCGAAGAAGAAACTAATGAAGCTAGTTACCGTCACCGACAATAGTCTAGCAGAAACTTTAAGTCAATAGTACAACTTGTGCTACTCGTAAGTTACCTTACTTCGCTTGACATATTACATGAACATTGGCCCGATGTTTATTGTTCAACCTGTTGTATTACTTTCTACCACTTTTAATGTATTACACAATAATATTATTTGCCTGTCTAAATTAGACTCGAATATAACTGGTTAAATATGGCTAGAAATCCTTCAATAAGTTGCCTTTACCAAATCCTTCGAGAAAAATAGGTGGCAAATTTTTATTGCATAGTTTCTCTCTAACATCAATCGATTTATCTGTCGACTAAAATGATTAAGCTTATAATCCGTCTCTGAACCCAAACGATAAAAAGGGATGACCTTAATTTGAATCTCTCATCCCTGATTGACAGACAGTCAGGTATTGCGGTCAAACTCAGCTGAAAGAAAAACAATTTAATGAAATGTTTATCATAAAACGAATATAAAATAAGCACAGGCATATACGCACACAGGCTTGACGTTTGGTCACTAAAGCATGCAGTTTTACCAAAGGATATTTTTCGGGAGGTATTGCGGTCTAAATCTTATTAAAACGCACATGCCTTTTAGCAGCGGAAGGGAGTGTTAGACTTTTACTGACTAAAGGTCTCGTTCGTGTTCCTTCTAATGCTTTTAAGTTCCAGAGCACACAGCTCACTGTAACTCTTTCGATAAAATTCCGCAACCAAACAAACTTCACAAACGATTCGCACACGCCAACATTCCTTTTGATAAAACATGAGCGAATATCAGTTTAATTAATATTTCAGGGCAAGAAGATCCACCAGGAACTGTTATTCCCGGAGCCAATCAGGGCGTTTGATCAAGATCTGGGAGTAAACGCAGCTCTGAAGTACGAATTGGTAGCCGGTAATGAGAGGAAGCTGTTCTCTTTGGACCCTCGGAATGGCACCTTATTCCTCGATAAAGAAATCGATTTGGATGCTGAAGCTAATTTATCAGGTACTAGTGACCCGCCTCGGCTTTGCACGGGAGCAAAAAGAATACTAAAACCTTCCTCTTGAATCACTCTCGGCCGAATACTGAAACGCTACTAAATTTTAAGTTGCCATTAAATCTCGTTCTGTCTCTGTTACTTCAGCACAGAGCGACCGAGACAGCACTAGATTTGAGCATTACTTCTATTTAAGTGGCGTTTCAGTATTCGGCAGTCTATCTATTAAAAGAACCGCATCAAAATCCGTTGCGCAGTTTTAAAGATTTAAGCATACATAGGGATATAGGGACAGAGAAAGTGACTTTGTTTTAGACTATGTAGTGATAATAATTTGACGTCTGTTTGAGTTTAATATCAAACTGTTTTATTTTGATAATAAGAAACCAATAATCCTTGAACCCAGAAAATTGACTTAACATATTTTTTAAAAAGGTTGGACTAAGAAAGTACTAATGACAAATACGTTATTATCAGGGAACACGTTTGTGCTACAAGTCCAAGCGTCACAATTGGACAATCCACTGAAGACAGCGCAGGCGAGGGTGGAAATGGAACTGCTTGACCTCAACGATAATCTTCCGGAGTTTGAAGTGGACTTCTACAACATCAGCATTGTGGAGAACTTGCCAAACGGTATGTAACTTGAGATCGTCATTGATCATTTTTTTTATAGTCTATGAAATCGACATTGAGGGTCAAAGTGTCACCGTCGGGGGACCGCGGCCTCAACATACAGGGCTAAGAAGAAACAGGGGTGGTTTTTAGTCAGTAGAAGTCTGACACTCCCTTTCACTCTGCCCAAGAACGGGACCCCTATTTGATGACTTACCACCCGCCAAAAAAAAGTTTTAAATGTTGAAGCCAATTAAATTATTTTTATTCTTGTCTAAGAGTGCGTTACCTAGGTACTCTTTCATCGTAAATCATCTGCTGAATCTAGCCTCACACAAGCATCGCAACAAACTCTGTATCTCTAACAGACATGATAATCATGACCCCAATCAGAATATACACTTCTACTACGATCACTTCGCTTTCAGGTTTCAGTGTACTGCAAGTGATGGCAACAGATAAGGACCAGGGTGATAATGGAGAGTTCACGTATCAACTGAATGATCCTGAAGGTGCCTTCACTATTGATCCTCGATCTGGCTGGCTTACTGTTAGGAATCAGGTAAGAATCTGCCTTATGATGGTTCTATGAAATAGGATAACTGTTTAGTAATCTACATAGAAATATTGTATGAATTATTATAACAATAACTGTGGTTTTAGGATTCCGTTGCCAAAAAGTTAAAAATAAAACCCTTACGGATTAGTCCTGTCACATTTTATAATATTGTTTTGGTACTACATAACCCTTTATGTGAAAGTTCCACACGCACTTAGCCGGTAATTTTTTTAGGTAGATGCTTACTACAATGGATTAGAGTATTTAGCCTTACATGTTTATATAAGTAATCCAGAAATACTATTGTGTATTTGATCTGTAATTGTATCACGTGAATGTTCTTTATGTCGACTTTCCACGTAGCTCTACGAAAAATAAATAATAGGTTAGATCGTATTTCTTTAGGTAAACTAGACACAAGTTCATGATATTGATAACATGCGCATCTCAAATATACATAAAGTTTTCTTATTTCCAAACAATTGTACAAGCCTCATTATTATGATAACAACACATGGACGATAATTTATTTTTCAGAGTGTCCTTGACAGAGAACAACACTCATCGCTGAAAATGAAGGTATATGCTAAAGAGAAGAACCCAAGTGTTGTTGGAACCTTCTTGGACAAAAATCGTATTTCTAAATGGCGAAGAACTCCTATCACTCCTAGAACACCATTAAAAGACAGAACCACATACGTCTTCCCAGATAAACTAGGAAATAAGCACGAAAACATGGAGTATGTTGATGAACAACTCATGTCATATGTAAACGTCGAAGTCACTCTACTGGATGCTAATGATAACAACCCTGTCTTCGTTCCAAGTAATCTTTACGAATTCTCAATCAAATCCAACGCTAAAGTTGGTACTTCAATTGGTAAAGTGAAGGCTGTGGATCCTGACTTAGGACGAAATGGAATAGTCTTGTACGATTTGCAAAGAACAAGTAATTTGACCATTACTTCGCCTTTCCAAATCGATGCTAAGACTGGAGCGGTAACTGTTGCTGAGTCTCCTATAATTGAAGGAAGGCATGCTTTGTTTATTGAGGCTTCAGATCAACCAGCGAATCCTAGTGAGAGAAGGTTCTCGTTAGCTGTTGTTACTATTGATGTTACAAGTGCTGCTAAAGGTAAGTTAGGAAAACCTTTGTAATGACTAATATCCAAGAATTAATCTTAACACAATACACAATATTCCGCTTGATATCGAAATAAGTTTATTATGTAAAAGTAATAAATTGTATTGATTTCTCTCAGGTCCTAAATCAGATAGGCCAGGTTTTATAGGAGCGCCTTACGAATTTTGGGTTGGAGCTAATGTTGGTATCGGGACGAGCGTCGGTCAAATCCGCATCAATGACGCAATGGAGAAAAATGACGTGTCGTATGATCTATTACACAGTTATGAAGATGGAGGTGAGTAGCAGTAGAATTTAACGAAATTTTAGTAGACTGAGCATAAACTAAGAATTAAAAAAAAAAACAAAAAATTAATCAATGACCTTATATATATTTACCTAAAGGAAACTTAGTGACACAGAGCCTAATACATACGGTAACTGAAGTAAGTATAGTAACTTTTAAATCAATATTTTTACTTGCAGTGCCATTCGCTGTAGAAGAGAGATCTGGAGTTATAACAGTGGTAGATGAGCTCACCAAATATAACAGACCACTGTATGACTTTGAAGCGGTAGCAATTCAAGAAAACGCAAACCTGAGTATTACTACAAATGCAACGGTTCATGTAGTCGACGTCAATGATGAAAGAGGAGTGTTGTTGAGGTAATTTTTATTTTATGTTTTCATACTTTTACATAAAAATAGTAGTTCTATTTTTATTTAAATAATATTTTACTTCAGAGGAGCACATTCACCGCTGGTATTCCACGTTAAAGAAAACATAGCTGGTGCAACAGTAGGCCAAATATTCCCCGTCAACGTGAGCTCATTACAAGCCAACAACACTGGTAACATAAGGTTCATAATCGCTAATCAACAGGATGTTACTGACGACATTGCGATAGGTAAGCTATTTTCATAATAATTTTGTAATAACTACAATTTCAATGTGAAATCGTATAAACTAATATTAATTTTATGTTCCAGGACAAGACGGTACAATCTTTGCTCAGAAACCTTTAGACAGAGAAAAACGAGAAACTTATAGAATGACAGTGATCGCTGAATTCACTAAAGGTGTGATATCTGGAGCTGGCATTTACCAAGTTACGATACACGTTGACGATGAAAATGACAACCCACCGGTCTTTGAACTTCCTGCATATGAGGGTTTTATCGCTGAAAACTCACCCAAAGATACTGAAGTTAAAATGACAAATAAAATAGTAGCCAAAGACGCTGACCTGGGATCAAATGCTTTGTTTACGTACACTCTCTTTGGGGATGGTCGTGAAATGTTCCATGTTCATGAAGAAACTGGAGTAGTAACGTTTATAGGAAACAGATTAGACAGAGAAGAAAAAAGCTCATATGTACTCAAAATTGTTGCAAGGGATAGAGGTGGATTTAGCTCTGAAACTAAATTGACAATAAATGTAGCAGATGAAAACGATAATCTTCCTAAATTCAATCAAATCATCATACCCTTGGGAGAAAACATAGAACTCCTCGAGTCAGATGAGAAGTCTTCAGTGAAAGTTTACCGCGAACGGAAGAATAACTCTACTACGGGTATATCAAATTCGGAAGCTAAACCGAGGAGTAAGTTTGCTTTGGATTCCAACTCTCATGGACCTTTGTTTATGGTACCTGAAAACGTAGCTATTGGTTCGACAATATTAAAACTGAATGCCATAGACATGGACAGCGGAATCCATGGCAACGTAAGATATGAATTCATTTCAGAAGTTTTCATACCTCCTCATAGCATGTCTTCTAAAGGTATGCAAGTGAAAAGATATTTTGTCATCAATGAAAGACATGGCCACATAATTGTAGCCAGAACATTACCTCCAGAATCAGAATTTAGATTGAATATAACAGCAATAGATGGTGGAGATTTGAGTGACCACATTTCGATAAGATTCTTTATCAAGGATATAAATGACCATTTCCCGATGTTCAAGAAGTCTTGGTACAGTTTTAATGTAGAAGAAGCTCAGTATTCTAGAAAAGTATTAGGTAAAGTAGACGCCACTGATGCTGATTTTGGACAGAATGCTAACTTGACATACTCCATTCAACCGACATCTAAAGACATACCTTTCGAAATTTCACCATTGACTGGAGTATTCAGTGTTAATGGGGAATTAGATAGAGAAAATGAAGATAAATACGTAATCACAGTGGTAGCACAAGATAATGGCTATGATAAGAAACTATCATCTTCGGTCAGTGTAGAGGTACAAGTGTTAGACGTGAATGACAATGCGCCTAAATTTTACGCATACGATGAACTTCTAGAATGGAAACATCCAGAAGCTGATGAAATCTCAAATCACAACTTTGAATCAGTAATGATGATGCCAGTTTACAAAGCAACGTTAAAAGAAAATGCTCCTATTGGAACAGTTGTTACCAAGGTTTACGCAAACGATTCTGATTTCGTTGGTAATGGAAATGGTCTTATTCTGTACAGTCTACCACAAAGAAAGAATCAATTGAATATTTTCGCTATCGACTCAAAGGAAGGTATTATCACAACGACAGGAAGACTCGACTATGAAAGCCAGACTGTTCATAACGTAACCATTGTGGCTTCTGACTTAGGATCACCTAGTTTAAGTTCCACGGCAATCCTGATGTTGACAGTGACTGATATTCCTGATGAAGTAGAGGTGTCAGATAAACCAGTATTTATTTCAAGATATTACGAATTAGAGATTGAAGAAAATGTCCAAACGCCAGTTGAGTTGGTAACTTTGAATTTAACAGAACATTATGAGAATTTCAAAATGAAATATTTCATTCTGAATGAAAACGACGTAGATGTGCAGAAGACATTTGTGATTGATCCGAGAAATGGAACTTTGTATTTAGTAAAGAGTACAGACAGAGAAGTCAAAGATGTTTACGAGATTGTAGTAAGAGCAGAGAGACAAAAGATAAGTAGAGAGCTACCACATATGATTTACCCTGTAGCCGACGATGTAATGGAGGGACTGACTAAGTATGATGTTAAAGTCATTGTAAGAATAAAAGACGTGAATGATAATGCTCCAAGGTTCACCAATGGTGGACGACCTCTAGTTACAGCAATACCAACTACAGCGCCGTTTGGATACCAAGTCATTCAATTGAAAGTAAGTGACAATGCAATTAATTTACCTAGCCGAAGATTAATTAGATTCAATAACTAAGTAATTGTGAAACTCATTTTACCCATATTTTTTTAAAGTTACCTAGAAAATCTTTCTCAATGGAATTTATGAAAGATGAATACTGGTACAAAAATCTTATTATCATCCTTGGCCTTTGCAATCGCAGATAATTGCAAAATCTAAGTTTATAGTCTAAAATTAATAAGCAACATAAACTATTTCCTAGGCAACGGATGCGGACGTCGGAATCAACGCGGACATCCGCTACCAAATCATCAACGAGCAAGCGCCTCGTTTCGCCATCGACCCGGTGACAGGCCGTGTCCGGGTTGTGTCCGCACTCACACGAGATGCCGGCCGTGTGTTCGGGTTTGATGTCAAGGCGACTGACAAACGGGGAGCCGATGATGGGAAGTCAGCGATTGCTAATGTTTTTGTGAGTACTGGAATTAATGAACATAACGTCAATCTTGTTATCCTCGAAAAGTTGAACATATAGTTACCCTTTAGGAGTTTTTTTTTTGGCGGGCCCGCTTTACTATTCCTGAATCACGGTAACTCCTGTTTGCAAGAATCAACAGTGGTGACTACAAGAAAAGCGCCGAGACAATATGAAGCTCGACGAAGTCCCAGAGAAACGGCAGTTTTACCCCCCGCGGTATTCTCTCAGGTGGAAAAACAAAATAACTCAAAATGCCAAGGGGACTTTATGGACATTTTTCACATCCGAGTCCAGTTCTCCCCCCTGAGGGGGATTTTCTTAGGAGGGGCGGGAATGGAATAAGCCGTATTTTTCATAAATTTTAACTTTAAATTTAATAATATTATTTATTCAGGTATACGTGCTAGATGAAAACAAACAGCTGGTTCTGGTCGTTGGAGCAAAACCGATGGAAGTTGAGAAGGGAGTAGAAAACATCACTAGATCATTGACGTCCATGACTGGATACGACATTAGAGTCAGAAGACTGGAGGCACATAATAAGGGTTCCATGGATGGCTTTTCGTGAGTTTCCGACTCTTTACTTTTGAGTTTTAATTTGTGTGCTCTTCAGCAGTATTGAAAAAATATTTATCTTTCATTTTCAGGACCGACTTGTATATCTACGGAGTAGATCCGCTGTCTAACGCCATTATTGACATGGATGTGCTTCAAAAGTAAGTTTTAGCTTCAAACTTATTATACTTGTATTGTGAATTTTATGAAATCGTTTGATGCCCCACGATTAACAAATAAAATTCGATGCATCTAATTAGTGCATGGTTATTCAGTTACCTGTTTAAAAACAGTTTTGAATTTATCAATTCCATTATAATTAATTTGCTTTCCAGTACTTGTAAGAACTATCATATTATCATTATTATAGTCTTTAACGGTACCATTCTTTATCTTTCCAAGTAAGTGCATTGCACCAAATATATTCTTCTCCACCAGATCCCTAATGAAACGTGAGACGGACCTCCGCCACAACCTGGCAGGGTTCCGTGTGCTGGAGGTGGGTGACACAGCCATGGTGCAGGCGAGGAGTGGTCGCCTGCTCAGCACGATGGAGATCAGCGTCGTGGCCCTCGGGTGTATCGTCTTCATTGGCGCTTGTACTACCTTTGTCTGTATACTGTGCGTCCGGAAGAGTCGAAGGTAAGATTTTTTTTTAACATAATTTGGTTTCACTTGAACTTTGATCAAGATCGAACCATTTAAGAGATTATTTAAACTCCGAAGTAAGAATCAGTGGCATGCACAGTCACAACGAGAAATAACAGTTTCTTTTGTTGAGTCAAAACGATACATAGAAGTATCGTTTTGACGCTTCAGTGTTTGTCTTATTTAATAGTTATGGAATTGAGCATCGCTCATAAGCCCTCTTTAGATTTTTTCCTGTATCGCCATTATCAATAGTAAATGAAATCAGAGTCCATAAAATATTTGTATAATCTGCCAATAGTTGATGGTAAGCAACAACTTTCCGCTTATCATTTTCAGAAAACACCACCACCACAGACGAAAGCATGTGACCCACTACTTCATATGAAACTACCCTCTTGTTGCATGTGTTGTAGAAATATCTGTTTTTTACCTAATTCGTTAGTAAAAATAAATTAAAAAATCTCTTAAATCGTAGCATTTCCTGGCACTTAACTTAGAATTCTTCTTTTGTAGGTATTATAATAGTTTTAATAAGTAGTAAGTATATTTTTAAAACTTAATTTTCCGCTGTTTTTGGTATTTTTAATACGTTATTATAGTCACATTGTTCGCTTTACGAATAGTAAATAGCAACAAAATTAGCAATAACATTTGCGTAGACATTGATATCGTACTATAATATGACGAGTTGTACCTATTTATATTTTTGTGATTTGATTACTTTACCATACTGGCGCCGAAAAAAAGGAAATTAAGACACTACTTGTGTATGCAAATTATCTGCTATGTTTTGAGTAACCACGTCAACTAATAGTACTATGTATACTCACCAAAGGGTTCCACATAAATAAAACAGCCAACATGTGTAAGGGGTGCTTAAAAGTATTATGTTAAAAAAGTACCAATTTCAGCGGCTGCACTCACTTTTAACCCTCACTCACTTCAAACCTTTTGCCCTAACAGACGACACCAAAAACCATATTCCCAGCAACGACTTAACGCTTTCTCAACTGAGCACCTAACCAAATACGGCGGCCTCTTCCCATCTGGTGGCAACCAGTGCCAGGAGTTGAACCAGAGCTACAGTGAAGCAGACTCCTACATCGACGTCATCAACCAGAATGTGAAAAAGGTCTGCCCTCACGGGAACACGGTGGAGGAGTTTGGAAAGGCGCACCAGAAATGTGTGAAGACTCAGAACCAGTTTCAAGGGGAAGATCAGCTGTTTAATCAGAAGCATGAGAGAATGTGCATCAAGTTCAACCAGCGGCCTTTGCAGAAGAGGTATGAGTACTGAAGTTTTTGTTTAGATTAGTAATTCTAACATTCCTTCCTCTCCCTTCTGCTAACAAAGCTTTTTCGTCGTATTATAGCCGATTGTTTAGTGATCTAGTCATGTATGATTATCCTCATCATAAATCGTGAATGAAAGATGGCCAGAATAATGCATAATGATTTTGTTACGGCTAAGGCTCCTGTTACCGCTTTCGGAGTGTATATACATTTATATCAATATTATGTTTTTCTTTTACTTAAATATGTACTTATTTAATGGTAGGCTTGCTTAGAAATTTACTCAACATTACTGAATACATAAACACACACACAACACACCACATTTCATTAAAACATTGATACCTAAGTCCACCTACCTAAAGAATTAATCTAAAAGTATTTTTCAATAAAGAATTTAGTTTTAAATTCAATAGTAAAAACCTGTTATCAGCACTAATTTGTATCTGCTCTAGAGCAGATATGACGTAGTAGATCTGAAAAATATACCCATAATTACATAAATTCAATTTACTGTCCATTTACTGTGTTTTACCTGCAATAGGAGTGACTTTTTCTATTCTCTGCCTTTATCGAGTAAAAGGCAATTTACGAATAAATAGGTTCTCACTAAATAACGTAAGGGCCTCGACTCTCATCCTGACCTTTTCGAACGTCTATAATAATATTACTTCATGTTTGCTCGTACTTAGAAAATAATATTGGTAATATTTAGGGAGTATTCCCGTTTGAGTAACTCTTTTTAGAGCACCTATTCTTAGAGCACCAAAGGTATTCCCGATAGAACACCAATCAATATTTTAACGTGGTGCTCTAATGCGAACAATAAAAAACATTCAACTTGATTCCCTTTTGAGCACGGATGATGTTTTAATAATTATCTTCTAAAAGGTGAGACACAATCAGCCCTCAAGTAGACCGAGCGTTAGCGGTAAGACGAGTTTCCCCATAACCTAACTTGTGGGTGATCAAAACCTTCATGATTAAAGTAGCTATATCCTGGTTAACCACTACAAAATAACGAACTGTAAGTTTAACAACATCAATGCCTTTCTTGAGAACAGGAAAACACAACAAATAGCTTAACACTTAACCTTGAAGTACTCCTGAATTTTGTTCTTGAAACCATTAAAATTCTACTTGTAAATAGGTAAGCGAATCTGAACTTAAAAAGCCAAGACTTAAGTCGTAATGTTTCATGAAAACAGTTAATCAACAAAACAGTTTATTTTGGTGTAGGTACACAGTTTTCTTGGAACTAATTTTCTGTTTATATTATTATAGGTACCGAAGTTTTCCTACCGGAAATTATTTTAGTACTTATTGCAGCAAAAGTGTAAAAATCAAGTATTTAGTCTAGTCCTGTGGTCTCCCAACATCTTATAATTATTTTAAAATATATATTTAGGTACTTTTAAAAACAATTCAGCCTGTATCAAAATAATGGATCAGACTTCAACATCTATGACGACTGGCTGACCATTAATCACTAGCAGTTATTGTTATTTTTTTTACACAAAACTTTTTCTAATAAAAACACTTGGCGAGACATGAGAAGACTCTTCTTGACATTGAAACTTATAGAGTGTATTTTTTTTGAATAGTTTTTTTTTTAATAAATACGTGCCCCACACTAGGAATTTCTCCTGTATCGTGTGTGCGTTTACAAACATTTAAACTCACATACACAACACACCAAGACCCGGAAAAGTTTACGATTTCTTCTAAAGACACTTCTTTGTCTTTATTACCGTAAGTTTCCATAAACTATAAACATTTTTGCTGACAGTTCAGTCAGCTATAGGCACATACACAAAACCAGTGTTAGAAACTAAATGTCATGTACATATACATTGAACATAACGCGTCACAATACGATTAGTATAAGGCTGTGTATCTCAGGAATCTGGCCACATTATACACAATACAAAAAACACTTAGCCACTTAATAAAGCGCTGCTTTTTTATAATTATACTAGCTGTTGCCAGCGGCTTCACCCGCTACAACTCGAAAATTATCCCACGGATCATAAAATTGGGATAAAAACTATCCTATATGTTAATCCAGGGTATAACCTATCTACATACCAAATTTCAACCAAATCGGTCCAGCCGTTTATGCGTGAAAGAGTAACAAACATCCACACATCCATTCTCACAAACTTTCACATTTATAATATTAGTAGGAAGGATTGTCGCTGTTTAGAAGTTGGCCACTATTGTAAATTATTTTTAATATTTTTACACCGGCAACGGTAGTTTATGTGAGACTGTTTCATGTTAAGAATTTTTACCTACCATAATACTCAGAAATATTTATAATATTCTTATTCTCCATTTCTCAGTTACGTACTTTAATTATTTGAATACAAGTTTTTATTTTCTCAAATTCTATTAAAGATAATGATCGTATAAAAATTAAGTTATTTTGGTGTATTTGGTGTTTTTTTACAAATGAAATTCAATAGCTCCTTACAGTGCCATAAAGTCAGACAGCTTGCAGTAGTACACTTATTTTTTTGTAAATAAATTTTTGGACAAACACTCTTTTTGTCCAGATGTAATCACTAATCATCAAAATCACATGACTCATTTACAAAGATTCTAATAAACTACACAAAACTATACCTATAAGACTTATAATATAAGACTTGAACAATGCTATCCCAAAACCGTTTTGCCTTAAACCTGAATCCCTTAACGCAGGTCAAGGCGTCCCCAGCGTCGCCCACATCCGTACTAACACTCCACAGACTTACTAACACTACCACAGCACAGACCAGCAGCTATAAAACACTTTACCTGTAGGAAGGGGCAGGATACATCCATAACGTCAGTGAATTCCAGTGGACAAGACTCCGGCATCGCGGAGGCCACGCGTTGTCCCTGCGGCCAATCCAGCCTGCATACTTCCGAGGAGAGCAGCGGGTGGGTGGCTTTTTTTTAAGTTAATGGTTTTGGGGTTTTGGGTCAGAGTTTTGACAAAGAACGCTCAAAATCTAATTCAGTTTGTTTATTTGGTTTATATTTTGGCGCCTAGACTAATTGTGCTATTGCACGCTCACACTCCCTTTACTGCATTAATTTCCGCTACAGAAACTCAGGAAAACTGAAGCTTCGATCTCACTGTTTAATTATATATGCATACTTATCTATCATTTAATCAATCACAAAATGTGTTATTATTCTGTAAAATATTGTAATTCATAATCACGAAAAATGGTAACAACGATCACTACCATACTCTCAGTAAATTCAATAACATCATTAACATTGTATGGGGACACCATTCAGGTTTAACCATGCGCCAAAATTATAAGCATAAATTCTTGTAAAACATGCTAACAACAACCATACCTTCATTTTATCCAACAAAAGCAACATCGTTTCATAACTACATCACTAGCGGCAAATATTCTACTAACCTTACCAACCAAAGGCATTTCAAATTCAATTTCAATTCCTAGGTGCAGTTACGAAGATTCCCTCAAGTCCACTCGCAATGCTGAGGGTCGGGGGAAGCCGTATCTTCTAGAGAAAGAGCCACGGTTCCTGAGGAGAGCATCCTTCACCCACCAGCCCTTAGACTCGAGACAGTTTAACTACAGGCGCCAGTCTTTCTCGGAGAACATGCAAAGGCACTTCCCACCTTTTGAAAGGATTGGTTCCGGAGGTCCAATGACTAGACAGATCTCAACTCCTAACGTCTCCAATGTAACCCAATCATATTTCTTAAGTGGAAAGAAAAGGCTCGAAACTAGAAGAAAAGAAGTCCTCAATGAGCCTATGGTGGATTACGATCATAGTGAGGGCGAAGACGTGTTTGATACGACACACAGGATGGAGAGGAGGGCGAGCGGGAGGAACCATAAGAGAGGGAAGTTTATGGAGCTGGGAGGTCAGGGTGCAGTCTTTGTAGCAACTCCTGCAGCTGCAGAGATTATGAGGAGGCAAGGCAGTGAGAGACTCATGTTTGCTCGACCTTTATAGTAGAAGCCATTTTGTTTATGTGAGATTGCTGGGACAATTTATGTTTTGAAATAAAGTTTTGCACCTGAAGTTGACAACGTTCTGTTAATAACAAAAAAAAATATTGGCGAATTAACATATTAGTAAAAGAAACACAAGTTGGATATTTTTATTTAGTAAAAGTACTCTTTCTGTTATTCTATCTATAAAATTAATAATAATTCACAACAAGATAAACGTCCTATGATAGTGATATAAAATGTTATAAAAATTTTGATTGAGTGAGAAATGTTGAAAATAAATTTAACTTATGAATTATTGTGCAATTTATATTTATAAATAATTAATTGTAGATTAAGTGTATATTCTGTGTAAATAAAATAATGTATGTATAGTGTAGAGAAATTTTGGACATTTTATAATATTTTCTTGCCTTCGTCAGCTTTACTTTTTGGTGTGTCCAAAGAATTCATAGATTGATATTAAGTGCCATTTGGATGATGTCTCTACATTGTAGAGTTCTGTGAATGTAAAGTTTGCTACTGTCTGATAAGATTAATGTATAACCACCTAATAATGATGTCATGTGTTGCGAAAGTGACGATCTATATTTTTGTAAATACTTTTAGGTGTTAAGAAATACATTATTAAGTAAAAAAATATTAATCAGTTAGTTTTTTTTTATGATTAGCAAATACCAATGAACTAAAACTCGTATTTTTTTTCTGTGAACTAAAAACTAAGTGATATAATAAACCTTTGGAGAGCGTTATGTCCATGTCTAACTATATAAGCATTAAAACAGTACGCAGGTACTCAAAGGTGACGATAAGTACTTAGTAGGTATGTTGGCATGCCAAAAAAAGCAAGCAGATCATTTTTCACCCATTTAATTGTACAGTGAAAATGTCACAAACCTGTCAATCCCAAATCACTACAGCAAAAAAATTCTCACTTCTACAAAAATAGCTTTTTAACAACAGAAACCTATAAAACGGATGTTAACCCTGAAAGAAAATGTCAAAGTCCCAAAGAACACAAGTTCGCAAGTAAGCAATGTGTCAATACTTAGACAAATAATAAAAGGCCCTCACTTTGTAACGAATCCCTTTGAGGAACATCGCGATATGTTGCCACATAAATAAAAACTGAGAAAACAAAAAGAAACGTATTGCTTGAATGTGTTATTGTAGTACTTTTGTGTAGAGTGACCACACAGTAAGAAAAAAATATTAAATGATCTGTTGTGATTAAGGATGATGATATAAATTCAAGCATGGAGCCACGGTTCATAGTAACAGGTGAATAAGTCACTGGGTAAACGGTTGGTGCAGTGGCTGAGCGATTGGAACAATGGCCTACAGATAGTTGTTTCGGGTCTGGGTGTATTTGGTATGTGACTTTAAATGTTTGTAACCGCACACACTATACAGGAGAAATTCCTAGTGTGGAGCAATTTTCTTTTACAAGAAAGAAAGAAACACTAAATAATAATATTTTTTGCGGGATTTCGATATTACCCAAACATAATTCAAAAAATTAATCTAAGGAATGAAAAATGCTAAATAATAATATTATTACTCCAGCCTAATCCGAAAAAACAAAGTCGTCGTATAAAATAAATATTGCCCCCAATAATAATCTCACAAATTTCCGAAGTTATGCACTCAAATGATTTCAACCATCTAGAACAAATCGAATTAAAATGTAATTTATTGAAAGTTTCTGAAGTCTACCCATTGAACTGATCAATTTTGAAACTGTAAAGTATGTCATGCTTATTAGATAGGGAAACTTGAAAAGGCCATACAAACTTTATGCGCGGAGATGTAGATGAAAATAACTTTTTTTTTAATGATTATTTCTCAGTTTGCTAGTTGCAAACCACAGTAGTTTGTGGGATTGTCAGGCAGGTCTAAGACCAATTCATGAATTCAATATAATAAGCTGTAAATAAACTACAAAACCATCTTGTTGTTTATTCACAGCTTTTTCATAATTGAAAAAATATTAAATTAAAACCTACCTGATATTGTCTTTAAAATGAAGATTGTAATAATATGTTCTTCCCTAAAGATTACAATGAGCCCACTCAACCCGAATCTGACCTCTTATCTCAAAAGTTTCACATTTAAATTATGTAACGTAGAAAGTAATTAATCTGTGTCCAGAAGTTAATCCGGGTATGACTCGTCCCGGAACATCCCGCCGCGTGGTCACCCCAGCCCATTCATACTTGAGCCCAGAAGGGACATTGAACTTGTTATTTTATTTGGCTTTTGGTCGTAAGGACTTGTGACTTTAATGCCACTTTTTAGTTTAGATTCTGAGTATTTTTTGATTGGCGGATTAGTAGGCTTTTCCATGATTCGCTTTTCTTTTTTTTTGCGGGAAAAAATAATTCACAGTACCAGATGATTTTAAGGAAAGAAAGAATGGAGGATTTTAACCTGCTGTTAACACAGGCTGTAACAACACAGGCTTATAATTTTAAATGGAGCGAACTTTACTACACTGCAACGAACCAAGTAGCCTACACATTCTATTATGAGATAATTTCCAAGAATTCAGGCAAGAGTATGAGCACCCCATTCATAATTAATATATTCTTGTGCTGAACTGGATGTCTCTTCGTTCTTGTTCGAAGAAACTCTCTGTGGTTAGTTATGAAAAAACCAAAGCTTCACCTTAGACTTAAGCATTAAATAATGTTCCTACAGTTGGCTCAGAGATCTTCTATCTATGTGAGATAATGAACCTTACATATTATTACCCATATTAACCAATTAATGAGTCGTAATCAGTTAATAAGTCGTTAGCTTTCTATTCTAATAATTTTAAAGAGAACTAAGAGATTAAATCAATCATCATTTGCCTTGACTTTTCCCAAAGGTTATCGCCCAGAAGAATCGGAACCAGGTGAATTTTCAACGGAGCGACTGCATAACTGACCCACACAACTCAGTACGTATTGGGTATACGGGGATACGATACCCTTTGATCAGACTTTCAAGCTACTGACTACCTGTAACGGGTACCAAAGATCCGATATGGTAGCCAGGACCAGCGGCTTAACGTGCTTTCCAAGGCACGGAGGAAACTCGGTATGTAACGAGTGGTCACCCATCTACAGATCAACCAGTGCTGCAATTATTATTAAGTGTAACGACAGTGGTAAAAAATAGACAGGAACTGATTCATTATTTTATTCGGACAGAGTCTCGACTTACAGGTTTCACAATCGAGCGCGACAAGACCTCGAAACTGAGCTTACAGGGCATTATATAGACTGATATCCCCACCGGAGGCATCCGGTAGTTATGGCGGTGTCTTCGCTTGACTGTGATTGGCTCGCGAGTCGTTGCCCGTCATTGGCTGGCTAGAGTGGCATGGCTATGGTATGCTAGAGTGGCATGGCTTTGGTTTGCTAGAGTGGCATGGTTATGGTTAGCTGTCATTGGCTGGCTAGGGTGGCACGCTGTGAGCAGGCTGTTGTAACATTCGGCCGTCCTGGAACAATTGCTCCCGCAATGGAAACAAGAAAACAGTGATTACAAGTCAGCTCAGAAAAACCAAGTTACAATGGGGCAATAGACCTCTCAGGAGATTTATGAAATCTTCGGTTTTCAATTGTTCGTTCACACTATTGGTGCTATCAGACAAAAGCACTGCTACGATATGTTACAGCGGATACTAAACCTGTAAACCCGTTGTATCATATAATATGACCTTTCACACTTCTTAGTTTATGTCAATCATTACCTAACTCCTCAATATCACTTAATATGGGCCAGAAAACCAATCTTCTAACAAACAAGAGTTAACCTGGCTCGCCCCCTATAGCATGGGACTTTAAGCTGAAGTAAAAGGAATAAATGCATAAGAAGATTTGTAGTAGGTACCCACTTGTACTAATTATTATGGACAAAGATGTAGGAAATGCTTAGTACCAACAATTTTTAACGACATACCTTACGATTTAGAAAATAGCTGTACCACGAAAATGTCTTTTAAAATAAATTAGGGAAGTTTGTTTTTAACACCTACGTAAAAACCTCATTACAAGAGATGTGTAGATTCCATTTATGATTATTTATTGTTGTATAAGTATATATTTATGCCATACTAGCTTATGTTTTCGGCTTCACCGCTATTAATTAAAGTGTTTAACGCAACTTAAATGTTATAGCATTACGTTATAGTCAACTTTTGTGTTCAATAAATGTGTTTAGTTGTAGGTAAAAGTGACGTTGTTATTGATGGAAACGTTACATTTAAATTTAATATAACTGTTTTACAGTATGACAGAAGTAATATACCATGTAACACGGATATAACCATGAATAAACACTTTTTAATTCATTTCAATTTACTGGCGAAATGTGTGTGTACCTACTCATGAGTATAAGTACCTCTGCCTAACCCATTGAGTATTACATGCGTGATGTTAAAAGCATTAAACCTTGTTGCCGCCAGTAGTCATCGCCTGGCGCCAAAGTTACATAATCATAGTTTTTTTTTTTGTAAATCACAGTATTAACATATTTCATTTACTTTTTTTTTTTTTTTTTTTGCCTTATCACTAAGTTTACTAACCCTAGTCGTTAAGTTATTTTGTTGTTACTAACACTATGGACACTTGTCTGAATTAAAGAGTTCGAATTTGAATTATCATTTTTCACTTTGTATCTAAGTTACGTCCCATTTCTGAGATAGCTTAGATTGCCCTGGTTGCCTGGAGCGACCCGATCTGGGATGAATCGCAAGGCTTATAGGTACCCGGTTGTAATATTAACAGTATTATAAGAAATCCATATTATCTGCGACATTAAAAACATGAAACATTTTTCATGTAAGAAAATATAAATAAACTGTTTTGCCAAACTATCGTTTGAAGAAACGGAAGAAACAATTTAAGTTAATTACATCATACCATTAAGACGCACGCACACATACATGTACATACTCACACACATAATTCTTAGCGTGTCGATGGCAAAACTTCATTACTTATACACACTAACACACTACACAAGAATACGTTTTTCTATTTTTCCAATATAATTTTATGTGTTTAAAGCTATTAAGTACTAAAGTTAAGTTAATGCAACTCTGGCCCCCAAGATACCCACAGGCGCAGCCTCGTTTCAGGACATCAGTTTTATCACCATTTTAAAATTAAAATTTAGCTTGCTACTGTCCTGTATTATCAGAGCTAAGTTAGATTTAGAATTGGATGTCATTAACCCTCTTTCCTATATTATCCCCTTTACAGTACGCACAATGTAACCATGACGTCACATAATAATATTTACTTATAAATCGGGTTATTTATGGAAATCAGAAATTTTGTTGATATTTATAAAATTCAGAACTTCGTTTTACTCCTTGTTATTGTCATGATGCATTTTGTAATATTTTCCATCGCGCGAAGTTTGACACAACTCACACAACTAATCTGGTACCCTAAAGGTTTGTTTACGTTATAGCCTACCATCAACGATTACACAATTACTCACTATAGGTATCTGTTCATTCACTTCGCAGTAAAACAATACTACTTTTCGGCTTTTCATCTTGTCATTGCACAGTACTGAACAAATCGTTCACGTCTAAATGGTACACAATAAACGGCATCTATCGAACGATCTACTTACCTAAGATAGGCATAGACTTTGACTTTGGCTTTTCGTTTTAGCTTGCTTGGGCTTTGGCTCATCGGTCACCATAGTGAAAAGTAATATCGGGCAATACATGGCATAAGATCATGATTAGTCATTGTATCGCGTACTGCAGTACAGTCCGAATTACATGGACATTTTTACATAACACGTCATAATACGAAATCTTGGCAACAATTTTTTCACTGCAAGGGATTCAAGCCCAAAATCACGATAAACACTCTATCTGACTTGTAACGCGACTAAACTAAAAGACAGGGCGCAAACTACCGTCAATCTACTTTATAAAAGATACGTGCAATACCTGCAATACGTGTGAATTTCTGTTGGAAAACTAGGATCGTACCTACATAACCACTAATACCGACCTTTAACATTTTGTTTTTTTCATAACAAGATTTAATTAACTTGCCACATACCCACATCGTACTTTTTTTTTTGTAAGTTTGTTATAAGGGCGAGCTATTATTGCTAAGTTATGAATGGACTTTCTTTAGTAACTAGATAGAACTAGATAGAATAAACTGACGCACTTCGTTTACATTACTCGGGATGAGAAATTAAGACGATCAACTTAAATTCACCTGATTGAATGCCATCACGTCATGATGTTTTATACCCTAATTAAGAAATATGTAAAAATTAGCAGTTCCTCATATTTAATTTTAAGTTCCTCGTTTTCAATTTGTCAAGAACTTTATCCAATAAGTCTAAAACTGTTTGAATGTCGGCTGGCGGTAGCAAGAGATCGCCAAGGAATGCTATCTATATCTCAGATAATAGTTTAATAAAATTATTGTAGCTATTTATAAGTATCTGATCTACATGATTTACTTTGGAAATTGTTATTGTTGGAAAATCTAATGCGCACTTGAACTAAATATGTACATCTTAAGTTCTTAACTCCTTAGTACACAAGTAGTACCTACTCGTAAAACATTTTTTGTACCGGGATAATATTATACAGATTAACTGACTATGATTAGATTTACTTATCGGGCTTACCAAATTATTTTGTCTACGATTCGCATAATTATCAACTCATGGGGCACTGCATTGTAAAACACATTTGGCTCATATATAATTGGCTAATGGCATTTGGCTAATTTGGCAAATATTGGCATGTTTACTGACCTTGTTATTTATGCATGGTTCCTGGCAGTTCTCAGCGTGAAGTAGGGCGGTTCCTTCCTTCCATGTCCTTGGTTGCTGTTGACAATCTTTAGGTAGTCTTAATTTACCGTAGAACCGTTGCTGGCAGAGAGATGGATACTTCTTGTAACTCAAAGTGTCTCACAGGTGGTTACTGGCCGCAGTCTTCGTTTTCAAGGTCAAATTATGGAATGACCAATGCGATACTGAGGGTAGGCGCTTCGTGTTCCATCCAGATTGTCGCCCGCTTTTTCAATTTGTGCCTTGTGATACTGGGATGGGAGACAATATTTCCCTTGCAGGCGGTGTGCATCGACGTTCTTCGTTTGAATTTTCAGACCTCGTCCTCCACAGTAGGTGACCGTTGACTTTTAAATGTAGCAGAGCGTCGTTTTATCGTAGGTTTTTTATTCGATACCACTTCTGAGTGTAACGACAGTGGTAAAAAATAGACAGGAACTGATTCATTATTTTATTCGGACAGAGTCTCGACTTACAGGTTTCACAATCGAGCGCGACAAGACCTCGAAACTGAGCTTACAGGGCATTATATAGACTGATATCCCCACCGGAGGCATCCGGTAGTTATGGCGGTGTCTTCGCTTGACTGTGATTGGCTCGCGAGTCGTTGCCCGTCATTGGCTGGCTAGAGTGGCATGGCTATGGTATGCTAGAGTGGCATGGCTTTGGTTTGCTAGAGTGGCATGGTTATGGTTAGCTGTCATTGGCTGGCTAGGGTGGCACGCTGTGAGCAGGCTGTTGTAACATAAGCCAAGAAGTCCTTCTAATAGTTTTAATCAATATTTTAACAAAATACGCAGAGAGCCGATAAAACGGTGCCAATTAGATATTATTTTAACTATTGGATTCTATTATTATTCTTGAAATTGGAAACTTGGCTAGATCAGCTCCGCCCTGACATTTAAACTTTACTGTGTAGGTGTCGATAACGTATAATGGTTTGAAGATAAATTGATATTATAATATCTACTTAATTGTTAGTGTGTATTTGGACACTGTAAATATTTGACTTCTCAGAATAGTCCCTATAGGATATTATTACAAGAGTTTCCTGAAATGACTTAATTTGAGTGAAATTTACACGGAGCTTTGCAGAGTTTGTAGTAGATTCAGAATATTTTTATCTGTGAAACTCGCTATTAAATAATTTGCTTCTTACCATTGGAACCTGGATTTGGTTTCAGTTGATGACAATAGGGTCGCACCATGATATGGTATGGTATGACATGGTTCATAAACATAACTGTCGGGATGCGGGAATACTATTCGGCACATCTCTGCCTATTCCTTCAAAGATCATTGGCGTCATATTAGGTTATCTATGTTATGTCTCTTATCATTTATTCAAACCAATAGAATAAACTAAAGATCATGTATCAGTCGAAACATTCCAAATGACAGAGGGGTACAAATAAAAAAATGTCAATTGTGTTGATTAGCTTATTATAGGTATTCAGCACAAGACATGCTGCCAAAATCAAAATGAGATTATGTTGGACTATCAAATGCGTAGCATGTCTACTCAACATACTTAGTAACGTGAACCTATATCTCAATAAAATAAAGTCCATTATCTAACAGATAACAATCAACAGTAAGGGCCTATTTCGCGATGTCCCAATAGCCTCTAATAATTATTGTGTAAATTCAAAATTGGAACAGAATTAGTCTGTCAAGTAAGTTTAAGGGAAACGGGCCATTACCACGGTGTGCAAGGTATACACCAAGGATATTTCGCAAACAACTGAAGATAATTGTTGCGTTGCAGAAATGTAATACTGGCTCCCAAGTTTATGATGAAAACATTCTGCTTAAACTTCAGGGCCCCGAGTCTGCTATTCAATAGTGTCAGAATGGTCTATCATTGATCTTATAATTGTTGATTTTGACAACACCAAACTTGTCAAAATCAACAATTATGAGATCAATGATAGATCATTCTGAGACTATTGAATAGCAGACTCGGGGCCATCGGATGTCATTTACTTTGTAAGTTTTATAAATAAAGATCTTGATCTACATCAACCTGTGTATAATATAACTCCTACAAAGACTTTCTCAGAGAACACTCTCACGTTTTTATATACTAAAAATATTGCCTACTTAGATTAAAAAGCGTCCAAAAATAACTCAAAGCTAAAACATAAGTAATGAAGATATCTATCTTTTAAAATAGACACGCTTTAATAATCCCAAGTTTTATCTAAATGTGATAGGTACCTACATCATGATGCCCTCTCTGATATAAATATCTTTGCTCAAGTTAGTAAACGCATTAGTAAAAGGAAGAAAATTCGCTTAGATGGCAAATGGCCTACTTAGATATAAAGTTCAGTCAATGTCAAATGTAAAGAACTGGTCATGGTCGTTTTGTTTGTGATTAGAACTGGCAGAATATTGACTTTTAAGACCTTGTGTATTATAAATTCTGAAATGAAATGAAATTTATTTGCTAGAATTGTAGTACAATGTTGATGGTCAGATTTTGTTGCTGTGGCTCACACAATTCGCTACAACTAGCATGCAAAATTTTAATTTAAAGTTGAATTTAATTTGGTATGTTTATAATAATACGTAATAATAAGAATGTCAATAGTAGAAATGTCAATAGTAAGAATGTCAATAACTTTCAATACATTAATTAGAATAGGAAAATGTCAACGGATATCTTTAAAGTTAAGGTACTCTTTCACAGAATAAAATGTTCTTTCAATAAGCCATCGGAATAATGCCGATTTAAAACGATTGATTGGCAGTTCCCTATATGATTTTGGTAGTTTATTAAATATTCTTACAACCATTGCAGAGCAGCTCCTGTGATATAAGTGACTTTTCATTGGAGGAATAATTAGTCTGTCAGGATATCTTGTTTTAAACGTAACAGTGTCTCCAAGACGCTGAAAAAAGTCGGAGTGCGTTTTCACAAATTTACAGCATTCGAAAATGTACATTCCAGGAACTGTTAATAAATTTAGTTCCCTAAACAGAGGTTTACATGAAGTCAATGGTGGCACATCACAAAGAGCACGGATACATTGTTTTTGGGCTATAAACACCCTATTAATGTTTGTAGAATTCCCCCAAAATGTTTGCTAAAATGCTGGTAAAATGTTTTTGGGAAATAACTGCGCAGAAGATTGAATCACCGCGCTCGGACGGCAGCTTTTGGAGACTCGGCAATACAAAACGATTCGTTGCACTGAAAGTGTGTTAAGCTTACAATTGCTGGCACGACAGGACCTAACTATGATGTAACAGAGATTTTTTTTCAGCTTATTCTCTCCCACTGCTGTTCACAGGCCTCCTCCATGACTTTCCAAGTTTCCAATTGGCCTGCCTCGGTTACAGCCGTCTTTAGGATCAACCTGTGTGACTATCTTTGCCCATCTGTCCGCCTTCATCCTAGAAACATGAAAAACTCCACAATAAAGTAAAAAAATATACGATTTCTGTCTTGAACCACCTTCAAACACACAGTGGTTAAGGCATCAGTAAAACTAATAATACTTATGAAAACCTAATAACACTGTCGACCTGAGAATTTAATCCGAAACCCCATGCTCAGAATCACACATTATGAGACATACCAGACTTTATCTAAAGTCTAGTCTAACACTTGACTGAACAAACCAATGAAGCACTCAATTTAATTAAACATTTTACTGAAAAACCAGTCTGGCTATGACAAGTTCCTTAACAATGTGTTAAAGGAAAATGGAGTTTGAGGATAATGCCAGTACATTGAATTGTGTAAATCTGCAGGTGTGAGGACAAGATTCACAAAACGTACTTGCCTGTGCGTCTCATACAAATTGTAACCTTCTTTCATGGGCATAATGTTCATATTCCTTTCAGCAAATTTATTTCATACGAATTTGAACACTATTGTAAAGAGAATAAAGTAACTGACTCAAGTAAAGTCAGACTACATACTGCTCTGAGCCGCTGTGACTCAAGTGTTTAGAAGTCTAGATCCTCTCAATATTATCTTGCTCCAAACACTCGTCGCCGTATATAAATGTGTTTTATTTTTTATTAGAAAATAGTGATAGTTTTAGCTTTAAATCTCAAGTAGGTCAAATGTTATGAAACGTTTAGGTAGAGTGAAAGAAAAAAACCGTATATCAAAAAAAAAACGCTTTGAGTTCTCACTTACAACCTACAATAAATTACCCACATTAAAATTAGACCTTTGAGAAAATGAAAGGGCTTTGCTGAAACCGTAGCAGCAGCGGCACCCAACCGCAACGACAGACCGCAGCGACATGACAAGAACTAATTATTTGTAAATTCTCTCAAAATGTTGACTAGTGTCATTGTCACCATCTACGAAGATATTTTCATAGAGGGCGAGTGGGCGACGTCGTCGCCGCGGTTTGCGGTTGTCACATAAAGAAGCAAGTTTCAAAAAATAATTATGAAAGCTTTCTTTGAATATAATTTTATTATCGTTGCCAGGTAATAACAAAAGCCTAAATCATTCCCTAGTTAACTAAGTCTACTATGCGATAGAAATGTGACACAACACTAATTATGTTAGTGTGTACTAAAAGAGCTTGACATACGCCATGTCAGACCTGAAAATTTGGGGCCGCGGGTAGTCCAACGGTTATCGCGGCCTCGACATAGAGGGCGAAGAAGGAACATGGGTGGTTTTTAGTCAGTAGAAGTCTGACACTCCCTTTCGCTCTGCCCAAGAGCGGGAGGGGTTATTCGATGATTTTACACCCACCAAAAAAAAAAAAAAAAGACCTGAAAATTTAATAAAAATATAAAAAATAAAATTACGACGTACCAACGCGGAATAGAGCGCAGTATGTTAAATATTAAATAAATCCAAAAAATAAGACATACAAAAAAAAACGAAACATCACAAAAGCAACGGAGGGTCTGACACAAGCTCTTGCACTAAAATGGAAGTGGGCTGGACACGTAGCTCGCCTCCAAGACCAGCGATGGACAAGAAGTGTGACGGCGTGGAAAGGCAAAAGAAGGAAAGGGAGCCCGAAAAAGATGGGAGGACGAATTAAAATGCACAGCGGGTCCAAATTGGATGACTACTGCAAAATCCAGAGAATACTAGCTCACTTTGGTGGAGGCCTTTACCCATAGAGGGGTTCTTACGGAAAAAAAAAAACTTTTTAACATTGTTTTATAGAATCTAAGGGAAAAATACGTTAAATTTTAGTGACATCACTACTTTGTGAACCTAGATTATTCTGTTCGAAAAATAGGCATTTTCATATTTATGTTATTATTTTTATTAAAAGAGCTTGCAAGTGATCGCGTGAGAATAGTAATAATTTAAAGGCGAAATTAGTGTTTGTTTAGTCTCGTCGTGCGACGAGAACGCTTCGTTCGGTCGTACGACCAATGCCTGAAACTTGCACAGCGAGCAGTGTCTGTCTAACTGGCACTATTTTAATAGGTTTTATCAATGACCTTCAGGTTTCTTATGAATTATGTCTGTCGAGGTATTCAAATTGTTTCCGCATGTGCTAGCCCATTACTAATGTATTTTTCGCTGTCTACGTTACGTTGATAAGGAAAACCATTAATTTATTGGTAGTAGCAAGATACTTGTTGCAGTGCCACAAGCAATCATTTAACTATTTTTAGTGTGGTATTTAATTGAACTAGGGTCACCGACATAGCTCTCAGAATATACAAGTTGAAGTGGCAATGGGCAGGCCACAACGCTCAAAGAACCGACAACCGATGGGGAAGAAAGGTTTTCGAGTGGCGCCCACGAACCGGAAGACGCAACGTTGGTAGGCCTCCCACCAGGTGGACCGACGACGTCGTGAGAGTCGTGGGAAACCGGTAGATGCAAACGGCAGGCTGCCGTTCTTTATGGGAGGCTTTTGTCCAGCAGTGGACGTCTTATGGCTGATGATGATGATGGATGAGGTATTTGAAGACGCCCACACACACGTATTAATACAACTACATGCCCTTAGTAAGTCCCACGTAATGGGTCGAGGTTAGGGTTTTGGGGCTGATATTTTTGTCATTGTGAAACTTCCTTCCAAAAATAAAGAAAACCCTTAAAGCGTATGTAATTGGCATTAGGATTTATCCATTGCCTGATTTACACGGTTTAATTACTCTAAAAATGGCTTTAAGGCAGTATTGTCATCATACAAATATTTCACAAAAGAAGTAGAGAAGTGGGTAAGGATTGTGTGGGTGACTGCGGAATTAAAACTGATTTTTCCGTCAGGAAAAAACACGGGTAGCCGGATACTCTTCAAACAGGGTATTTTATTTAACGTGGGATGTATCCTTAAATGTGTACCTATTGTGTTAAGTACACTCACAGTATTCACTTAATAGAGGGGTTTAATGACATCTACATGACATTTAGAAAATGTTATTCGTAAATTAGTATCTGTTGATCAATCGGGGATCGTCTTAGTTAATTTTGATTTAGTGCAGTATTTAATTGCAGGCCTAATGTGCTACAAAATCACCAACTTCTACGAGATAACGAGCAGCTGGTTTTAACGATGTCTACCGACAACTAGTTGCTGGGCAGTTGTGACACCTACAACAGTGTGTTAATGAATAACTGCGGCACGGTTGGCGCAATGTCTCTGCGCTCGCGGGTTCGATACCCGCACGAACGGGAACGTAAAATTTTTTCACTGAATCTTTTTCGTTATTTACAACTTATTTGAACCGCAATCCTTTCTATTGACGCGTCCACGTAAGAGAAATATATGTTTTTTAATTGAAACATCGAAGAAACCCTTTACATTTTTTCTACTACATATAATGCTGCATATTTTATTGAGGTATATTTACATTCAATCCTATTGAAATAACATGGACTCTAGCAAATTAATTTAATTAAATAGGTACTCACAACTTGAATCTCTTTTACTACTAACAACCCCGTTCCCTTCAATGGCAGCGTGTCCTGACATGACGTCACGTGACGGCGTCAGGGGTCGTCAACCGCGCCGTGTTTAGTCGGACACCATCTGTTTGTCACGTCCTTGTCCTACAGCGTGTCACGATCACGCATTTCGCAGTTAACCGACTTTTTACTACCATTCGTTTATAGTTCATGGCATTTTTTATAATAATAATAATATTTATTGTGAAGGACTTTTTGCTTATTTAGTGTCACACTTTTACTTAGTAAAAACCACCCATGTTCCTTCTTAGCCTTTTGTGTCGAGGCCACGGTATCTCTTTCGATCAACCCGCAGCCCCGATGAGATTAATAGAGTTCTAATGGCGAAAAGTTCCTTTCTCAGAATCCTATTCGAACGTAATTCGATTTCCAGTAATGTCACGTGTGCATGACGTCCTGAGTTCGGTTAAGGTCGAAAAAAAAGTTTAAGGCAGTATAGCCATGACATCATCATCAGCCTATAGCAATACACTGCCGGATATAGGCGTCATTCATCTTACGCCACTCAGTTCGATTCCCAGAAACTCTCATCCAGTTGCTACCAACCCCTCTGCGAAGATCACGGAGCTTGAGGGCGGAAATGTGAGTGTCATGCTTAGTTATTATTATTTTAAATATTATAAAAGCGAAAGTACCTCTCTTGTCTGTCTGTCTGTCACGCTTGCACGCAAAAACTACTGAACTCATTAAAATTAATCGTCGCGATAACCGACATATTTGGTCGCAATAACCGACATTAGTCGCGATAACCGACATATTCGGTCGCAATAACCGACATTGGTCGAGAATACCCGACTTTAACGCGGAGGAAGCCGCGGGCATCAGCTAGTTATATACACGACTATTCTGCCCAATACTATGGACAATTCAAGCGTTATGCATGATATCCACCTATATTATTAGATGGGGGCGTAGAAGTCTCATTCATCTTCATCTTAAAGGGATTCTACGCTGAACTAAAATATCCTAGTAACCTTTCTGCCTACAAATGAAGTGTAAAAATACCTCACATACATGTATACACGTAAATATAAAGGCAGACAAACACTTGTAGAGGTCACAGGGAAGGGAGTAATAAACTGTCGCGAGGGTTCGACGCCACTCCTCACACATCCGCTCTGAGGATTACAGGTTATCCTTGAGGACTTATTATTGTCGATATGACAAGAGAGAATTTAAAGACGAGAGTTGCATGCTTATGAGCTTAAAGGGTTAGTTTTGTTTGGTTCATGTTCTTATTAATTTTAAAGTACTCAATACACTTCTGGCATCGTTTGCAACCGTAGCAGCAAAGGCGCTCAGTCGCAACGACAGATCACAGTGTCTCGCTTCAATGTAGATAAGTCTATTAAAACTTGCATGGGCACGACAATGTTTACGCAGTACCTATACAAATGGTCACGCCATCGGCAGATTCAGGTCCATACGATTAGCAGTACCAAAGATAGCCAATAAATTCTTCAAGTAGAGTTTTTTCAAAATTATCTTGCCCATACAGGCCCATTTCATTTTCTGCGCTCTATTAATATGGATCATTCCTTTTCAATAAGAGTCAAATTCATCCCTACATTTTCTTCTTGATCTGAAGTTTGCATTAGTAAAAACGTAGTCAGCTTTTCCCGTTCTGAAAACTTTTTTCAACGGTGAAACTGGAGAAGTTCTCAGCTAACAACAAAATTCAAGACATCGTGCAAGCGACACGAAAATGAAGAAGAATCATAGTTTGGCAAACAGTAGTGGGTAGTAAATATGAATCAATTTGATTTGAGATACCTTAATTAGTTTGTTAAAATGTTTACCATCTCATCTGATTTTGATGAACATAATAAATACAAGGGGAACTTGTGAAAACTACCGCAGACTCGGAGATCCACCCTCCTAATCTGAACATAAGTATCATTGGAAACAATAGGGCTATATAGAGATGGCGGACTTCTCGCAAAATAATATTCTTGGGTTGTGACAAACTTATTTTATGATTACGGATGCTCGTTCATATAACGCCATCGAAAGACGCAGAAAAAAAGTTTTAGACGATTCTTTCAATTGATGAAGTAGAAGATTTTGGCTGTGAACAAGTATGTAATATATTACCCGTTATTCTTACCTCTTACTTGACAAGTACATAATAATGGTGGATGTCTTGCTTTTTACTTGATAACAAAAAAAAATCTAATAAGCCCGTCAGATAGATTTCCAAAAAATATTGGACACGTATTTTTTCACGTTAACAAGCAATGTAAACGATGCAGTGTTTTGAAAACACGTATTTCAAGACATTAGTATGTCATTTTTTACCGGTTTGTGACGTCACAAACCCCCACTCAAATCTTTGACGCGTTTTATCTTCGTCAATTTTTTTTGATTTGATAAAACAAAAGATATGTTTTCAATATTTTTCGATAATCTAACAGACGGACTAATCATACTGTTTTTACTCAGTAAACATTCCTATTTTACACTCATCACCATCTTTGTCTTGCTCTTATCCCAATTCATTTAGGGTCGGCGCAGCATTCAGCAGTCTTTTTCTTCCATACTTCTCTGTTTCTATATTGAATTGGGATTAAAAAAAACAAATACTTCTCAATAGGGGATCGGACAAAAAAAAACGAATTAGTCCGTCAGATAGATTTCCAAAAAATATTGGACACGTATTTGTTCTTTTTTCATATAAACAAAAAATTAAGTCAATGCAGTGCTTCGAAAACTCGTGAACTCTTCGAAAACGTCTTATGATAGTACATTTTTACCTACAAATGACGTCACAACCACATCTTATCTTCGTCAATTTTGATTAATTTGATAAAACAAAAAAAACGTAACTATCCAATATTTTTCGATAATCTTACTGACGGACTAATTAGAATCATTGTTTTTTGACTCAGTCCGATCCCCTATTGTGAGAGTTTTTTGTATTATTTTACGACTATGTTATGATACATATTCTGTTTTACGATTAAGACTTTACAATGAAATGTGTTTTCAAACATAACTTTTATGATCGTATGTTAAATTAGTTTCTGATAGTTATTATTGAAGCTAGCATTGCTAATTATTATTTTAAAACCCTTTATGGAGGCTATGAAACTATAGGTTAAGATATTATTAGTTATTTCTGCATAAGTAGACCGTCTGATGCATTTTTGTTTATGCATTTCACATAGTGCGGTCAACTGTGGAAAATGCAGCGCAGCACATGCAAGTTGAGAAAAAGAACGTACTTCTTTAATACAAGAATCGTTATTTTATTAAACTATCAGAAACGTAAGCAGCGTATAGCGGCCCCATTGCTGTTACACAGGCCTTCTTTCTGTGAGAAGGAGTGGAATGAATCTACCACGTGGAACCAGTTCGCGTTGGTGGCGGTCACATGTCACATTTCGTAGAATTTTAATTGAGCTACTCGTATATTTACAACGAAAACAGTGAAGTCCCGATTGAAAAGCTCTGACAAGTTCATGAAAACTTTTTTAAAACATTTTTCCTTCAAATTTGGTCGCATAAAGTTTGCTTTGGCATGAAGCTAACATTTCAAAGAATTGAGAACTACCCCTCAATAGAGCACTCGAGTAAACTTACGAAAACAACTTGTAAGTTCTAACTACATAGTTGCAAAAGAAACACTAACGTAAGTTTTTCTTAGGCGACCGTAACCTTTTCATCATAATCATTTCAGGCCGAAGACATTATTATCTGCTGAACATAGATCTACCTCATCACGTCAACCAGTCCAGTGATCCTCGCATGTCCAGAGGATTACCACAATATCTAACAGGTCATCAATCCATCTTTTAGTAGACCGTCGACCTATGCAATCAGGTGTATGGTCGCCTCTCCAGAACCCTTTCAAACTTCGTGCAATAAAAATAATAACAATATCCGTGGTGCTAGGCAACTGGGTTTATCCCAGTTGTATACGTCCCTGTGTGCCTATTGGCCTAGTTCCGTTCTGTCGTCTGCTGATATGGAGGGAAGCCGAATTTTGTTTTTCCTACTCCTCCGCTATTCTTTTCTGATTAATTTCGTTGCGGGATCCAATACAGTTAAATCATTTCTCTGGGACTTCGTCGAGCTTCATTGTCTCGGCTCTTTTCTTGTTGTCGCCACTGTTGATTCTGGCTTACAGAAGTTACAGTGGTTTGGGAATAGTGAGGCGGGCTTGTCCCTTCTAAAAAAACCTTTCAAACTCAAACTAAAAGCATCTATTTCAATTAAACCTTTACAGACACTTTTGAATGTCAGAAGAACAATTCATAAAACAAAGCTATAGTCACAGTCATATGGCATAATATTTATTTATTTATTTAAACTTTATGCACTATTGTGCATAAAGTTAGTGATACATAGGCGGACTTAATGCCATAAGGCATTCTCTACCAGTCAACCTTAGGGTCAAACGAGACAACATTGTGGTAGGGTACAATATATAATAACTAAAAAAAAACAATATAACAACCAACAACACACTAATAACTTGAAAGTACTGTAGTTGTCCATTCTCTAGCGTATATCTCTATGGAGAACAACAGGCAAGAAACTCCATGGACACTCTTTTAAATCAGAATATTGTTACATAATCTTGGTACATTACATCATTCATGTTGATTGAGATGGTACATTATGTGAGAACTATGTAAAAAGACTTCTTAACTAGCACGCTAGTTAAGAGCGTCCAGAGTAAAAAGATATAATAAACAAATTAAAAGAATAATAAACCATGGGAACTAAGAGATGACCAGTCTCCACAGATAGCGCCCGTTCACGAACATGACGCATGGATCAGCACCATTGAACTCAACCATTTTTAAGGGACCTAAATGATCCAACACACGCGCCACGAGCATGAAATTCTCTCAGCCACTAGAGAAACATACACTTTAGGAAACCATTCTGCAACGACCATGACCAATGTGCACTTAAGTTTGGCAGTTTCTCGGACTACCTCAGTAAACTTGCTCTCTCTCTTGATGGATCTCTCGTCAAACTTATGTGACAGTGGGCAGGGCACATTGCTGGCAGAATGGATAGCCGTTAGGGCTGAAAAGTCGTGTAGCGCCGACCGCGACCCGGAATGTGTTGCATTGGAAGGCCACCCACTAGATAGACTGATGACCTGGTGAAGGTAGCGGGAATCCGCTGACGGCGAGATTCACGGGATCGGTCAATGTTACAACACATGTGGGAGGCCTATGTCCAGCTGTGGACATCTTTCGACTGAAATGATCACTGTAATGTTGTCAATTTAAAATTACAATAGGTCTTGAGCCTCGAGCATGCATATTTTCCTAAGTGCGAATAAAGCTTTTAGTCTTTTATTTTAAAAAAAAATATTTGGTGTTATACGTTCATAAGATCGGCATTTGTCAACGACAACCGCAATCCTAGTCGGCACACGACATTCATAACAAAATATTTTGTCGCTGACTGTTTAAGGACTTCGGCATTCTGTGAAATTACTGCTTTTGATGAACAGATGCTATACAATGACGTCAGAAAGAAGAAGAAAAGAGACGTCACTAGAAATCCTGTATAGCTCTATCGCTTTTCCACAGTGGAATAACAATAAAATAAAACTGTTTTAAGACGTTATGGTAACCCCACTGGTGACAAAAACTAATTTGCGTGACTATTGTATCTCGTTTTTGTTTCTTTTTCTTAGTCACTCAAAATCAAAATCAAAAGTCATTTATTCAAACTAGGCTGATAATCAGCACTTTTCGAACGTCAAAATTTACTTTACTTATTTACAAGAGACAGTCCTCCAAAACGCCTCCCCTTCGACACTTCCTAGTGATTTAGCTGGAAAGAAGAAGTGGCGGAACAAACTCCGCAGAGACACATCTGGGCTAATAGTCTGTAACTTTCATTCATTCAAATCCCGTGAATGGAACAGCTCAGAATTGTACTTTATTTATAGTAGTTGACATAAAGTAAAAAACAAATCCAATTAAAACTTCTTGAAATGCCTAATTGCTCCTTTGAAAAGTTGTCAATGATTTTGAGGGCTTTAAATGTCAACTATTTTTGACTATGAAAACTAAAGTAAATCTACTTAAGTCAAAAAATAATATTAACAAAAAGTTTCGATAACAGAGTAAATGACGGAGCCATCATTTATCAGATCATAAAAAGAGAGTGAGATAGAGAACTTATCTCAAACTATGATAAAGTAGGCCACATGACAGTATCACACTGACATTCGGACCTTCAACTGTCCTAGCATAGTATGGAATTCCAATGGAAGGAGCATGTAAGAGCTTACTGCTTTGGTTTTGACAGCGACTGTAGCTAGAATAAAGAATCAAAAATTATATTACTCTTAATTTTAAAGTTGGCGTTCAAACTTTTGCTGACCTCATTGAAATAAAAAAGAAAGAAAGAAAGAAAAAGTTCTTATTGGTTTCACACAGGACAAAACAAAATGAAACAAAAAAACAAGCCAAAACAAAAATAAAAGTAAACATTAGACAAACTTAAAAATAAAAATTTAAAAAGAAAATGAAAGAAAAGAAAGAAAAATATATTTATGGTTTGGTTTGGTTTTTTGGTTTGGTGGTGAAAAGGGTTAATTTCTTGAAGAGATCAACTTTATAATAATTCATTTAGTACCTACTAAACCAAGAAATATAAAACAAAGTAGGTAGTAGTGTCCTTGGCTTTGGGCAGTACCCACACGAGCTCTGTTGACTTAGGACCCGGTTATAAAATGGTTGATATGAGGTAACGGGTCAGTGGTTTACTTATACTAAACTAACTGACCTAGGAAAAGTTTTTGTTTCGATTACTTGTACGGTAATATATATAGCTGGCATGAATTACTTTAGTTTTGAAATTGAAGTAAAGATTATTAATTTATTATGTTTAGTATTAATATACTCTTGTTTTATTAAGGGCCGGTTTTTCAATCGCCAGTTAACTTCTGACGAATAAGTTTGTCATACTGACAGTTTTTGTATAGACAATCTGTCAAAACATCAAATTTATTCCTCAGGTAAAACTTAACTGGCGATTGAAAAACTGGCCCTAAATGAGTTAAAAAAATTACGAAGATAAAACGCGTCAAAGATCATAAGTGGGGGGCTTGTGACGTTACTTGTAGGTAAAAATGTACTGACATGTGACGTCACACGAGTTTTCAAAGCACTGTATTGTCTTATTTTTTTTTTCCTTCGTGAAAAAATTATAAATATGTGTACAATAGTTTTTGGAAATCTATCTGACGGACTAATTAGATTTTTTTTGTCCGATCCCCTATTCTGGAGGTGGCGATCAGCGGGTGAAACCGTCGGGTACAGCTTGTTATTATTGTAAGTCTCAAGTGTTAATTAACTAATTTCTGAATAAAACTGAGTTTATTTTATTTTATCCATGAAATGGTAGTATCGTGGTGGTCGGGTGTAGTTTGGGTAAGATGTAGCAGTTTTTAAAATGCGAGTTTATTAACTCGCTCGACTACAAACTTGAATCCTATTTTATCACAACTAAAAATCTATTAGAAATACATACATACATTTTAATGGCGTTGACATGTTTATAGAAATGTTCAAAACAATTAATTGAGTAAAACAAAGACACCAGGATTTGACACAGACCTTGTGGAATTCTAAAGAACCTTTTAATACTTCAGTTTTTGAAACATTTCAGTCTAATAAATTATTTAAATTAGGTCTCTTATGCGTTCAGGGAATGTAAGAACTTTTGATATGAATTAGCCACATCTTATTATGCATAGGACGAAAAAATCTAAACTGACGCAATGAATAATAAATCCACCATGCACACCTCTTCGGTTTTTGTATGCGTGATATACACATTATGTTATTATTATGGTAATTTTAAAGAACAAATCCAGATATTTCCAAAAACCACATGTTTCTTCTTATTAAAACAACGGACAGATAATTTAAATCCATCCGAAGGTGTACGACCCCAAAAAACGTCCCGAAGATCTTTTTCGGGAGCGTTCATTTTGTGTTATAATTGTAGGAAAACGTGTCATCTCTGGAAAAGGACAAACACCGTGTAATCCTGGGTAAGCACGCAATTATAGCCCTTTGTTACAGTTTTGGTCGAGAGTTTGCAGATAAATTAGCATTGGACATCTTTTTAATTAAGGTCTTACGAGACAAAAGTGTATGTATTGTGTGTGTGGTCGATACCTATCAATATGTCTTGTTATTTGTAATATTTTGGCAGGTGGGCATTGCAAGTGATGGAACCGTTCATATTTGCCCACTTCGTCGGGAAATGTACAGGTGTTAGATTAAACCAATAAAATAAAATATGAAGATTTTTTGCGTTAAATAGCGAAGTTTTGAGTTTTCTGAAAGACATATGTTAACCTTTTATAGTATTGAGCCGTTGGTGACCCCAAACGGCTCAAAACCTAACCCTTAACCTTCAAGATTCCCTAATTATTGCTTTCAACACCGAACCGTTGAGGAGTACGTACCTTCCATAATTAGCTCACTTAGATAACTTGAAAAAATATATACGTCCCCATAATATTTTATTAAAGAATTATCCTCCAACTCATAACCACTTAGAAAGTATACCTACCTTCCATCATCAGCTCATAAACATGAAGTGATGACTGCTAGAATACATGAATAATTTTAGAAAAAGCACGAAACACGTAATTAATTTTTCTGGGATGTCATCATCAAACCCTGATTTCCTTATTATGATAGCACCCTTGCTATCTCCTTTCCAACAAAAAAGAAGTTTCCGTATCGGTTCAGGCGTCTTCAAATAATCGGTGAATATACATAAACAAAGATTCCGACGAATTGAGAACCTTCTTTTTTTAAGTCTGTTAATGATTTATCTTCTATCATCAAAGCAACCTAATAATCTGAACGATTACAAAAATATCGGTCCATAAGTACGTACCTATAATTTAGAAGAAATTTTCTTTCTACTCCTAACCGTTGAGGAGTTGCACCTTCCATCATCAGCGCACCCACATGAGATTATGATTATCAGGCGCAAATACTTGAACAGCTTTAGAAAATTTATGGAGAACGTAATAAAGTCCTGTAAAACAGGGTTGCCCTCGATTTCCCTAGGATCCCATCATCAGATCCTGAGTTGGAGACAATGGGACCACCAAAATCAAAATCAAAATGAAAACTCATTTATTTAAACTAAGCTGATAATCTACTTCATGTGGACAACGATTCTACAGGCATCCCTCAGCACAGTAAATCTCGGGTCCTCAGCCACGACTTTTAGGGTTCTATTGTTACTTCCCCGAATCCCGCCTAAAATATTCACGGGTTCAGTATCGCCCAAACTTGAACCGTTTGTAATTTTTGCAATGAAACTGATAAGTAAAATACTGTAAAGCCGATTACATGATTCGTAACAGCATCGCCTCTGCTCAGGATCACAACACACCATGTCACCACTGCACACATGTCTTGTTCAAAAAGCGCGGCAAAAGGTGAGGTGGCAAAAAGCGCACGTTTTGTGTGTTGTAACTTACGTTGTTCAAAAAGTGCTGATCATCAGCTTATTGAAATAAATTACTTTTGATTTAATCACTTTTTCTTCTCCTAAATCCGATTATAATGAAAATCAACTGAAATTAAAAAAATGTCTAGTCTTAAAACTACAAGACGTTGAATATTCGATGTTTATTAAAATTTAAAACATTTCGACGGTCTTGTTATAATATTAGACAGACTTGACGAAATAGCAAAGAATCTTGAATTATGAGAAGATTTAATAAAAAGCTGTGTACAGGGGGTAAATACTGCGTCCTTGCGGGACACTCTCCAATAGGATGTTGTTTGAACTAGGCGTTCAGTGCGGTTTGGACTGGGACAAGTTAAAAGCGACAGAGGGTTGTACAGATGAGAATTTCACCATTTCATTTTACTCGTAGCCCCAACGTCCCAACCAAAGTGATCTCCAACCACGCCATTGACACAAACGCCTGATCTTCCGAATAGAGATATTTCATGAAAGCGGCGATTGCTTTAGTTAGGCCACGGGATAAAGCAACGGATCTTTCTAACTCCTGCAAACTGAAACCTACACTTTGCCTTATCTTTTAAGCTTCTGCGAGTACTAAGAAAATTTGAAGAAAATAAGCGAAAAAAAAAGTTATAAGTCAAACTCTTAGCATCCAACAAAATCTCATGTTTTACACCACATCCTGTATTGACAGATGCTGACGGCAGCAAAATGAAATTTGACGGAGATTATGCCAAAAATGTACTTTCGATTTACCCAGGGCCTGCATCTGAGCAACCTCTCGTGTTTGGCCAGTCAGGAGCGATGACCGCAGCTCTTGTTTAAATTATAATTCTAACTCTTCTTATTGTTATATTGAGTTTATTTTAGTTTCAGGTTTTTCTAAAAGTTAATTTATTTATCAGTGTTTTTGCAAAGTGAAGCACCTTTAGTACTTAGTCAATTGTGACGAATGTTTTAATCTTCAGGTAAAGTAAAATTGTAGATATTTAATTATTTTGTCTGCATTTAAAACTACTTAAAGACAGATAATTCCCGTCGAAAGGTAGGTTTAGCATGTCGTTTGGGGGATCATCATCATCATCATTTCAGCCAAAAGACGTTCACTGCTGGACATGGGGGATACACTGAGAATACTATACTAAGTTTTCGACCTCGAAGCCACTGGCTGGAGGGAGGAAGCATCCGAGCCTGTTGAAGTGTTATTCCAACTAAGCTAATGGAAAAAAACCTGGCACCACTTTGGCCAACCTAGGACTGAACCCAGTAGCGGTAACAAAATACAATATCAAAAGTGTATTAATTAAACCTTTGTCTCAGCAGGTATACAAAATCCACAGACAATACACTAATGTAAAAAATATGTCGGCACTTTATCTTGGCCATTAAAGGTCTAAATCATTATGATTTCAAAGGAAGTTGGTCAGGGGTAAAATGTGGGTAAAACTTGTTTGAAGTTATGGGAAGGAAGTAATTTTTTTTGGAGTCAACCAATGGATTAATTTTTTTAAATATTTTATCGCTTCATAGTTCGAGGAAATTTAAACCCTTTCACGTCAATACCTTCCCAGGGTTACCATAATGACACAATCTGGTACTAGAGGTATGATATAAAACCACGGGCCGTTGATTAATGTGTGGTTTTCCCGACAGGTGACGCATCTTTCTTAGGCCAGATTAACAGAGGACAAGAGGCTGCAGTGTTTCTGTTACATTCGCATATTTTTTTAAACTCTTTTATTGGCGCTATCACTTTCTTCATCTTACGCTTTTAAGTTCCCAGTTTCTTGCCAAAAAAATGTTGAAAAAATCACTTGTCTGATCTAAAAAATATCATAACACCTCATGCCCCTGTTTGGAAGTAACATATCAAATTCCAAAAGTTAATTTTGTTTATCTTTATACACACAATACAATACAATACGTCTCATACTCCGTTATCATAGGTGAAAGAGCATCCACGTTAATGTAACACAAGCATAACGAGGCGCGTAAACTGAAAAGTGTAACTTTCAGTCAAACATCGGCTTTGCATATCAATACGAGATTATTATCATAAAGTCGACACTCTCACTGAACACAGTGAATAGAGAGTAACAGAATGCTAACATACAACGAGTGAAATCACGCACACAGGTAAACTTGCAAAGACGTGACAAGATGGTGTAGCAACAAAAAAATGCCAAGAGCATACTTAGATGAACTTACCTTACTTTTTAGGAACAAATTCTTGTCGCAATAATGAAAGAAAAGATACAAACGACAAAACGCTGCTGGTAGGCTACACCCTGGAACCTAGGATATACACCACATATCACCATAATTATGTCACAGATCGACAAAGGTCCATACTGTGTTCACATTTATAAACGTGGACCATTGTCGATCTGTAGTTTATCCTATCCCATGGGAGAAAATCTCGACTTTTTAAAGCTTCACATTGTACACAGACATAATGCTTCACGTACAGGGATAAGTACGCATTTGTTTACGATTCCCGTACATACGCGTGTCTGTGTGAGTGCGCCATCTTTTACTCATTTATGCTGTCATCTCTCTAGACTTTTCTATTCTATGTTCCAAGGCCGGGAACTGGGATTTGTTTTTGTCGAGGGTGATAAACTCAGGACAGTTCAATGTGTCCCACGTTTTAATTTGAGTATTTTTTACACATTTTTATTTTGAGTATCTATCGTGCGTCAATTTGTTTAAATCTACGAGTACTACTGCGTTACCGGTGTCAATGTATCCATTTTTTTGTATGTCGACAGCAATCTTATTGATGTCGACCTATAATTTGGTTACAAATTATTTATTGATAGTATTTTGATTCCAATTTCGGAATAAACAAATAATTCAAATTAGCAATACCAAGAATATTATAAAAAAATGAGATTTTTTACCTACTGCAACCCTGTTTTGCAAATTCTTGAACTCAAGAGAAATAAAACAAATTAATGTTTAAATAAATGAGTAGCAGTAGAAAGCACCTGGTATTTATTGTACAAACACAATATGGATGTTTACTGACTTAAACAAATATGATTCTGATTAGTCCGTCTGCTAGATTATCGAAAAATATTGCATAGGTATTTTTTGTTTTATCAAAACAATAAGCACTGCACTGTATCGTCTTCATTGTTTGTTTACGTAAAAAAAGGAAAAAATAAGTGTCCAATATTTTTTGGAAATCTATCTGACGGACTAATTAGATTTTGTTAGTTAACTACCCTATTATTGGAGACCTGGTTCTATAACTGCATCCAGCATGATTCTAAATAGATATTTACTAAGCTCTTAATTTTCTCTCTGAAAACTATATTAATATAATATATATATTAAGAGCAGCGATAGCCAAGGGGTGGCGGCCCTGACTTACGAACAGTTGGTCGTGGGTTCAGGCAAGTAATTGCCTTTTGTATAATTTCATCACCGCTGCTCTCAAAACAGTGAAGGAAAACATCGTGAGGAAACCGACATGACATCTGCCAATCCGCACTGGGCCCGTATGGTGGATCATAACCCATTTCTCTCCTAGAGCGGAGGCCTGAGTCCCTACAGTGGAAACAATATAGGCCGATGATGATGATGATGATATGTATTTAATACCATAGAGTTAAACAGAGGTGTACCTAATGGTATACCCGCTCGTGGTTAAGTCCCATGTAATAGAGAGGGAGCCGAATGCCATCATTCGAGCACAAATCCAGACTTCGTGGCTGCCACTGATTCCTTATAGAAAAATCCAACGACAGTTAGACCGACCCGGGAATCGAACTCATGACCTCATGTTTAGCAGTCGTCCTTGCGGTCACTATATCAACAAAGCAGTCCAAATGAATTCCTCCTTAGTTCCCTCTCATACTTCGGAAACACTAAGTAAAGTTTGATTTAAAGCTCCACGTTTTTGCTAATCCATTACCATCAATTTAAAATGCAAACGGCCTGAACTGTGGTAATTAAAAGGAGTACTTGTTAAATCAAAGATGGCCGTTTGCTGGCCCTTGTTTAAATTTGTTCCAGAGGTTAACGACTGAACTCGGCTTATTAAAATCGCCGATGGCCTAGTGTGGGGCGGATTTGGTTAAAGGTTTTGGTGTGCAAGGATTTTGATGCTTCTTAATCCTTTCAAACCGATAAAACTATGTATATGAAAGATATTAATATTTTACTAGCATATAAAATTGAACGTCTAAATAAATTAAAAAATATATATACAAAGTTGACACGACAGAGAGGTTTTCCTTTAAACAGCATAAACTAGGTACCATTTTCAAGCTCTGTACCAAAAATCAATTAAATAGGAGCAGTAGTTTAGTCGCAAATGTTTTTTAAGTTTTTGCCCCGTTTGAACACGATGTATCTTTTCGTTAAAAGACGGCAATGCAAACAAGGAAACAAAATAAATACACACACGTGCACTTTCACTACGACAGTGACAATCATAGCAAAACATCCCGCGCGTAAAAGACATAGAATAGGTACGTACCGCTTTGACGCGACGCGCGCGTGCGTCGTTGCCAATTTGTTACCTAGGTATCTAAGGTCAGTTAAATTTATTTTTATAGGATGTTTGCGTTTTACTCTGATTTGTAAGCTATTTAGTTTTTTTGAAAAAAAAATCCTCATTTTTGGTGGTTTCTATTTTTATACCGTATCGAATTAATACTAAACACGTTTAATATACGTAGTGTAATTTAATGCAACTCTGTATATAATGTAGGTAATCTCCTAACTTTTTAAAAGTAACATAGTTTTTAAATCAAATCAAAATATTTTTATTTCACATAGACCTACATGGGCACTTATAAAACGTCGATAAAAAGGAGCACGGTTCGGTGCATTGGTCAATTCCTAAGGAGAAGAACCGGCAAGAAACTCCAAAGGTTACTCTTTTAATAGTTAAAAATTTAAGTCGCTACTAACAAGTATTATGGACCAAAATGTCTGAAATAAAAAGATTTTATTTAATTTAATAAGCTAGAAATGCAATGTTGACAAAGTATGGGTATTCTATTAGGTACACCTCTGCTTTAATCTTAGTAGATTACAGGCATGACGATATGTTATGTGTTATGCAAGAAGGTAAAGTAAAATTTGTATACCTTGTTAGCTAGATCTGGTCTAACTTTCTGGTGCAAGGCAATTTATTTATTAATATATAGAAATTCCTTGATGAAAATGGTAAATACTAATAAATATTGCAGCCTCTGATTTTATACCTACTTAGGTCGGGTAAGACCACTCAACCTGAGGATCTAAGCCCAGGCTCATGCTCAGTGTTCCCGAAGTTAACCAACAACAATATTCCATCAACTATCCGTGTTGTACTCCACTGCTAGACGTAGGCCTTTTCCAAACTGTACCTCAACACCCTGCTCTTCAATTTTGCATTAAGTCTGACCCAGCTGCATATTTTTGGCCCTCGTTTCATCAAGCTAGAGTTGCGTCTCACATACTGCAAGCCTCGTTTACTCCATAACCCTTAAGCAATCGATCACTCAATTTACACTAATGGACCTGCTAATTGCATCTAGCAATGCATCCTCCCATCCAAATCCATCCCTGTGTTGAACTGATACGCGAATATCCCGCAGAGGACGTTGACCCGGTGACGTCGTCTCAAAAAGCTATGATGGATGGTTTAAGGGTATCTCTGACTTTGTGAATCCAATCGGAAGCAGACAAGGAAAGGGTCATAAGTATCGAGATGAGACAATTAACGTTTTTCAACTATTTGTTTGTCGTGAGACGGTTTATGATGAGTTTGAATTATTTTTTGAAGATTTTTTTGCTTCTACTTCATCATATAAAAGGAATTGATTTGGTGATTACTTCATTTGTTTACCACATAACATCATGCCTGTATTCCAGGACAGGACAGGCTGAGTTTGTGCTGCAGTCGCTTCACATTACATAATTATAATGAACTTTTGTGTTTTTTTTTATATTGTAAACCCAAGTTTTTAAAACGGAAACATGTTGTTTTGACAAAGATTCACACGTATAACTAATTCCATAGACCGTTCGAGCAAAATCAATGCAAGCACTGCCATCATCAATCCAAGATGGCGGCGCGTCCGGTGCCAGATAGCGGTTGGACTCGTGCCGGTATCACCGCGCTATTTCCTTTGGGGCTACAGCAGACTGACCCGAGACCGACCTGGTCATTGCTGTCTTTGTACTGAATAAGTTGGCCTAGGTTAGTTATGTCGGTTTCCCACTTACTGTTTGCACGTGATTCTATTTATCAAAGTAGTCTTGGGGATTTTCTAACCACTTGCCACTCGGGGCAAGCCGTGCTGGTCTAGGTTTTCCTATGGATAGGTCCTAATTTTTTTAATTTTTTTTTATTTATTTATTTATAACCATCTTACACTAACAGTAACACCACACATATAAGTTAAAAGTTGAACATAAAAATTACACAGACAAAATAATTTGAAATATAAAAAATAATAACAAAACAACAACAATATTACAATAAAAATTAACATAACATTATAGTAAGACAAAAAAAAGCAAAAATAATAATAAGGAAATCATAAAAATTAACAAAAACTCGTTTTACCGTATCGTAACTATATTATAGTACTCGGAATACAGTTTCTTTAACCCGAAGAGATAGTACTGGGAGTGGCAATGGACTCCAGATAATGTCTACCGAGTTTCCTCCGTGTCTCAGAAAGCACATTGAGACGTAAAATACTGGTACCTATTCAGCTGAAAATGTACTAGTGCCAAAAAAGATAAATACAAAATAACAGTTAAGTTAAAACGATTTTAATTGTATTTCACTTTTAAACAATTCTATAAGCACTCCTTTATTTCTGATAACACATTCTTTTCATTTGAATATAAAATAAAAATGTTGGAAAACAGAAAATAGTCCATGATAACAATTATAGACACACCTTCATCTTCGTAGTAACTTTGACGTCACCTCAGTCCTATTCGTATTTGTAATACTATCAGCTATTTCTTGCAAAGTTTTATCTTTTGTTTCTGGTAGATATATAAACAAAATAACTAAAATAATCCCTGAAGCAATACCAAATGCAAGACATGTTCCATGTATTCCAGCAGATCTGAACATTAAAGGAGCTAGTTTTAAAACCAAACCAGTTGCAAGTTTTCCAGTCATTGAGATCACACATGTTGATAAATTTCTAGATCTAATTGGAATTAACTCCCCTAATACTGAAAAAGACACTGACAAAGGTCCACAACTTACAGCTATTGAGAAAGCAACAAATAAAGATATAGTCACGTATTTGTTTTCCATAATTACATTGGAACTGATTAAATATAAGTACAAAGATAAAATGAACAAAAATACGACACCTATACTTGACGCGACCAACAACAATGTACGTCTTTTCAAAAGTTTCGACAAAATGCATCCTGCGTACATACCCAACACCGTAAAACCATCTATTATTAACATCGCGATGTACGCCGTTGATTCGCTGTGCGTTATCTTGTTTAAAACATCAATAGCGTACACAGCAAAAACTAACTTTCCAGAAAAGAATGATAAAAAACCAGTTAATGAAGCTATTAAGGTCGGTTTGTAAAAATCCTTGGATTTAATTGTCTTATACAAATGACACACATGTTCTCTTGCCGATAGCTTTGTAGTTCCACAGCTTGCAATATATTCTTTTTGAGAATCAATCAAAGCTTCTAATTCCTTCTCTGATTCTTCATCACAACCTTTCAATAAGCGATGTGATGCTGCACATTCTTCAAACCTTCCTCTACTTGCCAACCAGTACGGAGACTCGGGTCAAGTAAACACAGTCAGTAAAATATACAATGAACATACTATTCCAACGAGTGGAATATTCGTCCAATGAAAGAAAGTGCCTATCACATTTGAAGCCCAAATACCCCAGTTAAGTGTAGCTGTTTTAATTATTAGAAATATGCCTCTATATTTTGGTGAAACATACTCAGTTAAGATCATAACGATGACAGTAAGGTGTGTAGCAGTTAATAATCCCTGCATTATATTACTTATCAATATGTGAGTGACGTTTGAACTACAGTATAGAACTACGAAAGCAGCTAAAGACACTGACACTGCAATGATGAATGGTATCTTTCTGCCGACGAATGTTGTGACGAGCGAGACTATGATGACGAAGATAAACGCACTGAAGCTGAATGCGGATGCTGAAAAATTTCAATATAATTAAATCCTGTTCATCAACAGCCTAGATGTGTTAAGCAAAGGACATACGGAGCTCTTATTGCTTAATATTCAACTCCATTTCTCTACCAGACACGTCAGACCATCTTAAGGTTGCTGATCCGCAGTCTCTATTGAAGAACACAAATACTGTAACGGTCATCGGTTTAACGGCCCTTTGTCTGTTCAGGTTGCTTATTCCGTAAGCTATATCGTCATTTTCATTCTTTGTCGAATCACATTACTAAAAATTCATTGCTTTTAGACAGATTCCAAGCGTATTCCTTCCCATAGCTCGTCGAGTATGAACTTTAAGAGTATAAGAAGACTTTTTTAGAGCTCCGTGAAACACGTAATAAGGTTAGACCACGAACCCTTCCTCGTTCTGCCTTCTTTAAAAATGAACCTACCAGTACTTGTCAACACCAGTAGCTCTGGTTAGAGTTAATGCCAATGACAGCAATCAGTCAAATTATAGCCACTGCGAATTTTTGCAGCGATTCAGCATGAGCAAAACGACTGCAATATAGTTACAATGCCGTATATTTCGATCCGATAGCATAATAATAATCTGTTAATCATATATCCACAACTTACATATACAAGAAGCCATGTCGCTTGTGATAACTTCAGTATTATTTGAATCCCGTCTGATCTGTGGGATGAACATGGTAGGTGCACCGACGCTTAACCCGATCAGGAATACTGACGTCCAAACTCCGCTACATATTAGCAACTGGAAGTTAAATAAACTACGTGTGAAAATATAAGTGTTTTATTCATCAATTTTTCTTTATACGTGTCGGTATTATGACATTTGGGTGCTTTTCGAGAACATCCTAGATTACGTTTATGTCTAAAACGTTTCACTATGAAAATTTGTACACAAAACGTATCAGAATGACCCTTGATTGTCCCACAACTGAGTCGTCAAAGTGGTTTGAAAAGCCATAGAACTTTCTGTACCTCTACCATGAGTTTACACAGCCAAATCTCGCAAGCGTCTCCGTAAATTATTTGTATGAAATATCGTACAGCGCCTCTAGCGGTCACAGAAAGAATTACAATCCGTAACATGAGCACTATAGATGACGATAGGTTAAAAACCTAACGTAATCTATGCTATAGTTACTAACGTTTTTCAGCTGTCACCATACAAAACGGTACCATGAGTCACTTATTTCACTGAACCTATCGAATAATTCGCTTACTATAGTGGTTACGTAGCTCACTAGGATCAATCTCCAAAACGGGCGTATTCGTGTGATCGCTCTGGTGCTTTTCAGATATTGATATTCAGTGGTAATTATGTATCTCATTAAAAAGAATGATATTCAAATAGTACATTTTTACTATAGGCCTTCAATTAACACAAACAGTTATGGAAATACTTGAGTTCAAAAAAAAATTTCGCGACCAGAGCAATCATAATTGGTGCCAGAGCGATCATAAATGGTGAAATCAGTGAAACAAAAAAATAAGTATTGAAAAAATATTATTTATTTAGCCGTTTTCGAGCTTATTCAGTGTACCTACGTGTAACAAGATTATAATTAACAAGATTATATTAAGAAAAATGTTATTTTAGAAAAAGTTCAAGGCAAATTATCAGTAAAACATATAAAAATAGGTACGGAATATGTTATGGAAAATGTTTGCTAAAATAACAAATTTACATAATTATAAAAATTTACTTAATTTTCCATATATTCCTGCATGTAGTGCATCAGGGATGTTTGCTGAGAATCGCATAGACTGCTTTTACGCTACAATGCGGAAAAGATGCGCTTCCCTGGTGCGTAGAGTACGTACCAGCGCCAACAGTATCCTTAGCATGATCGCTCGTCGGCTGGACTGCAGTTACATCAGTCACTGCTGCTCCATTTGTCATGGGATGGCGCAGCAGTGATTGTTGTGTTTACATCATTTTTATGTTTTGTTGTGGGTAGCTTAAGTTTACTAACACTAGTCTTTAAGAACATTGTTACTAACAAAATGGACACCATGGTCTGAAAATAAATAAATTATTATTATTATTATTAATACCTACAGTCTTTTATATAGTTATGAAATGACTCAGACTTATTAAATATTTGTTTTTAAAAGTAATTAAAATCACTCATTGGTAGTACTGTGCCCCGAGCTTTTTTCCTCTGGTTACTCTCTATAAATCTGGATATTTTTTTTATCTTGGCCATTCTTCAACGCTCAGCCAATTTTCATCAATAGATAATTTATTTCGAGGCATGATTTCAATCTGCAACAATAGTTGCCATTAAATTTTAGAGAGGAAAGAGTTACAGTAACAGTTGTGGTTAGCTAAATGCCAGTATAATAATATCATCAAAGTAAAATACGTCAAAATCTGTTTATGGGTTTAGATTACCCAAAGAAAACCAGGATAGGTTATAAATTATAGGTTGTATGCATAGTTCATCGTTTGTCATTGTTACAGTCCGGTACTACTACTTAAAATAGATTTATAACGTAAAATTCATGCAAAATATCATCGCTCTGATCTTTTTGGACAGAGCAATCACAGCCATAGCGATCAGAAAAGTTCACAAAATCATAAATATAGCCGAATTTAAAAGTAGTAGAAAGTTGTGATTACGTCTTATAAAAAACATTATAACGATCACTACACACACCTAACAAACACATTCACAAGCTTACTATTTAATTGAAATAACGTGCAAAAGCAATCATAAAAATCGAAAACCAAATCCAGAGCAATCATACACTTACCTTCGTAATTTTGGAGCGCGGGAACGAGGCACGCAAGTATCCTCCTAGGCGGATAGATCACTACTGGCGTTGCCCCGCAATAGGGAAATAGAGTGTCTATAACGCGTAACTAGGGATGAGCGCGATGTTTTACCTCAGCGCAGAGCGATGAGTCAAGATTTTAAATTCAAATTGTGGCAAAAGTATTGTTAATCTAACTAAATATATTTTATTACTATGAAGATTAGCTATTTGTTATGTAATCTAAATAAGTTGTTTCATTATGAACCTTCTCATTAAAAAGTTAAAGAATATTTTTTCATTCAATCGGGAGCTGGGTCAACCCAGAGCGATCAGGATTTTAGGGTTTAAGATTTTTTTTTTAATATTTAAAATAAACTTATTTATCATATTAGCCTTGTAACACGTAGATTAGACACCGAACTGTTTATAAAAAAATATTTAGAAAATGTTTTTCGATTTTAAAATGGGGTTATCCAGCCCGACACGAAAAAAAATGCCTCTGGAGATCGACCCACTAGCATTTTGGCGTGTGAAACATTATGTTTACAACAAAATTATGTACGTTTTTGAGTGTAATGCAGTCAAAATAATGTCTGCAAAGCTTATTTGGTATGATATATGTTAGTGGCCGCTGAATTTGAAGACCAACGACGTAAATAACGTGAATTTCGAGAAATGATTTTCCGAAATGAAAATTCATGTTAGACACCAATTGCAAAATATAAATGAATGAATGTTTACTAAACTTTATAGACCCTCTAAAGAATACTTTAAAGGTTTGTGCATATGTATGAATAATGTTACGGATTTGATGTCAACACAACGAGTTTCATTAGAACTAAAGGTACCATGCAGTTTTCTCAAAACAAAACACAATAATTTCGAAGAAAATTGAAACATACCTTTCTATAAACTCTACCAACAATTGAAACTGAGGCACAGGATCCTCATTGTTTTAAATAATCTGTTTGAATCTACTTATGTAAACTGTTAAACCACACAACACAGCTCTGTGACAAGTTCAACAAACAAAATTACAAATTGAATACACGACAGCGACATATTATAAGGAATAAAAATTCAAAAACCACTAACTACTATAAGTAGTCTAATAATCGTCAACTTTTCTATTTTGTCGGTTTATTTGTGTATACATATATCGTTCTCTCCTCTTATTAGTGGGAAAGAAACAAAACATGAGTAGAGTGAAGTTAGCTAGACGACACAATCTATCGAGCTTACATTAGCGCCTGCGTAAGACTCCGTAAATCTCATGGTGCAAGCATTATCGAGTTCAACGTTAGCGAGTAAGTTTTCTATGACAACTCATGGTAGAGCTACTGGCTGGAAGCGTTGGCACTTATATTAGTTGTCGGGTTGGCCGTAGCAGTCAGCCTTATTTCTTCAAGGTTAGAGCAACGCTTACTGAGGTAGGTCCGTGGATGGGGATGACCATCCATTACAGAATGTGTTCCTTGTCTCAGAAAGCACCATGTTAGGCTGTTAGTCCCGGTTGACATTAAGGAATTGTTACGGATAGTCAGAAAATGTGACGTAATCTTAGCAAGAGGTAACGTATTGCACCAAGAAGTTGCTTTACATTGTTACATTTCTATATTTACGAATAACTAATGATTGCTCACCTGTTTCTGAAACGGTTTCACAGCTGTTTTTTGATTGTCTGTATGCTTTTTCTTGCTTTGTCGAATATCCGTATAATGGTGCGGTTCCATCGTTGATACTGTTTCAACTAATAGACAATTTCAAATTAAATACGATTTTTGTTTTAAAGTAGCTGCGGTATCTACTCCTGCGCACTGCTAATTGAACCACCTCTTTATGACGCACGTGAAACCAGATGTGAATCGTTTTAAATATTAAACATCTGTGGTGACACATCCACTGGTTTACTTGCTTGACATAAGAATGGATACGATTGTTATGTTTATAAATTGAGCGTTTAGGTGCTGTATTATTTTGGTATCAAATTCCAGTGACCTTCAAGATTAAGTTGATTTTTAGGGTTCCGTAGTCAATTTGGAACCCTTACAATTTCGCCACGTCCGCATTATATCTCAAAGACTCTTTGTATGAGAAAGCTGCAATTTGACAGAAATATGCAAATGAGTTACGCGGACAAAGTGCTAAAGTAAAATATTGTTTTTTTTTGTTGCTTGAAGCGTGATATTTATTTTTAAGCTTTCTCGATCGTAATCACGAAACGATGAGAAAAATCGTCTAGTTAGTAGATAATTTGATAAATTATAGAGGACAGTCGGAGTCATGGCAACTAGCAGCTGACTTCTGTATCAATGAGAACGGTATGAAGAATCATCAGGTATCAGTGGCATGCGACTACGGCTGTCTTCTATAATATTTTTCAAGTTATTTAAATACTAGACGATTTTCCTTGTTTAATACTTTTATGACCGCGTTTTAGTTTTAAACTTATTTTTTTACTTTCTCGTATTCGTTGTGAAAAGCACAGTGTTTGCCTCGTGTAAATGACTAATTTAGTCCCTGGCCTGTCCCTGTCTCACTACGTTACGGGCGCTAAACACCGTCTCGGGACTAAATAAGTAACTTTCACCCCTTGGATAACAATGTACTATAACACTTCAGAACTATTACAATTATTTTACATAAAAAAAGTTTAGTATCTCAGAAAAATCAACTCGACATTAACATTTTTTAACATGTGGCATACACGTACATCCGCGCAAGTGCCCTGCGCCGTCTAAGTGTGTTTTTGCACCAGAGATGTCCTATCCAGCTATGCTGCAAGGATGTAATAGCTAAGCTGTGAAACTATGTGACCGTTTTCACTAATACTAATAAAAAAATAAAAATAAAAAATAAATCTACTGTAGGTACTCTGGTCTGCACATAGCTACATAGCGCGCATCCTTCCATATAAAAAATATATCTTAGTTGAAACCATTTCCACCAGTACTAAGCTTTGTGCACCAATGAATACGATTGGTGGATATCAAACGCATCCATAGCTACGTAGCATAGCACATCTCTGGTGGTAAAGTACCCTTACGATCAGGTCACGTGACCATCTGACGCGAGTTGAACATTTTTTAATCCATCTAAAAAAGTGCAAGCGCCGCTAAAGAAATTTTCACTTAAAAAAAGGTTGGATGATGTCACAAGTAATAGCATTTTTGGTTCCTTCCAAGACACACCAGTTTCTTCTTGAAGTTTTTCTTCACTATTTTGATCATATGTTTACACTATAGTATATAAAAACTGGCAAAGTGCAAGGCAGACTTGCACATGAAGGGTTCCGTACCATTTTAGTATGTCGCAGAATGAACACCGAGGCACAATAAATTAGAGTTGTTTTTGATTATTGTTAATTTAGAATAACGCCACCTATCATCGTTTGTCGAAAACGTCAAGCAGTGTGTTTATTTAAAAAAAAATTAAGGCTCTGTAGTTTCGGAGATAAAGACGGGGAATGGTCAGACAGACAGACACACACACGAGTGATCCTAGTAGTATAAGGGTTCCGTTTTTTTTCTTTTGAGGTACTGAACCCTAAATACACATTAATTCCTACGGTTTTTAACTACTTACTGTAGATTACTACGGAACCGTAATCTTGCAAACCGAATTCATTTTGGATGAATTTGTTTTCACACGTGTTTGATTAAGAACGGAATAATACATGAACTGGTTAAAATAATAACAAGCGATTTGGTCAATATTGGGTAATACAAACGGATAATCGTTTGGATCAAACCAGTTTAACAGATTTTATGGCGAATTTATACAAAAAGATTTTTTCGAGTTACATAAATTATTAGGATTTATATAAAAAATATTGCACGACTTTTAACCACACAATAGACTTGACATTGATACATTAACAACTCGTAAAACTATTTTGAGAACATAAAATAATTCAAAGAAATAAATGCTTTGTCCTTAAAAATATATTTTCAATGTTTTATTTTAGGGCTTTGTAACGGCGTAACTCATTTCTATATTCATGCCAAATTACGTTTATACAGCTTTCTAGTAATAAGAGAGTCATTGAAGTATAGTGTGGACGGATGTACAGACGGACAGACAGACGGACATGGCCAAACTATTAATAAGGGTTCCTTATTGACTACGTATCGCTAAAAAGCTGGAAATAAAAAAGAAACTTACTAATTTTTTTTCGTCGAGATCTATATACTGCTAAGAAACAAGGAAATGCTAGAAAATGTGGGAAACTGTTTCCTTCATTGTTATTGATAGAGAATAATAATAATAATAATATTCCACAACTATCACACAACGCCATCTAGTCCCAAGCTAAGCAGAGCTTGTGTTATGGGTACTGGACAACTGATAAACATACTTATATATTTCTAAATACATACATATTATAGATAAATTACACCCTTAGAATACTTAAGCACCTAATATTTTAATATTAACAGATAACTTATGTGCTTAAAGGTAAAATATAGCGTGGGTATTGTCAACAATGGATTAGCATGCAAATAATGTCTGGGTGATTGACCTGCTCTTGATAAATGTAGTTAGTTAGGTTACCTGCAAACTATGGCTGAACGCCAACTTTGGCTAGGGATAAAATAACCGATTTTGAAAAAAAAACACAAGCGTAATTTAGTTTAATGCCCGTTTAGGAGCTCAGGTGATGCGACTTGCGTCAAGGTACGCACGTTCGCTTTACTTCAGTACTGTGTCCGTGGTACCTACGCTTTAAAAGTTTATCTCAATTGTCATCAGTTTATATTTAACCTGCACTCTTCGATAGTTAGTATTGGTCGTATCTTGCGACTAAATTTCTAAGCAGGTTGTCAACCCATCTATATTATTATACTTTTTGTTGTCAACCCAACCAATTGAGCTGAAATTTTGCAAACATCTTTGTATATGGTGGCAATACATTTTTATGACTTGTTTCTGCAGTCAGGATGGTCTCTTGTCGATAGAACTTCTCAACAAGAAACGAACGCCTTCAAAATTGTTAGATGAACCTTACTTTCTTATTGAAACTTTTAAAAGCTTTGTTTAAAAAAGAAGTTTGACTTATTTACTCTGCAGTGACTGTCGCAAAACATGTGTCGCTTTAGTGTGCAAATCGTGGCCAAGTGGTAACGCGGCAACGTTGCAGATTTTTTTATTTGGTTTTCCAGACCGCTTTAATACCTATAACTTTGACGACACGGTTGGCGCAGTGGCTCAGGCATTGGACTGCTGCGCTGCGTGTCGCGGGTTCGATCCCCGCACAGAACAAATATTTGTGTGGCCTACAGATAGTTGTTCCGGGTCTGGGTATTTGTGTATGTGAGTTTAAATGTTTGTGAACGCACCCATGATAAAGAAGAAATTCCTAGTGTCGGCAATGTTTTTTTTTAAAAAAAAAACAACAACCAAAAAACCAACCAACCAAATTTTTGACAATCATTACAGGTGGTCAGTGGCCGGACTATCTGCCAACCAGTGTTTTCAAAAGGTTTCGTATAACCCAGTTATTGGGTCAACCGCTGTAGGTAAAGTTCAGACATTGTACTGTATTATTGAGTTAAACTGGAAGCTGACCCAAAAATTGTTTGGGAAGAGACTCGGTAATGATATTATTTGATTTTGATCAAATGTATCGAAATGGCAAGAGTTTTCTTGATATGACTGTGGTTAAACTATTTAATGATATTGGTTCGTTTATGTTTTATTTCAGCGGCAGTCGAGTTAAGTGTTTGTGAGCGCCCTTAGCGTATGATTAAGATTTAGTTACCAATAACCGTGTTTTTGTAGATTTGAAGGCGTTTTCGAGGGAGAGATATTTGGTCAATGGTGTCTTATTATTACCAAAAAACTATATATGTGTACATTAACTTGATTTAGGTATTCACATAAAAAATACACATATCTTAAGAATGGCCAAGTTCAAGATGTCCCTAAGTCCTTTTTCTTAGGTTACAGAAATGGCGATGGTAAAGTTTCAATTTGACTTTGAAACAACACCGATATACTATTTATTGCAAATATTGGTCAAAAAATATAACTTAAATGTCTCTTTAATATAAACGATGTAGGATTTAAATTCAATGAGTTAATATTGAGTAAATCGCTATAAATGGTTTAGCCTAAGTCCCTTATCCTATGGACTTAGGGACTTTTAACTGAACTTAGGAATTTTAATAGAAAATATTTTGGACTTAGGGGCACTATTAACCAAAAAATAAAATTATACAAAATATTATTTTTAATAGTTATCATTAAATCAACACTACTAATACACTGTATTACCATTGTTCTCCTTATAAACTAAAACTATTAAATAGAAAACTAAAACGACTGTACTATTAATTTTAACTTAGTAAGTTGAAGAGTTACGAGATAAAGTTAAGTATCAAATTTTCTTTTCTTTTTGTTTTTAACCTTCTACCAACTCTTCCTGTTCTTCTTCCTCTTCCGCTTCATTTGCTATATCTTCAGCCGCATGCTCACCACATTCTTCATTATAATTAATAATACCGTCGTAAAATGGTCTGGCTTCCAATCGAACGTATTCTAAAAGTTTTACTGTCTCTGACTATAGATTCTTCCAACTTTATTTGACCATGATAACAATCAACGAGCTCTCCTCTTTGAATTAATCTAATAGGGTTAATAAGTTGTAACCTACGTGATGTTTGAGCAAACCCTTCCTCTAAAATATTTTCTAAAAGGCCATTTTCAGGATTAACAAGAAAAGTTGCGTTGTCATTAACAGTAACATTATTCTCACTATTGCCATCTATCTTCAAAACGCCCAGTTGTATAATTAAGCAAACGATTACTTTAGAGTTCTGCATTAAAAGCGAAAGAATCGTCTTCAGCAGCCAAAACAACATCGTCGGCATTAATTTCAAAAATAATATCTTCTGCGGAAATAACAGATACAGCATTTTGATCATGCAAACCGGCAGTCATCGAAGATTCTAAGCCATTAAAACCAAGAAAATCAACATCAGCAGACAAAGCAGAACCATCACCGTCTGCATCCAATTCAGTTACTTTTGCGGTAGCACCATATTTTTCATTACACAATCTGATATGATCATCAATGAGATCAGCAATGAGCAAATTACAATATTATTGCTTACTTCTTCATCTGATTCTTCATCAGACTGTTGTATTCCAGCTTCTTCTATTAACTTATCTTCTCCATTATCGAAAAATCAAGTAAAACTTACAAAAAACACTAAAACGTTAGTTCGTTAAGAAAATTATTTTGAAAAATGATGGTTTCTGTCAACTTAGTGACATTCCAAGAAAAAGTCATGGACTTAGGGACTATTGACACTTAGGGATTATTTGAACTGGAATTACTGGACTTGGGATAATAGGTGAATAAAAAAAACAGACTTAGGGACAACTTAGAAACGTCTTAAATAAATAAAACCATAGACAATGACCTGCTTTAACAACTGTGTTACCGAAAAGTGACAGTTAATCGAAACGCGCGTTAAAATTCTTCTATACAAACTTTGACACCCGCCAATGCCCGCTTAGGGGGTAGCTTAGGAAAAATAAAAGTGACAAACTTTATAATTTACTTTATAATTTATTTATACTAAATATTTATAATCGCTCCAGAAAACATAAATTGTTTAATGTCCCATTTTGCCGCACTGTAGCTCGGTCCACCTCTCCTTTACCACGTATGCTAACCATGCTCAACGAGCTCGTGGAGACCAACCCTGGGATGGATTTGTTTACTAATGAATGGAAGACGATAATGTTAGAAAGCTTGTGGTTCTGCGAGAAGAACGAGAAAAAGGATTAATTAATTTAGTGTTAATGGCTTTTGCTGTACTAAATGTAATAATAAATAAATAAATGCCAAGTTTCAAGTATATTAACTCAAGGAATAACATTTTCATACAAACTTTTATACCTTATTTAAGTCCCCTAGGGGTTGAATTTTGTAAAATCCTTCCTTATTCCTTGTCTACATTATAAAGGGAATCTCTGTGCAAATTTTCAGCTTTTTAGGTCCAAGGGTTTGGGCTGGGCGTTGATGAGTCAGTCAGTCAGTCAGGACTTCTCTTTTTATTATATAGATTTATGTAGATATATAAAGATGCTCCTAATGAACTAACATTATAATGGTAGGTAGATATATTTTATAGCGACGTGACAATACAGTCATTTGATTTAAACTATTTAAAATATAAGATTAAATATGAGATGTCACTGTTAAAAAACTGGCCAATTTTTTAGACAAATTCTTGAATAAATAGAGGACAACATATATAAACGTGACCAAATCCAGAACCGTGTCATCAATTTGTCCGTACTGGTTTAACCGGACCCGTACAAGTACTTACCGGTTTATTGTGGCTTCAAAGAAGAAGACCACATGACGGCAGAGAAAACCAAAACACCACAGAAGTCAATAGTTTATTCCCCCCACATTAACAACCAGCTTGAATATTGCTCGCAAAGTGTTTTCCATAGGAAACGTTTCGCTCTATTTTCTTTTAGTGTGGGAAGCGAAATATTTTATGGCGTTCCTAATAGGCCATTAAGTGTCCCCACTATGAGACGAATGTGGCCCACAGCGGGGTTTGTACCATGATGTATAGATATAGGCTGTATGACCTGCTGCGGATATCCATGGGGTTTGTCATGGGCTAAGGAACTTGGCGAAAAATTGGCCATTGAACGAAGATCTTCATTTGATGGGGGCCAGACTTTTAAAGTGTTTAAGTTTATTACAATTATATTAGATACGTTCATTATTAGGGAGTTAATTGCCGCACAATGAGAATCACGATTATGCATTCCTTTACCGTGGGCGTTGAAAATTATTCTAGGGGATTGTAACTCCAATTCAAAATAATCCTATAGATTCACCTATGTTCTCCAGATAACATCGTAATCCATTTAGCTGATATGGCTTTAAAAACTAAAAGAAAACTAGATAGTTTAACTTAAGAATTGGTTTGGAATTTGAATAACACTAAATTAAAACAACACTTTTTGTATCAAAATAAAAATATAAGTTTAAAAACTAAAACCCGACTACAAACCGCGGTCTTAAAAGTAGAAAACAAGAAAATAATTCTTGTCTGATATTCATATACTGAATTTGTATATTTCAATTTAAACGTAAGTAATATTATTATAGAGGTAAGCATAAACCCTAAACACGCGAAAAACAGCGTGTGTAACGTTAAATCATTCGAATTTATGAAACCTGTTGTATACTCTTAAAACGACGTAGGTATGTAATACTGTGGAAATTATACGTATTCAAGTCGCCATTTTTACGCGTGTATCAGACTTAACAACACTTGGACAATAACGACTATTAAATAAATAAAATTCATGCGACTATTGAAAATATTAATAAAGAAAAAAACAATTGTGAAAGAAAAATAATCCCGAACACAAAAACTATGGAAAAGTGTAACTATATTGAAGTTCTAGAAAATAGTGAAAGTGTTGTAAAATATAACAATAAAAATAAATGGAAACCTTTTATGAAACAGGTAAGAAGTGAATACTCTTGATGATCATATGATTATGCATGTTTATATTTAAGTATGGTGACATATATTATTTTTATAATAACCCTATATTGTCCCACTGCAGCATACTTTTCACGATCCATTGCGATTGTAGACCAATCCTTTGTGAAAGATGCCAGCTCATCCCGCCTTCCTTCTGGGCCTACCGAGTTACCGTTTCCTGCCATAATAATTATCAAAAATGTTAAACAATACAACTATTAGTAGTCACAAGTCGCGATGTGTGTAGAGCCGTGGTTTAATATTATTAACCTATTAGGTAGGTAAATTAAATATAGATTTAAGTACGTATTAAGGTGGAAGCTCACATCTGGCCCGCGAAATTCTAATTTTCTTACGTTTTTGGCAATTTGCAGGCCAGTGCTTGGTTGTGTGTTTATGAAAATTTGATTTGCGACTGTAAGACGTATGAAGTTACCGAATTATAACCATCAAAATTATCAATACAACCCTCCAAGTTCATTTTCATGTCAAGATTGATTTTTGCATGTAAAAGTCATTCTTTAGTAATTTAGTCGTCGTTCTTTAGTAGTTAGTAATTTTGATGGTTATAATTCGGTAACTTCATACGTCTTACAGTTGCAAATCAAATTTTCATAAACATACAACCAAGCACTGGCCTGCAAATTGCCAAAAACGTAAGAAAATTAGAATTTCGCGGGCCAGATGTGAGCTTCCACCATGTATTTTCAAAGTCACAATGGCTCATGACCAGTTTTTTACCAGTTCAACTAGTACTGGTTATACCTACCTTCTAATCTATTCTCATATCACAGCAAGGAATTGAATAAGAAGCTCGTGGCTAAACAGACGTTCGGGTTAAGCCATGCTTGCCTGGGTTGGTCCGGGGATGGGTGACCACCCATTACGTACTAAGTTTCCTACGTGCCTCTTGAAAGCACATTAATTCGTTGGAGCCGGCCATCATTTGTAGATCTTTGGCAGTCGTAGGACAGGGACAGAAAGTCAGTGGGCCGAAAGTCTTTTGACCAATCTTACCAAGAGGTATCGTAATAACCAATACAAATTGGGTTGTGGAGATCCAGTATTCAGTTCATATCTTCTTAGCGTGTCGATGACAATTTAAATTGAGTGGGCCCAAAATTTGACGACGAGTTTATTTTTTATTTAATTTGGCTCCTCAACAATGAGTACACTGTTACATTTACATAAAATCATTTCAAACTTAAACCTAAGTGCCCCCATCACTTAAAGAAGAGCACTACATGCGACATAATAAGCGCCTGCATTTTCAGTAGCCTCCATCAGCTCATGATGTACAAGTAACAGAACAGGCTGGGTAAGACTGCAGTGGCTATGACAATTGTTAGGTTAGGCAGATCATGATAATCCAGGAATTGATATTTTCTTCTTCCTACAGTAATTTTCAGTAGGTATTATTGTGGCCTTAAACTAGTTGTTGAAAAAACCTGACAAGTCTAAAATCGCTTTAATCAATTCCTTCCTTACTTTTACGTAGCTTGTTTTTAATTTGAGATGGGTTTACTCTTGACCTAAATCTTGCCCAAAGGGAAAAGTTGCGGTAGACGATGGAGCGAGCTAACCCAGAAAAAGCCTATTTACTCGCAATTTAAATAGATTTTAATTTTAATTTTTGGTTTATATTAATGATCTACCATATTGATTAAAAGGTTTTTGTGACGTTGTACTAATTTCAGATAATACCTCTCTTATCTTTACAATAGACGCGATTTTGACGACGTAAACAGCACGCTATCAATGGTCACGGTTTTTTTGGTTCACAACAAACAACCATGCTTTTAAACATAATTATAAAATAGTTAAGTTCGCTTTACCCAATGTTAGAAAATCAGGAGCTGGAAACTGCCAACTCTGCTGTATTTCTGGGCTTAACAGTAGATTCAAAATTACAATGATGTTTACATATTATTAGGTATATCAAGCCTAGCGGGTAGGCTAAGTTCAGATGCATACGCCATCAGAAACGTAAGACCATTCACTGACGTTGATACAGCATGGTTAATCTACTTTAGTTATTTTCACAGGGTTGTGTCCTGCGGTATTCCGCTGTGGGGCAAAGCTACTGATATTCAAAATATATTTGTTCTGCACAAGCAAGCGGTTTGTGCAATTAACCAGCTGGGTGCCCGAGTTTCTCTTAGAGATTTTTTTAAAGGAGATTGGTATTCTCGCGGTTGCTTCTTAGTTCATCTTTAGTTTTATATGTTATACAAAATATCCACCTGTACACTAAGGGTGGGTTGCACCACATTACTATAACGATAACCAAAACGTAACAAGCCCTCAAATTCCCGGTTAAGCAACATTTGCGTTGCACCATTTTAACAATGGTTGTAATGACGTCATAACTTAACGCTAACGATAATAAGGGTGGGTTGCACCAACTTACTTTAACGATAACCAAACCGTAACAAGCCTTCAAATTCGCGGTTAAGCAACATTTGCGTTGCACCATTTAACCAATAGTTGATATGACGTCATAACTTAATGATAACGATAACTGCTCGATTTTGGCTGGTTTTTGCTATTGTTATGGTCAAGTCTCAAGTCAACTGTCAAGTTTACGTAAGGTAACCTACGAATTGTGTGGAAAAGATAATTGTTTATTTTATAAAAACGTATCATGGCTTTAATTCGAGTAATTCTGTGGGAATCCAGTTCTTCTGATGACGACAATGATAACAATATACATAGCTGAATTGCGAAAGGTATAATCTACTTCCAGCAGTCCAGAATGGAGGTTTCAGAAAAAACCAACGCTGAGCTACGTGCAGAAATAGAATTATTGCGCAACGTTGGCTAAGTAACTGGGTCACCTGAGGCCTCTAAGGTGAACACACATCGAGCGGCGCAAAATGCATCTGTCAGCAGTATTAAATCGGCGAACACTAGTGCGTCACATGCTGCTGATAATGCTGAGTAAGCGCCGCCCGCTGCCGCCGCCCGCGCCACAACACCGGTTGCGAAAACGTCACATGTAGGTACGTCGACCCCAGGACGTGTCTATGCTGCTACTGTCACTAACGGCAAATCGGATGCGTCGCAACATGTGGTACGTGTTCCAACCGAACATCTCCAGACCTGTTTGCAGGTAGACTTTTGGCCGAAAGGTGTTGTTTTCCGTCGTTTCCGAGGACGGTTACGCGACACCTCGCAGCGAAACACGACGCCGTCGACGTTACGTGTTTAGTTAGTGTTGTATGATTTAATATTTTATATGTATTAGTTTGTTATTATTGTTTTATGTTATTGTGTGTATTTTAAGCCCTAGTTGCCTGAAAGAAAATGATTATTATTATTATTAAAATTAACAACCTCGCATTGATCGATTTCGAAAATGGGATGATTTTGTATTGTTAAACAGCTTTCGGATTTCCAGGGCGCTTTTAGGGCGCTGGCTACTCATTTAGCGCCCTTGCTTAAGACTTGGAGCATGAGGCAAGTTTCTATTTTAGATACCTACTATAATACCCTATACCTTCCATATTAAACTGATGTGTGAAAACTTGATAAGCGCAGCTTTATAATAATAAAATAATCAACTAGGTACCTAATTGAATTATTATCATAAACCTGTATTGTTATGCTACTGCTGTTGATATTTTGATATTGTCTTTATTAGGTTTGTTTTTTTTTTTGGAACTTCGCAATGACTCAAGAACAACAGATAGAGATGGCTCTAGAGGTCTATGCATAAGGTGGTTCATTCCAACGTTGCATCGGGGATGCTGCAATTGTCCATAAATCAAGCGTGTTTCGAATAATAATACATCGAGTGAGCAGAGCTATTGCCGGGTTAAGGTGTGTTAATGCCTGAACATATAGAAGAAATGGAAACAGAGGCGATTTTTTAAATGAAATAAATGCCTTTCCTAAGGTAATTGGAACTATAGACTGCACTCATATTCCAATAAAATCTCCAGGTGGGACAGATGCTGAAACATAATTATTGAAATAGGAAACAGGTTTTCTCACTTTTTAATGTTTTTTTTTTGTGTGTTGTTTTTTTAATGTGAAGGCAATCACAAGTGCAGAGATATGTAGCACAATGGCCAGCAAGGAAGCAGTCACGACAGCCATCTTTAAATAGCAGTGTAATTTAAGGATGATTGTGAGTTTGCAGGTTTCTGGTTACTGGGGGAAAAAGCTATGCTGTGAAACCAAAATATCTACTCACACCTTTGCGTAATGCTGTCACAGAAGCAGAACACCTCTACAATGAAAGCCATATATGAACTAGAAATGTTGTAGATACCCAAGAAGGTCTCAATGTGCTATCGTTGCAATGGCAGTGCTCCAGAATTTGACTAAGAAAATCAGAGACCCAATGGCATCACCACCCAATGATACCGATGATTCCTCAGATTCATCTTCATTTGGTGATGAATTGTAAATGTATAGGACAAACAGGACAAACAACGAGTATGCTCGTTGTTTGTCCTGTTTGTCCTATAGCTGAATTAATAACTATTTCAGTGGATTGCAGTAAAAATAAGTGGCATTTATACTTGCGTTTGTACTACAGTAGGTATACAATTTCTTCTGAAGATGAAACCAAGAATACAAGACACAAAATTGCTAACATTGGTACATATGAAGTGCATGTAAATGAATAAATAAACACCCAATTTTGTAAAAATAAAATGTTTTATTTTAAAAATTCGTACTTAGCTCGTAATGTGCACTCGTACGACATGTACTTGACCCCTTTTTTTTTCTTCGAGTAAATCGATTTCTAGCTGTATTTTTTTCATCTTGAGCCTATGTTTTTCTTCATTGTGTCGCCTAAGCTGTTTGTTAAGTTCTGTTTGTTGCCTCATGGTATGTTTTATTTTGATAAATATAAAGAAGAAACAAGCTTTATATATTACCAAATCACTATAAAGTAGCCTCACAATCTTAACTTGCACCTTATTGTATCGAGTCACCCGTATAACCTAACAGACAGATGTGTTGCTGGAGAGTTTGTTCCACCACTTCTTCTTTCCAGCGAAACCACTAAGAAATGTCAAAGGGTGGGCGTTTTGGGGGACTGCCTCTTATAAATATGTAAGTAAAGTAAATTTTGACGTTTGAAAAGAGCTGATTATCAGCCCAGTTTGAATAAATGAGTTTTAATTTTGATTTTGAAATAGATTTCTTACCTATTTTATATCTACACAGCTAATAAATTGAATCGTCTAAACATTCTGGCTGTCCATTCTGTGGTTTGGCTTGAACAGGGTACTCCCTAACCATAATGTAAAAGGTTGGGATTTACGCTCGAGTGTGGTCAGAACTTTCGGAGAAGCTCAAATGGATTTTGATTAAAGTCGAGTTGGAACAAATAATGAAAGCTTCATGTTTTCGACTGGCTTTCTCAACTGGGATTTTGCTAATCAGTTTTGCGATTCTGTTTTTTTATTGTCGGTTTATGGAGTGAGTTATAAGAGCTTAGGGCTTGTCAAACTCTATTGAGTTTTAAATGTTGAATTTCGAGTGCTACAATCATCTCATACATAACCAAGGAGCCACCTTATGCAGCGCTTGAATTGTTTTTTACTCAAATAAGGAACAGTAGTCAATAATATATGTAATTTATTTGGTTGCTTAACTGGCAGATTCATAGTCATAACTGATGTTGAATAATGCAACGAGATTATCTCACTAATTTTAGTGGTTGAACTACCATAGACTGTCTTTTTATTATCTGCATTTAATTTATTTTTTATTGTTGTATTTTGTTTTATAATATACGGTCAATACTACTAATAATTCATAGAACAAAGTTACGCAATTATTCAGTGTCTATCCACAACGAAGTTATAGAGGGTCAAAAATGGCCTGAACTGGTTCGAGAAAAGGATGGTACGGCCGTGCCGCTTTATTGCTTGATTTGCCCCCGGCACTGCCGTGCCCACAGATTATAAAGCTGAAGGGTTTGTTTGTTTGTTTGTTTGAACGCGATAAACTCGGAAAGTACAGGTTAGAATTGAAAACATCGTTGGGTAGTCAGTCCATAAAGGCTTGAGGCTATATAACATCACGCTACGACTAATAGGAACGGGGCATAAATGAAAAATGTTGCAAGAATGGGAAAAGATATTACAGAGAGCTTCCGTTACGTGAGCTGCGAAAACGGTCTAAGTTACGTACGTATCATGTATGAAGAAATTGTTCTTCTTTATTAGTTCTAAAAAAAAGTCCGCAACAGCGTATGTCTTTCTTTTAAAATTTACTGTAACTATTTTTTAATATTAAAATAGCTCATTCGAGTCAGAATGACGCCTAGGAAAGACGCCTGTTTTTTTAAGGGTTCTTTAGCTCATAAAAAAATGCGATTGTCATTAAAAAAAAAGAAGAAAAAAAATAAAGGTATTTGTTTTTTGTTAATAATTTCTTTAATAATTATTTTTTAAGAAATTTAGAAATATATTCTGATCGAGGAGAAAATTTTAAATAAAAAAGTCCCGACTCCTGGAATCAACCTCTATGATTTATTTAAATAAAATAACACTGAAAAATAGGGCCCCGTGAGGTCAACGTCATAGGCGCGACGTCTAAAAAGCCGGTAGATCACCAAACACTTTTTTTATAGTAATAAATAACAATTTAAACATTTGAATCAATCATGGTGTAATTTAGACACGGAATAATAAAACCTTGGTGAAAAAATTTTTTATATGTCGATTTGCAAAAAGTTACACCATTGTTAATTAACTAATTATTTTCCAATCTCTGTTTTTATAAATTACGGCATAAATGATAAAAACAAAAAGTGTTATTTGTTTTATCTAGTTACTGCTGTTTTTGAATCTTATTTTATTATTAAACATTGAAAAATAAAATTACTTAGTTATTAAGAAACTGTTTATAAACAAACAGACTATTTTGGGATTGGCTAGGAAAAATTCTAATTATCAAAATAATAAACTTGGCGTCATTTTAAAGTTGCGCGGCCAGTAATGCAACTTGAATATTTTGAAAGAACAGAATAAAGCGATCAAAAGTATTTGATTTTGTAATGCTCATTAAAATCGAAGAAATTATAATATTTTATTGCACTGTTTTAGGTTCCTGTCGTTTTTTGTTTGACAATTTTAAATAAAATAAATTGGTGGCCTTAATCGGCACGATTGGCGTAGTCGCTGAGCGATTGGACTGCTACGCTGCGTGTCGCGGGTTACGCCGAAGAAAGTCACCTTGCCTTGCCATCAATCCATGAACTAAAGATATTTTCCTGAGTTTATTCAGAACTCTATTCTTAAATATAAACCTAAAATTACAAAATACACACGTGGGTTTAGGTTAACCTGGGATGAAAAGTATTTTTTTCATGATGGATGGATGTTAGGAATCCAATCAAATGATAAAACCTACACAATTTTATATTTCCAGTTACTGATTTGCAGCGGAGTATGGACGTCAGTGTTCCTGTACGGACTCTGCGTCGGCGCACCTACTATGTTCATCCCGCAGATCAGGCAGGAAGCGAACAGTACTGAAATCATCACAGATAATATGGCTTCTTGGCTGAGTAAGTTATTTTGTATTACTGTTTATTTTTCCATTTATGTTTCCATATCCATGGTTGTAAAGTGTTGTCATCAAAAGAGCAAACCAGAGAACAATTCAAGCAAGAGAATAAGCGAGAGTTACTTAGGCATAATGGCTATAAACATTTTGACCTACTTAGAAAATCAAAAACTGTACCTATTGTTTGAGTATATACATGACACTTATAATAACTTTACCGATTTTAAGCAAAAACCAAGTAGTTATCAAAGTCCCCTAGTTGCAACTTCCTAATTTTATTTCAGACTTGTCTAAGTTATAATTTTGTTTTCCAGCCTCGGTGTACGGCTTCAGTGGATTTCCTTTCGTACTTATTCTCTCAATCGTCACAAGATTCGTCGGCAGGAAGATACCATTCATCATTGCAATCATAGATACATTAGCTGCATTCACTGTCTTATATTTTAGTACAAACATCACTCACTTATTAATAAGTAATATAATGCAGGGACTATTCAGTGCTTCCCAAATCGTTATAACTATCACGATCCTCACTGAGTACACTTCACCAAAATATAGAGGAATATTTCTAATAATTAAATCAGCTACGTTCTACTGGGGTATTTGGGCTTCAAATGCGATAGGCACTTTCTTTCATTGGAGGAATATTCCACTCGTTGGAATAACATGTTCATTGTATACTTTACTGACTGTGTTTATTTGGCCCGAGTCTCCGTACTGGTTAGCAAGTAGAGGAAGGTTTGAGGAATGTGCAGCATCACATCGCTTGTTGAAAGGTTGCGATGAAGAATCGGAGAAGGAATTGGAACTTTTGATAAATTCACAAAAGGAATATATTGCAGGCTGTGGAAATTTAAAACTATCTGCAAGAGAACGTGTAGCAGATTTCTTTAAATGTATTAAAGCCAAAGAATTTTATAAACCAACCGCATTAGCTGTTGTAACTGGTTGTTTAGGAGTTTGCTGTGGAAAATTAGTATTTGCAGTGTATGCCATTGATATTTTGAAGAAAATAACTAATAGCGAATCTACCGCTTACACCGCTATGTTAGTTTTAGATGGATTCACCGTGTTGAGTATGTACGGTGGTTGCGTTTTGTCAAAATACTTGAAAAGACGTACATTGTTGTTAGTTGCGTCAAGCGTAGGTGTGTTATTTTTATTTATTTTATCGTTTTACTTATATTTAATTAATTGTAATGTTATAACAGAAAACAAATATTTATCAATATCTTTACTTGTTGCTTTTTCAATAGCTGTAGGTTGTGGACCTATGATAATGTCTGTGTCTGTATATGGAGAGTTGATTCCGATTAGATCAAGAAACTTGTCAGTGTGTATTGTCGCATTAGTTGGGAAATTAGTAGTTGCACTCTCTATAAAAATAGCTCCTTTACTATTTAAAACTTTTGGATTGCATGGTGCGTTCCTTACATTTGGGGTTTCCTCATTAGTTGTCATATTGATTTTGTACAAATATCTGCCGGAAACAAAAGACAAAACGTTGCAAGAAATAACAGATAGTATTATGGGTGCGAAATCAAATAAAGGAGGGGTGTCAGCAAAACTGCTAGTTCATGAAAAAGCGTAAAATTAGCCAATACTGTAACGAGAGAATCCTATGTAACACTGAGGATGCTAGAAAATCGTATCTTTTTTTAAATTAGAAAATACAGCCGTTGAATAATTTGTTAAATATTTATCTAAGTATTATTGTTTTCTTTTAAGCAAGCGAGTATTGGTATTCATCATCAGCCATATGAAGTCCACTGCTGGACAAAAGCCTCCCCCATAGAACGCCACAGCGAACGGCAACCTGCCGTTTGCATCCACCGGTTGCCTACGACTCTCACGATGTCGTCGGTCCACCTGGTGGGAGGCCTACCAACGCTGCGTCTTCTGGTTCGTGGTCGCCACCCTTCCTTTCCGATCGGTCGTCAGTTCTTCGAGCGATGTGGCCTGCCCATTGCCACTTCAACTTGCATATTCTGAGAGCTATGTCGGAGAACCTGGTTCTTCGGCGAATTTCCTGATTTCGGATTTTGTCGCACAAAAAACATCCGAGCATAGCTTTCTCCATGGATCGTTGCGTGACTCAGAGCTTCTCTAAGAGGCCAGTAATAATTCATTGTTATGCTTTAACCATTCGAATCTTCTTCTTTTATGTTGATACACATTTTATAAGTATACTAGCGGACCTGGTAGACGTCGTCCTGCAGACAGCAGCGCGACCTACCGGATTCAATTTTTTTCATCAAAATTGGTCCAGCCGTTTAGGAGGAGTTCAGTGACAAACACACATACAGAAAAAATATACATATATGTAAAGATTTTAAAAAATCATTAATATTTTGGAAACCAACCATTTCTTATTTAATTTTTGTATCCAACCCTGGCTTCAAGCTGAATTAAGTCAGCAAAATATATGAAATCTTTTTAATTATGAGACCGTTATGCAATATTTTAAAATTTTGCAAATAAAGAATTCTTGTTGAATCTTCACTTGGGCCCTACCAAAAAACCAACGCTTTGGCATTTTTTAATATAATATTTAGCAACAAGCCTGAGTTTTTTTTTGTCGTACAGGACCGATTGAGTCCACCGTATGTATTGTTTTATTTATTATTTATTTACCACTAGTTATAGCAACATTACAGACAATACATCCAATACGATGCTATAAGACACAACATAAAACAAAAATGTTAAATTAAATTAAACTACAGAAAAATCCGTAAAACATGACAAAGCTCATAGTTTGCACATAGTTTATTTTTTAATTATTTTGTCTCATGCGAGACAAATACATACCTTTTCTTTCTATTTTGAGAACAAAATAATTAAAGTCGTTAATGGACGATTGTAATTCATAGGTATTCAGGGTGTACACGGATCGCAGCGACGGTGAGAATAAGGCCTATCGACTTCGTTAAGGGTACTTTTACACTCTATATAAGATGCACCTCTGACTAAACCATCAGGGATAACAAGTGTGGCGACAGCGACATCTATCGCAGCACATGTGAACTAAAATCACAAATCCTACATCGCGAAATCAAAGTCATGTCAGTACATTACATTAGCAAGCACGAAATCCCGACTTACATAATTTCGGGCAGTTAGCATACAGCCAACCAGTAACCTGCCAGTTAGCCCATCAAACACAACACCCGTCTGGTCGGAGGATCCTCCCTTTTCTATTCTATGGGGGATGAGAAACTTTACACCCTGTTCCTCATACCCTCCAAACAGATATGATGTATTCTTAAGTTAAGTAAGTAAAACTGAATTAATCTTACGAGCAGATACGAAATAAAAAAATATAACAATAGTGCAAATATGATATTATCTTATTGCGGTAAGCAAAACAATGGCATAGGTAATAAATATGAAGAGATGACGTCAGAATTCGGCTGAACAATGACTTGTAAATAATTTTGAATAAAACAAAGAAATAAAAAATAGAATTTATTTTCAGGAAAGGACGGCCATTTTTAGGGTTCGTAGTCACTATGGAACCCTTGCAGTGTCGCCATGTACGTCTGTGCGTCCGTTCGCACTATATCTCAAAGACTCTTAGTACTAGGAAGCTGTAATTTAGCATGGATATACAAATGAGTTAAGCCGACCAAGGGCTAACGTAAAATAACTATAATTTTTTTAGGGCAATATTTTTTTTTAATGTATCTCCAGTACACATCAAAGTTGTGATGTTTTTTTTTTCTCGTCAAGTCCATTTTCTGAGATGTCGTTGTATAGGTTTTTCAAAAATATTGCTCAGACAGTTTTTTGATTTAGGGATACGTTTGTGAAATATCAAGCTTTTAAGTGCAAATATTTGTTAGACTCAAGTGTGGCAACCTAAACCACATAATATACGGGTTGTATTTGGGCTTGTGGAAAAAAACATGGAAGTAAAAAAGAAAAGCTATCACAGCTACGAATAAGTAGACTTTACAAGTATACGTGTAACAGTCGACCAACTTATAAAATGTACTTTTTTAAAATATTTTCCTACACATAACGTATGGGAGCGCAGTTCTCAAAACTGCAAATGTAAGTTTGTTTTATTTTAAAAATAAAAAAATTAGTTTAAAAACTAATACCCGACTACGAATAAAAACGCAGACTAATAAAACCGCGGTCTTAAAAGTATTAAACAAGAAAAATCGTCTAGTAAGTAGATAATTTGAAAATTATTAATAGAGGACTCTCTTACAGTCTCTGCCCTCTTCTTACTATTGACACCTGATTTATTAAAATACCTTCAGTAGTCTAGGCGCTACATACATAGACTGCTAAAATCATTACCCTTCCATTTGGCTTCGCCGTAGTCGGGTAAAAAACATCGTTCGGAGGCAGTTATGCACTATGGTTAGTCAGTTTAGTAAGTTCACATATTTTGATGGGCAACTACGGAACCCTAAATTGTGCGTGGTTCGACATGCACTTGGCCGGTTTTTGCTTTTGAGTCATCATCTTTTTTGCCAACATCAAGCATTTAAATTTCCCAGTTTGAAAAATTATCACAGGCATATAATTATTATTGAATGTACCTATATCATTTGAAGCTTGTAATTTTATTACCGTATTATTATATGTATTTCTTTATTTCCGTATTGAAGATTGAAAAAATGTTGTGGCGAGCCAGATTACAATTTACAAAAAACAAATACTTTTACGAGCAAAATCAGATCGTATTTTTGACACTTCTCACACAGGTTCTCTGACTTCTGCTTGTTTGATTTCGTTTTTTTTTGCCACTGACTTCAGAAGCTGATTTTTCTTCTAAAGTTTATTTTTCGCATTTTTGTGTTTTTGATGTCGGGTATCGTATTACCCCGTGTTAACTGGGTTGTGGTGGTCAGATAGGCAGTCGCTCCATGTAAAATACTGGTATTCAGCTGCATCCGGTTAGACTGGAAGCCGACCCCAACATAGTTGGGAAAAGGCTAGGCAGATGATGATGCTGTCGGTTTTATTATAATTTTTAAGCTTTTTTTATTTTTCTAGTTTTAGTTACAATTTCCTATACATGGAGCAGCGGTGGCCCAGTAGTGGCGGCCCCGACTTACGAAAGTAAGATGTGGGTTCGATCCCCAGCAGGCGTATTACTTAGTGCGCGACTTAGTGTAATTTATACCATCACCGCTGCTCTCACAACGGTGAAAGACAGAGGCCCATGGACAGCATAAAAACTCTGAAAGCAGGTTAAGCAATAACCACATGGTGATAAATTATGGTGTCAAAAAGTGCGTGTGTGTCTAATCTTCGCGCTCCTCAGAACTATCATAATATTACTTACGTTAAACATCGATATGTTTGACGTAAGTAATATGATAGTTCTGACTCATAACAATCAATACGTTTTGTACATTACATTGTTATGTATTATGTTTTACATAGGCGCCATAGTCTGCACAAAACACCCAATTATAATGTACAATGCCTTTAGAATAAGACCTAAATGTCATTTATCTGTTTAGTTTATGCAAAAATAAAGAAATTTCTAAACTAAAATTAATTAATAACCACATGATAAAGAAAGAAAAAAATATGAATAGGTATGTGCATGGAAAATTACAACTTCAGAGACATCGACTTAGCCTCTCTCTACTGACGTTTATGTAGTTCCAAAAATAACATATCGCTTTGATAAATATGAGACAAGTTACGACCTAACATCACGTGGGTGGTTTGCCAGACCTGTCCCAAGGAAACTATCCTTCCAACCTTTATTTAAATGTCAACGTCATTTGCTATTCTTGACAAAACTCTGTTAGACTAGCTTTCTGATCTCCCATTTTTTAAAGAAAATAATGTTAAGTGCCATTGTTTTTTAAGGTCAACGCACACTTAAAAGTAGTGGACTGACCATCCGCTTACGGTGAACCTGTATACCTGACTATGTTAAGTCATCGTCAACTTCACTTTGGCATAGGTGCTATGTGATCGGCCTCTCTTCGTAACTACGTCAAGACCTAGATGTAAGCTCGGTGTCTATCCAGCGATATTGGTGATGCTCTTCTCCTGCAGTGCTTATAAGTGTGTGTTAACCCTTAAAAGAAATGAATCGTAAATATTCCATAAGACATTTAAAGATAAAAGGTTTAAGGTAAGCGCACTTTGTGAGATAACAAAGTAAATAAGATAATGTTACTGTATTCATTGAAAAAGTTCTGATTACAATCTACGAAGTTTACGAGGTTATTAATGTTTTAAATAAAACAAACTTACTTTGTAATGTAGTTTAAATGTTTACCTGTAATATCTACATATTTTGTATATCATGGCAAGTTTAGCAGATTTTATTATGAAATTGCCGTTCTGCGTCGTCCGAAGACTTTGGTCGACAATTACGAATTAAAGGCGATTGTGGAAGCTGATGATACACAATCTACGGCTGAATTAGCAGCAGCTTTAGACGATAGCGTCAAAACAATATTGGTCCATTTGCGTCAAATTGGCAAGGTAAAAAAGCTTGACAAATGGGTGCCCCACGAACTCAATGATCGCACGCGCGAAGTACGCGTCGAGACGTGCCTTACACTGCTCAACAGACACACAAATGAAGGAATTTTGAACCGCATTGTTACCTGCGATGAAAAATGGATTCTGTTTGATAACCGCAAGCGCTCAACAAGTTGGTTGGATCCTGGTTCAGCACCTAAACAATGCCCTAAACGAAAACTTACCCCTAGAAAAGTGATGGTCACTGTTTGGTGGTCTAGCGCCGGTGTGATTCATCACAGCTTCTTACCAAACGGGGTGAGCATTACTGCAGATGTGTACTGTGAAGAACTGAACACAATGATGGAGAAGCTGGCACATCTCCAACCAGCATTGGTCAATCGCTCGTCTCCGCTGCTCCTCCACGACAACGCGCGACCTCATACTGCACAGCAGACGGTCTCCAAGTTGCAAGAACTGGGGTTGGAAGCTCTCCGTCATCCGCCCTACTCACCAGACCTTGCGCCTACAGACTACTACTTTTTCCAGAATTCGGATAACTTCTTGGCGGGAAAAAAATTCAATACCCGAGAGGCAGTACAAAATGACTTTGAAGAATTTGTTGCCTCCCGACCAGCTGATTTCTTTAAGAAGGAAAAGATCAATAAACTGCCACTGCGTTGGCAAAGATGCATTGGTTGCATGGGTGATTACTTCGATTAATACAAATTAAAAATACATGAAAAAAATTCGTTTAATTTTTTTCATACAAAACGGCAATTTCATAGGTAAAGACCTATTATAAGTGTTGCTTTTTGTTTTGGTGTTTTTCACGGGTAATTATCAGGTATACAGGGCGTAAATTAACCCTTCACACATACGTCAATCAACCATTCTGTATATCAAACTACAACCATACGCAAACATTTTTGCTGGGAAACGACTTTTTTTGGGGTCAAAAATCACATTTTGCGGTAAAACTCAATGTAGCACTCCTCAAACATTGTGCTAGTGGATGCTTTGAATGGTAAACGGGTCATGGAGGTAATTTAAGTAAATTTATAACATGAAAAAGTAGTATTTACAAAAACAGCTGTGCAAAATTTGGAACTTTGATACCCACTATCTCCGTAACTAGGAGGTTCCCAGGTATGGTCTAGAACCAAAAAAATATCGCAGTGGTGGGGAAAACAACTGCCCTTCCTTTGCGTTAAGGGTCCTTTACACCCTTTAGAATTAGTTCTGCTAAAAGACTTAAATAATTCCTTAACCCACTTTATTTACGGCTGATTAAGTATAGCTACTACTACCTACTACTACACGCGGTAGACGTGACCAGCCTAGATCCATTTCAACCTAGCTGTTAGGTCTGTTTCAGTGAATTGTGCTCGGTGAGTCGAAGTAAAAAGTGTCTGAAGTGGTTCGTAAGTTTGACACCCAGTATACTTCGCTCTATCTGTTCTTAGCAGACTCCAAAAGTTGTGAACTACACCTTCAATTATTATTATTTCACTAAAATTGCAAACGAAACTTGGACCGAAAAATAGCCTTTGTTCCTTCGTTGATCTTCGAACTTCAGTGAAAACTTTGTGCTTCGTAACCGTTATTTTTTGCGGAGGTACTTCAATGCCTATAATTCTTTGTCCTTATTGTGTCAAGGCTGTGTGCCAATCAATTAGCTAGAATTAATTAATTACTTGGCACAAGTCCCGATTTGCTACTTAGGAAACTCGAACTTTCATCGAACGAATGAAACATAAATTTTTGTGTCTAATGTGAAAATTGTTTTTTTTACAACTTTATATTTAAATCTATTATGAAGATGCCAATTTATAGCAAAATTATAATGTTAATGTATTGTGTTAACATAACACAACTTTTATGGACAAAAAATCATTGACTCGGTTACAAACAATCACCCATCGCCATAAAATATATTGATTTATTTAAACTTCATGTACAAGTGTGGTACATAGGCGGACTTAATACCACAAGGCATTCTCTACCAGTCAACCTTTGGGTTAATAAAAAGGACAGCAATATACTTACCAGGAAGAATCATAATATAACGTATTTTATCAGTGTCACTAAACCTGAACTATGTCGGAAGGCATTCCACCAGCAGATCGAAAGAAATGATAGGACAAACAAAATTTATGATACGTACACCAGGACAAAATGGTGAATGTTAAATAATCGTCCCAGATTTACTTATTTTCCCCATACATTGGGGTGTTTTCGCGTCGATACCGCAAACATTGTTTTCTTTCTTTATAGTGCCTATTCTAAAAATCTGCGTGAAAATGTAAGAAATAACTTCGTCGGTGACGTTGTTTATGCTATTATTTGTTCTGGTTCCGGTTTTCCATGCAAAATTCATGGGAATGGAATGCACTTCGGGCTATAATTTAATTGTTTTTTTTTTTTACATACGTAAGTTTACGTTAGCAGCTGTCACAGTTTAACCACCCTGCCTACCTGCTTCCAAACAATAATTTTTAGTGTAAAAAAAAAGCTTCAAAAACTCAAAAAAATAAAAACTTTTGTTTTTGAACTCGGTTTTAATTTTTGGAAAAATGCTTTTTTATTTTTCCATTTTTAGTTGTAATATCCTATAAAAATATCAACTATGCATTTAGCATTTAATTAAGAAACCGAACCCTTAAACTTCAAGAATCCCTTATTATTGCTTTCAACTCCTAACCGTTGAGGAGTAGTACCTTCCATAATCAGCTCACCTAGATAACCTGAAATAATACAACCATAATTATATGTACGTCCCCTTAATATTTTATTAAAGAATCATCCTCCAACTCGTAACCATTGAGGAGTTATATCTTCTATCATCAGCTCTTCAAAATGAAATGATGACTGCTAGATGCGAATACTCAAAAAGCTTTAGAAAAAGCATGAAACACGTAACACGTGCCTATAAAGTTTGAGGGTTGCCCTCGATTTCTCTAGGATGTCACCATCAGATCCTGATTTCCTTATCATGGTACCACTCATCGTATATCTCTTTTCCACCAAAAAAGAGAATAATCGGTGAATATACGTAAAGAAGATTCCGACGAATTAAGAACCTCCTTTGTTTTAAGTCGGCTAATAAGATTTACCTTCTATCATCAAGTCAACCTAATAGCCTAAAATAATACAACTATCGGTCCATAAGTACGTATAAATTTGAAGGAATTTTCTTTCAACTCCTGACCGTTGAGGAGTTGGACCTTCCATCATCAGCACATTCACATGAGATAACGATTATCAGACGCAAATACTAGAACAGCTTCCGAAAATTTATGGAAACGTAGTCATTGCCTAAAATTTTGAAGGTCGCCCTCATCATCAGATACCGACCTGGTGACAATGGGACACTTCGGGGGTATACCCTTTCAAATACGAAATAATAATTTTGAAAATCGATCCACAATCAACGCACGGACATACATTAATATATATATTTATATATATACAGGGTGTAAATAATTAACCCTTCACACATACGTCAACCAAGCATTCTGTACATCAAACTTAACGACTTTTTTTTGGGGTCAAAAAACTCATTTTTCGGTAAAACTCAATGTAGCACTCTTAAAACATTGCGCTATAGTGGATGCTTTGAATAGTAAAAGGGTCATGGAGGTAATTCATGTAAAGTAATAACCTGAAAAACTTGTATTTACAAAAACAGCTGTGCAAAATTTGGAACTTTGACCCCCAATATCTCCGTAATTATCCATTTTTTTGTTCTAGACCATACCTAACCTCTAGGGGGTTGCCAGGTATGATCTAGAACAAAAATGATCGCAGTGGTAGGGAGAACAAGTGCCTTTCGTTTGCGTTAAGGGTACTTTTACACCCTTTATACAGTTTGTTGGTTTGAACGAGGGACATATTGAACTCTGCTATGGGGCGGGCATGCTTACGTGATACTAATAAAAATACTAACAAAAAATTATGCTAAACTACCCTTAGCTAACATCTACCAGCAAAATTTATCAAGACACAAAATTAATGAACAACTTTACATTTACAACACATGCATTTTCATCAGAAATATTCTCAACAAAAGCGTTCACTCAAACTTAAATCTCACTCAATATTATAAACAAGTTCGTCAACGCAGTACAAGCTTGCTAATTTTACCAATAACAAGAACTAACTATGGCAAAAAATGCTAACTTTTGAAGGAACACAGCTTTATAACAAATTACCGTCCTGTATAAGAAATGTACACTCTTTCAATGCATTCAAAACTCAACTTAGCCAGCACATAATTGCAGATCGATCACTTATGGAGAAATTAATGCATTGGATGGGTAATATTAAGTTGTAATACTGATGACGAACTTATTGTAATCTATATTTTAAGTATTGTTCTAAAGTGAGTGACTTATGTCTTTATTAGGAATAAAATTTCTTTAAACCGAAACCGAACCCCAAAAACGTAGACCATTTGTCAAAGAGCTTACTATTTTATAGAAAAACGGCAAACATCAAAAAGGTTTGTCGATAAAATACATTTCCTGACAAATTGGTTGAAAATCAAAGTCTAATTGAAACTCCGCTGCGGCTATCGGCCTCGCCCGATATTTTGAGCTGTGGTACAAGTGAATGGCTTTTACCTGACAGATGCCTATTTAAAAATATTAATGATGAATTTCAGCAGTGAAACTGAAGACGATTACCGCACTCAAGAGTTCTCAGAATGAGAGTATTTGATATTATGACAATGCAATAAGGACAAGCACATTGACAGCTCTTGGACGCAGCTTAAGTCCGGCCGCAAATGTTCGGTTTCCGAATTAGGTTCACAGATCAGGAATTCAGATTCGGAAGCCTAAATGCTCTTCTTCATAATCATCATCATCAGCCTATAATGTTCCCACTGCAGGGACTCAGGCCTCCTCTCTAGGAAAGGGATGGGCTATAATCCACCACGCGGGTCCAGTGCGGATTGGTAGATGTTACATGTCTTCGAATTTTTCGATTCTTAGACATGCCGGTTTCCTCACGATGGTTTCCTTCACCGTTTTGCTCTGCTTAAATACAACAAGGCGCACATTATTTTTATTTTTTCCGAATGAAAAACCTAACGATCAGTTCTATGCGTTCGGATCGTGAGAACGGAAAAAAACCTAATGACGTGATCCTGAGCGCTTGCGTACATTTTGGTTCGTCCGCCGTACACGCACGGATATTTCAATTCAGATCCGCGCGAGCCTTTTTTTTATAATGAGACAAGCCCGCCTCACTATTCCCGAAACACTGTAACTCCTGTAAGCCAGAATCAACAGTGGTGACCACAAGAAAAGCGCCGAGACAATGAAGCTCGACGAAGTCCCAGAGAAATGATTGGACTGTATTGGATCCCGCAACGAAATTAATCAGAAAAGAATAGCGGAGGAATAGGAAAAACATAATTTCCACTTCCCTCCATATCAGCAGGAGACAGAACGGAACAAGGCCAATAGGCACACAGGGACGTATACAACTGGGATAAGCCCAGTTGCCTAGCACCACGGATATTGTTATCATTATTATGTAACCACTTATAACTCAAGGAATATTTTTAACCTCGCATTACTGGGCTGAGCTGTTATATTTGATTCCAATAATAGGTACGACAAAAATGCATGAACGCACGGAAATTTGTTCTTATTTCTACAAGGTCCGTATAGTAAATAACTCCGGATGTAACCTGTACACTATTTAACATAATATTACGTTCATTCTGCCAAAGACTACACTCCCATAAAATGTGATGTGCAGATTGTTCAAATTCGTAGTCAGATGTAGAACATTGAGAAAAAGACGAGGCAACAAGCATGAAGGAAAATAATTTACTCTTCAAGTTACCAATGACCTGTGAGAAATTGGGTAACACAGTGATCCACCTCCAGCCATGTCCTGGCCAGCCGCTTACGAACGGATGGAAAGAACTGGTGGAGGTGTCGGCCTTTGATAGAATTATCCCACCTACATTGCCATTCTGACAAAAGTTCCTCCCAGACGTCAGTCTGTGGTTTAAGTAATCTAGCTATTTTAGCACGGCCACGTTGCGTTAAAAATTCTGCGTCCGCGGTTTGTCGTGCGCAGTAGTACATTGAAGCACGGCGCTGCACTTCAAGATCGACTAGAAGTAGCCTTGCCAGTACCGGTAAGGCTTCAGTACTAACTGTCCTATACGCTTTACACAAGAAAATCAAGGCCAACCGCTGGCTTTGAAGTAATTTACGTCGTGCCGCACCTATGGTGGCCGTATCGGCCCAAACTTGTGCCCCGTAGCACATACACCCCAAATAAGTAGCCCCATAGATCGTCTTTAGAGTTAAAAATGATAAACCCTACGTAGATTTAGATAATATTCTCGTTAAGGCATAAATGTTCTTTTTAGATTTTTCTCCGACGGTTTTATGTGTTCAATGAATGAAAAATTCCTCTCCAAGACAAAACCAAGGTAGCACACGGACTCCTTCTTTTCCACGGGAACGTTATTAAATTTGCGCGAGCCTTGTAACGAGCGTCGTCGTAAATAACAAAATGTGGCTTAGTCATCATTTTATCATATGTTTCCCAACTCTGTTAGAGTTAGGTTTCAGTCTGAATGCAGCTAAATAGGTACTCATATTTTACCAGGAGTAATTGCATAAGCCAGCTTTTAGGGTTTCATAACTAAATGGCAAGGAACGGAACCAATATTTATACTGTTCTGCATTATGGAGCCCTTTGCGTGTGAGTTGCACTAGCAATTGGGTAGTATTTTAAAGACTTATTTTTAGCATTTTAGTTTTCTTTGTCTGTCATTAAATATAAATAAATTTACAAATAAATGTTAGCTAGACCAACAGCTTAACTACGTACTTTCCGAGGCACGGGCGAAGATCGCTAACCACTTATAACTCAAGGAATATTTTTAACCTCGCATTACCAACGAAGTGGTCTTTATTAAAATAGCTGCGCGGTTCCACTCCACCAGCGGTTTTGGGATGCCAGCCATTTTATACTGCTCGTTCAATGCTAGTTTTTTGCAGGTTCATAAAATATGCATAATATCATTAATTTATATTTAATGATAGACGGAGCTTAGTTTATTATAAAGTACTTTATAGGGATTAACTGAGAACTTTTAATAGGCAATAATGATGACCCTTTTGTTGTGTTGGTACGATATCGTGTGGATTATAAGTTTATCCTTACCAACGTTAGTGAGAGTTGCCTTGTTAAAATCCCTAACTAATGCCGACAGGATATTTGACTACTTATATACGAGTATGTACTAAAATACATTACATAATCATGTCTGTAATGTGCAACAAATAGTACACGCACATTTTACAAGTTATGTTTCAATTCCTCGTAATAGGGTCAAGCCTATTGGTACAAACCCAAAATTCGGACTGCAACAGAATTTTCTGGTAGAAAGACCCAAATATACTTTTTCCAATCCGTAAATCGCCCCAAGACCTAACCATCCTCAGCAGTAGCGGATGCAACAACCAAAACATGTTGGTCAAAAAAACAATAATTTTCTTTAATAAGTCGAAGTATTACTCCGCCATGCTTCCTTTACCAATAACAATTGATTATATTCTACCTGTTACCACGTTAAAATTCCCATTATGATGTGGTTAACCCTATTAAATACTGGTAAATTATAATGGAGGCGAGCGGATGCATCAGAATATCAGTTCTGTTGGGTCAGCGCGTGCACTTGACCCAGTTCTAGGGGCCGGCCGATATTTAGCACATATTTTATTACGCTTTAGTTTGCCTTAAGTCTCTTTTCGTGCGAAATTGTCGGTGAAATCTCATTTTGAGCCATTTTGAGGTAACCTTTGATGAAAGTAGGATCCCTACTATATTTTAATATTTATCATTTTTATATTGTGAATGTGAGGACCGAGGACGAGGGTCTTTCTTTAATTTTAACGATTGTCTAGCAGTTTGAGTACTATAAGCGACCCACCCAAATGCCTTTCTTTGGTACTGTTCATCGTGACGTTGAGCTCCTTGAGTTATAAGTCGAGCTCCACGATAGCTGACAAATGCTTGCACTGACTGGACGGGTCCACTCAAATCTGTGTGGTGATTTCTACAAAAGACTATCTCTGACATTAATCTGCATAGTCTTCATGTGTGTATTATACCAAGATTATGTCTGGACCATGAACTTATTGTCAACCCAAACGATTTTAAAAGTACGTAACCTTTGTAACCTAGTAAGTAACCTTTGGATATTCTTGCCGGTTCTTATGTCCTTATGAATCGATCAATTCACCGAACCGTGCACCTTTTTGTCGATGTATAAAACGTCGACAAAAAGGTGCCCATGTAGGCCTATGTGAATTAAAATAATTTGATTTATTTGATCTTCCTAAGATTAAAAGTGTCTGTCAATGATCTTAAAATTCAAATGAGTATACTATCTGTTATAGTCAATTATAAGACCTCATGTCGTTGGTTCAAACATAGGCAGGCGCATTACTTACTTTGTGTAATTAATTTTATCACCACTGCTGCTATCAAAACGGTGAAGGAAAACATTGTGGGGAAACCGGAATGTCATAGACCCAAAAATTTGAAGTCATGAGCCTAGAGTCTGAGTACCTTTTTATTTTTAGAGGTTTGGGATAATTATTATCAAATGGCTCCTCTCGCTTAGATAAAAACATAAAATGACACAGTGATTATATTGAGGGACAATGGAGGAATCTTATATGCGAGCAGATAAACTCCGGTTCTTTGGCGATGGCAAGTCCGGATGGCATGTCTTCCTTTCCAAGGAAGGTTGGTCCTCTTTAATTTTTAAAACGTAGGTATTAGTTATATTTTGTTTAAGATAGAAGTGCATTCATCCGGCCTAGGTACAGAGAGGATCAAGGTCGTCGCGTCGGATCTGGGTAATCAGGTCATAGCCGTGCCTAGAGGCAGCATTCTACACTCCGGTGTATAGAATTCCTGTTTATATGCCGAGGGTCTGGACTAAGTAACACCCTGTTAGCGATAGTGATGAAAATCTAAGATGTATACAGCTGTGCGAAGATGTTTTTCCGCGAGGTCATAATTGAAACTATAGACATAGATAAAGTTTTGAAAAAACTAAATTGTTTTATTACAATTTAGTTTTTTCTAAACTTTGCACAAATGTTTACTCCATTATTTTGATGTTATTGGGAGCCAAAAGAACCTCGTAATAGTAGACGGATAAAAGTTACCGAAAACTATATTTCGATAACTATCAAGAATCGTTTTTTTTGTGACGTCCATATTTGGAACACCACATAATTTTTATAATTTCCACATTGATAACAAAAGCTGTTCTGTATTTACAAAGTCCCTACCATAGACTCAAGTAAGTTAAATCACTTTTGTAACGTGATTAAGAGTTCTGTAAACTCACTAAGTGTCGGGTGCGACGAACTCGGGAGCTTTGTGTCGTTATCTTATTTACTTTACCTGAAAGTTATTGTTTGGGTTCGAAGCTGCTCATTGGTTTTCCTTTCCAGGGGAAATTTCATAAATATTTACGATCAGTACCTGAAACAGACACCACCCGAACAACAAAAACAACAAGCAGCACTCTACCCACACGAGATCTGAGTCAACAAAATGGAATTGTCAAAATGAAGTTACACTAAATACCCCTGCTTACCTCTTAACATTGTTTATGGCTAGTTTAGTGCTAAGCACAGTAGACACCGCCAGAAAATTCCTACACCTCACACCCCTTGCAACGCTTCAACCTAGTTTCAGTGCAGGCCAAAATGGTTCAAGGACATTGCAACTGCGCCCTCTCCCGCCCTGTTGACACTTGCAATCGATACGGAATTTACTGGACAATCTCGCACAGACCTCAAGCGGTTGTGCTTTTCAAGGCTAGCTGGATTTAAAGCCTTCAGTTTTGGCAAGAGATGAAAGTTCAAGGTGATCTGGTTTAATTTCAAACAGAGCTTTGGAAGTTCAAGGGTACTGTGGTGATATCAATTTCTTGAAGGGATATTAAATTTTGCCTACGGTTTTGCTCACGTAGTGGGCAGTAATGTTCCTTCCGTATCATAATTATTATATACCGGGATACAATAGTACTATACGACCTAACTCAGATCAAGGTCTACCTATGTACCAAATTTCGTCTAAATCTGTGCCGTCTTTAAGGCGTAAGGAGGTAGCAGACTCAATGCCAGTCAGTTTTAAATGTTTATCTTTAAGTTTTATAATGTCCCCGTCGGGACTGCGGGTTGTTCGAAAGAGATACCGCTGCCTCGACACCAAGGGCTAAAAAGAAACATGGGTGGTTTTAGTCAGTAGAAGTCTGACACTCCCTACCGCTCTGCCCAGAACGGGGGGAATCATTTGATGATTTCTCACACCCCAAGATAAAAAAAAAAACAAAATGTGTGCTCGGACATAGTAAAAGTGAAACTTCAACGGACAAGTGGAAAAACGAATTGCAACTTTTATTTTTACGTGAAGTTTTATGGGCAGATTGTTAATGTACCTACTTGTCAAATTGCAAAACCTGATAAGTCAGTGTTCGCATTGGATGCCATTAATCTCACGACTCTGACTCTGACTTTCTCTCTCATTAGCCTGTATGAGATTAGAATGGCCCTCCAGCAGTTTAAGAACAATAAGGCGCCGGGGGATGACGGAACCACGAAACTTCTGCGAGCGGGTGGAAAACCAGTGCTTTTAGTCCTCCAGAATTTGTTTAGTTCACACAAGCTGTTCGCGAGGCTCATTACGAACCTGAACCTAAAGTGTATGTATATGATCGCTACTACGTCGATCCGATTTCAAGATGAGAGCACGAAACCAATCCAATTGCAAAGAGGCGTGAGACAGGGAGACATTATTTCTCCGTAACTGTTCACAAACGCATTGGAGGATGTTTTTAAGCTCTTGGACTGGGGTGGATTCGGTATCAACGTCAATGGCGAATATATCACTCACCTACGTTTTGCCGATGATACAGCCATCATGGCTGAATTACTAGAGGATATTAACACTCAGAGACCTCAGTAACATTTTTCAGCAGATGGGCATGACGAAAGTTATGTCGAATCTCCGTGTTCCACCCATACCGGTAATTGTTGGGAGCGATACTCTCGAAGTTGTCGATAGTTAAGTCTACCTTAGACAAACTGTTAAACGAACCGGAAGACTGCAGCGTTGGTAGGCCTCCCACCAGGTGGACACGACATCGTGAAAGTCGCGGGCACTCGGTTAAGGCGTTTTATTTGGGAGGCCTTTGTCCAGCAGTGGACAGACGTCCTTATGGCTGATGATGATGATGCATCTCACGACAGCTCTGGGCATACTCTTGTGGTTATCCAGAATTACCCACAGAAGTATTGGTTCCAAATTCTACTCTTTGAATCATATTAACGTCTACCTAAAAGACAAGTAAGTCTTCCAATAGATAAAGGACATATCGGTTCAATGGTATTTCTCTTCGGTCTGTTCCCGCAGGAATTGACAGGTCAGGATATTAAAACTGTTCGATTTCTCTGTGAAGTATCAATTTAAAAAAAAAAAATTTTACAGTAAAATAGATGTATCAGTTTCTATAAAAATGGTCTAAGAAGAGGGAATGAACCTGGATCGGATAATAAGTTAATTGATGGTTTCGTTTCGGTTTCTTTGGAGAGCTAACTTCTGTTCTAAAGAATAGGCCCTACTAATAAATAAGAACGAATTTTTTGGCCGCCGCAGTGTAAAGGTCCCTCTCTTTTTTTCTAATCCTCTATGTTTAGAGCTAGTGAAGCGAATTTAACTACTTTTACATTTTCTAAGAAAATTATTTATGGAAGTGTTTTAATTTGGAGTAATGTTTTAAATTTATTTTTTGTCATAATTACCCAAACTAGTTTTTCTCAATATAGTATTTCCATGACTCTCAAAGCAAACTATTATTTAGTCCAAAAGTCCAAAATACTTCAGTCAATAACCTGACGTCAGGCCACATAACTCTAGTTACACAAACACTATCATGTCACAGAACAAACTGTAAATCAGTCAAAATCACGGTTAACCGGTTACAATAACTATAGAAATCACATAAATATCGAAAGAATCATAGTTATTTAAAGTAATTCTAGAAAGTTATGAGTTTAAGACTAAAATCGTTCTGTAATATTATTATCAGATTTTATAGTGAAAATCGATGTCGGACTCACCTCGTTGGTGTATGAAGCCAAAGTGTAATTGGGATTTTCCTCAAAAGTACCCACAGAATCTGTCCATTTGAAGACAAAGGCTCGCTTTTTCTATTCCATGGGACATAAACATGGCATTGACGCAATGCTTATTAAACTTTGCTGGGATTTGCCTACATGCAAGATATTTATTATGTGTGACATATTTCTTAGAATAGGTTTGTCAGTAACGTTGATTTCAAACCACATTGCGGAGCTGACGCCACGTTCGGGTGCGTGACGCGTGCCGCCCGCAAACCAAATAAAACTTTTTAGATGACACGTCCGAAAGTCAATGCCTCAATGTGCTTCAACTTTGAGGTTCGCCTTTCAATGTCGTGTTTTATTTTTAGGATTATTTGTTTACTACGAATATTGCGTATCTGTGTTTTTTTTTGGTTTATTTTGCACTGATTTCGTAGTAGAAATTTGAGGTAAAGGTGAGCGTAACCAGACGTTAAGTGTCTTCCAATGAACTTTCGACTAAATTATCAAAGTAATAGAAAAACGAATATTATCATTTTTTTTTAATGTCTCAATAGCAACTCAGTAATTAGACTTGGGCAATAGATTCGCGTTATTGGGACTTAACATAACCGGTTCCGGAAAGACACCCTCGTCACTATAGTTTTTCTAATCGGGCTCAGTTCACTTTTAACTTCGGTTTTAAAATTCGGTCTTTCGAGTCCAACATTCTTACTGCAGTTTATGTTTATTTCTGTTAGTAGGTTTGAACAAAACACGTTACACGCCTTTCTTAATACATAGTTAAAATTTTAATGACTCAGGAGATCGAAACAAACTCACAGGTATCTTTTTTAGAGTCCAGTCTGATATCCTTGATCAGATATCACTTCACACCCCCCTCTTATCCCCGCAGGGTAGGTTAGGTATACTTAATATATAGTACACCCGCATTCATCATCATCAGCCTATAATGTTCCCACTGCAGGAACTCAGGCCTCCTCTCTTGGAGAGGGATGGGCTCTAATTCACCACTCGGGCCCAGTGTGGGTTGGTAAAGGATTTTTTTCGTTCTAAGACAGTAGAGTAGGAAAACACGAGACGTGAGGAAACCGGCATCGGTTTCCTCACGTCTCGTGTTTTCCTACACAGTTTCAAGAGCAGTTTTGCTGAAATAAATTACACAAAGTAATGCGTCTAAATATTGAAACAAGCCCGCCACACTATTCCCAAACCACTGTAACTGCTGTAAGGCAGAATCAACAGGAGTTACAGTGGTTTGGGAAAGTAATGCGTCTGCCTGGGTTCAAACCCACGACTTAGTATTCGTAAGTCGGGGCCCGGCTGCCACAACTGGGTCACCTACATGACGCCAGTTTTTTTAAGCCCCATGTAATACGGGCAAGCCTATTGTTATTAACTGCTGACAAATGTAGGCTCCCCATGATTGCTACCAAAAAATTCCTGATGGAAAATCACAATAACGCTTTGCCCGACCCAATAAATTGAAACCAACACCACAACAGTCAGAATTGCGGTCAATAGAATAACAAGGCAGTTGACCAGATGTACACTCAATAAATGTAATTTTAACCCCTACTTTATACCCATATCATTATTATCAGTATGTTAGTTTAAACGAGAGACATATTGAAACCCGTAATAGGGTATGCTTACATAATACTAATTAAAATATTAACAAAAAAAAACAATGATAAATAACAGACAGAACCATACCAAACATTTCGGAAAAGTCTCGCCACCCTTGCGTTTATCACAGAAAATGTGATAATCCATTTACCCTTCATATCTTAAAACTGGTGTAGGACAATGACGAAACAGACACGTCTAGTAAAGTGAGGTCTGGAAAGCGTTCGAGGGCCATGGGACAACTAAGTCACAAATTACTTAAGGTTATAGTTTTTTTTTACGTATTTGGGACGAGAACCGAATACTGAATACCCTCCTTCAATATGTCTCTCGTTTAACCTAACATCCTGTATACGTACTAAAGTACCGTAGACCCGTATAACGCAAAGCGACTGGTCCCGGACGCGGCCGTGGCCGCTCTGACCTAAAATCGTCAGTTCAAGGGCGCCACCCAGATGCAGCTCCCTGTTGCATTCCGTGGAAACTTGTGTACTCAACGCTATTATCTGAATTTTCTGTTGTTGTTGTGTTCATAGAATTTGTTTTGAAAGGAATTATTAAGTTTTCAGTTTATGAAATACAAACCAATACAATATTGGGTTCTCTTTGACTGTAAGGGTTATATTTTCAGCTTTTTTAACAAAGTAGATACCATACCTTGGGTAGGTATGGTATCTACTTTGTTAAAAAAGCTCTAATTATGCCAACGAAACTTACTTTTTTATTTGTCAAAACTACATCAAATGCTCGTTATTTGAACCGATTTTCGTAAAAAAAGATTTAATGTTAACAGGTTATATTTTACCAGCTAACTATTTTTTTATTTACATATCGACATACTTAGACGTACAACATTACAAGGTAACTCCAATGCGAAACATGGACTTTAATTACTTAATTCTAACTTAAGTTTTACATAAAATTGATATCTATAATTAATAAAGTTCCTTCTTATTTAAGCTTCCCATTTATATTATTACTAGCGGACCTGGCAGACGTCGTACTGCCCGGACAGCAGCGCCACCTAGTCGGGTCCAAGACAGCAAAATCCCCATTAACAAAATGATCCGCCATTTATTGCATTCATTTGTTACAAAAAATATGATAAATGAAGAACTCTACCGATTTTGTGCAAACTTCACATAAACCATGATCTACTAAATAGTCCAAACAAAGCCTAAGCATTTGGGTTGGATAGGTGAACCCGTTCTTGAGTTATAAAATTATTACAACGAAAAGTGACTTTGATTTTTATATACGAGTACATATATTGTTAAGCTCGATTTAAGGAAAAGATTTTTTTTCCATTTATTGTATTTTTCTTTTTAATTCTTTATTAGGATGGTTTGGGCAACCAGTCAGGTACAAAAAATAAAAAAATATTCAATAAAAATTGGTACTGGCACATTGTACTTTTCACCTCTCCAAAAAGGTTCGGCAACATACTACACGTCAATATAACACACGATGTGCCGGCGAACCTTGACCTCCGCTATTGGGGTTCGGGCGGCTGCGCACAGGACTAGCAATTGCACCGCTCTATTTACTACATACATGCTTGAACATCACTCCTGTTGACCGGAATGATCAGGCAGAGGTGTACCTTTTGTCACCCAGCGGGCACAAATCCAAATCATTCATCATCATTCTCCTGCCCTTATCCAATCCAAAAAACAAAAATACATGTGACTTCTAGAATTTTAAATTAATAGGACCTGAAATATGACCATGGAGAACGCCTACACGGAAATTGAATATATTTTTAATTTTCCTTCCTACTTCTGTTCTCCTGGTAGTTGGTGGGACTTTTCTACCTATCCTTTTTTATTAAATATTCATTCCAGTTCTCAATACCTTTCATCACCTCCTCCCAACTTCTGTTCTCCTGGTAGTTTGTGGGACTTACCTATCTTTTTTCTCCCTTTTTTTCTCTCCTTCTTACTTGTCCTTGCCTGTTTAAAATAATACAAATGCACGTAGCAGTTGGCTAGATCGACTGACTATAGCAATCAACAAAAAAAAAATCTGGGACCTTTAACCCAGGTGAACATAGGACACTAAATGTTTTAACATTGGTTTAGTATCCTCAATTCACGTGGGTGAAACTAATATCTCCCAGGTGATTTGAGGATACCACTTTAGTATCTAATGTTCACCTGGGAGATATCACCCAGGTGAACTTTAGACACTAAACCGATAGGTAGCATATTTTGGAGCATTACAATTAAGTTGAGTGTCACACATAATGTTTTTTATTTGTATTAATAAGCTGCTTTTATTAAGAAGCCTGAAAATTAAGCTAAATAATAATTATAATAGAACACGGATCGAAAAAAAAAAATTATGCTATCAAAAGTAGATAACGTAAATAAAAATGAAGTTTTCAATGATATTACATAAACAAACAAAATCTCTTATAAAGTTCATACGAGTTATAAAGTAATTATTTGAGCGACACCTTGACCCCGCTAGTGGGTCACGCCACACAGGATAATCAATATTGCACTGAATTTATTGGACGGCTGCTAAAATATATAAGTAAGTAATAAGTTTATTAATCAAAAAAAATAATACAGTTAAATACAAAATCGGTGAGCCACAAACTAAGCATAGCTTGTATCTTGTGACTCGGGAGTGCGAATTTCACATGAGCGAATTTCATATCAAAGTCAAAGTCAAAGTCAAATATATATGAGCGTGTGAACACTTTAAGATATATCCACAGTTGCTTTTAAGAGCTTTAAAATGTATCATTACATCCAATAAGATGTCTCACATCACATCATAATTTTGAGTAGGTTAGTGCAGTCTGCTCAAATACTTCTAAAGGGGCTGTTAAAGCTGTAGTGTTTAGATTCTTAATTTTGTGCCATACCAAAATAACACCCAGTCAAGACAAATTTAACATAAAAAGTATTGACGACATTGTCGTACTATTTGCAACAGCTGATGTTTACATTATTTGTTAATAAACAAAACAAGTTACACATTCATTGAAGATCATTTTGCCGATATATGTTCCGGGATATTTTTATTTCTGGGCTGGTTTGAGGTTGTGCAGGAGAAGAGTACCTGGGGGGATATACGAGTATGAGGCCTTTGCACAGTAGGACAAACAAGGCTATTAAAAATACAATCGGAGGAGGTCAATAATGCGTAAATTTCAAGAATACGTAAATGCAGTGTTTTTTTTTCTTAAACTCATATTCACAAATACCCAGACCGGAAACAACTATCTGTAGGTCATATAAATATGTATTTATTCCGTGCGGAGATCGAACCCGCGACTTGTCTTGTCTTGTCAACTGCTTGAGCCACTGCGCCAACCATGCTGTCACTTTTCACTAAATAACAACATGTAAATGTTAAAATGCTCCTCCTAAGCAGGAAATTGAATAATAAAGCAGAGCCTTGACCTCCGAGCTCCCGTACTAGGGCACCACGTCGACCAGGATATCAATCGTGGCGTTCAGTTTATTGGATAACAGCTCAAAGATTTGACGGGACTTTTTACCTTTTACTTTATAATCGGCGTTTGATTCAATTAGTACTCGCTATTGCAATTCTTGACAATCTGATTTGATATCTAACTTTGAAATAAGTCTCTTTTTTTCTAACTTTGAAATAAGTCTCTTTTTTTCTAACTTTGAAATAAGTCTCTTATTTTCTAACTTCGAAATAAGTCTCTTTTTTTCTAACTTCGAAATAAGTAATTTTTTTTCATATCTTCCGTTCTCTCTCGTTATGTACTTCTTTTCTTCTCTGGATTTACTTAGGTTTTTTTGGAATTCAGATTATAGATGATGTACAATAGACCACTCAACGGTGATAAGTGATCTAGCGTAGAACGAAGTTTTAATAGAGTGAGAGCCTAGCTCATACTGGTTATGTTACCACTAGCAATATGTTCCTCCTAAGCAGGAAATTCAATAATAAAGCAGTGCCTTGACCTCCGAGCTGCGGTAATAGGGCACCACTTTGCACAGGATATCAATCGTGGCGTTCAGTTTATTGGATAACCGCTCAACAATTTGACGGGAACTTTTACTTTATTTTGGCGTTTGATTCAGTAAGCGCTCGCTTGCTTCGCTTGTTGCAATTCTTGAGGTTTGGTATTTGATTTCTTAGTTTGTTATTCTTATATCTTACTTTGGAATTTGACACTAAACAGTAGATCTCATGTTGCAGTGATTTTGAGCTGGCCTAGTATACTATGGAGTTTTAGTAGGATGCGAAGTCAGCTCCTGCTGGTTTAGTTACCACTGACGTGACGCCTACTGTACCTCTATAAACTGTGGAAGTCTTTGGCTGAAATGCTGAAAGAACTTGCCGAAATCAAATAAACAATAAGGTAATTAATATACACTAAGGTAAACATAAATACATCAAATCAAAGCAAACTAACCAAAGTGCACTGTGTGTACAATACAGTATGAGCAATGAACCTTGACCCCTGACTACTGGGTCGCGACCAGACAGGACAGTTAATTGTTCTAGCAGATTTATTGCACTATTGCAGCGTTATTTATCGCGTGTGGCCAGATTTAGTAGACAAACTAGACTCGTTTGTGAGCGTGTTAGTGCAATGGACCTGAAATTATACTTTTATTGCTACCCATTGGATTTTTATTTGTGGGGTGGGAAATCATCAAATAATCCCTCCAGCTCTCGAGCAGAGCGGACAGTCAGACTTCTACTGACTAAAAACCACAACCCGCAGCCCCGATTCACCTAGTCATTCCAGATAGCCTTTTAGACCACTTTGATTCTTAAGGGGTTTGCACCTTGACCTCGGTTATTTAATTCCCCGCGAAGATTTGTTCTATATACATCTTTGTAATGGATTTATCGGTAGATCTCCATAATATATTTCGTATAAAGTAAAAGATTTAACAATCTTCTGCCGTTATCCCAATTTATTAGGGGTCTGCGCAACATTTGTCGTCTTCTTCCATACTTCTCTATTACCAGTAACTACATTTTCCTCATTCCTTTGCATCACATTATCCAAACCATATTATAAATATATAGTAAAGTATTAGATTAGATGATAATAATAATTGTATGGTTTACCCTAAGAACCAGGATCACCGACGTAGCTCTCAGAATATGTTATCGAAGTGGCAGTGGGCAGGCCATATTGCTCGAAGAACACTAGGAAGTGTCGAAGGGGGGGCGTTTTGGGGGACTGTCTCTTGTAAATAAGTAAAGTAAAGTAAATTTTGACGTTCGAAAAGTGCTGATTATCAGCCTAGTTTGAATAAATGAGTTTTGATTTTGATTTTTTAGAACCGACAACCGATGGGGAAGAAAGGTTCTCGAGTGGCGACCACGAACCGGAAGACGCAACGTTGGTAGGCCTCCCACCAGGAGGACCGACGACGTCGTGAGAGTCGCGGGCAACCGGTGGATGCAAACGGCCGGGTGGCCTTTGTACAGCAGTGGACGTCTTATGACTGATGATGATGATGATGATGAAGGGGAAGTGCTAGAGTAGCCAGCGAAATTCAAATGTTCACGTAACGTTTTATGAAATAGTGTTTCAATGGAATTAAATGGTCTGCAAGGGTTGTATTGATGATTTAAGTGATTCTAATTCGTTAAATACATACATGTTTCGGTTTCAGATTATGTTTATTCAACCTACAACCTATGTAATAATATTAAAAGGAAGATAAGTTTATTTCCCCATAAGAGCCACCATGGTGTTTTCCTCTTAACAGAATCTGTTGTAAGAATGGTCTTTTATGCAATGTTACACGATTCCTTAGCAAAATTGTACAACTTAGGTACTCGAAACTGGTGCTTGTTAAGTCTATCATCATTAAAATCTCTTGAGCACCGTCTATTGCGAAAAAAAACATGTAGATTTTGGAAAAGGTTTGAATGAAGAAACGAGTGCCGTTGGCCAGCAGTTGCACACAAAATAATCCGGCAAAGCAAAAAAGTTGTGCTTAACCTAAAATGAATAGACCATAATCCGTTTCATAATCGCATGCAACTATCCATAAAACGCATTCACGTGATCTAGGTGTATCCTCGACAAATAAAAGTACGGAGCCTACTGCATCGGAACTGGCCTTGCTCCACTGACCCAAAAACACCGGTTCATGATCACCTACACCACCGGATAATACTTTTTGTACGAGAAATTATATTTTAGACTTTCATTTGAAGGATAAAATGTTGAATCATAACTTTGGCTTGGATTTTGATAAGTCTGTTTTGAGTATTCAGAAATAAGTCATGAGTTCAGTCTATCCATTGCAATTGCGACAAATGAACACTATGTACCGTATAGCTCTCCATGTTACTTGAGAAATTTAACTTTAATATTTTATAAACTAAGGGTGATTTATGGGTAATTGTTTCTGAAGACACTAGAGATCCAACCTGACAAAGTTATTCGTAACAGCTAAAAATACTTTTTGTTGCAGGTAGGTTCAAAATCAAAATCAAAATATTTATATTTCACATAGCCCTACATGGACACTTATGAAACGTCGACAAAAAGGTGCAGGTTGGTATCTATAATACCATTACTATTAATTAATATAAGATTTATTTCCATTATTTTTATCCTTGATGACCTTAAGAATATAAAATAAATCAGACTGCTACGGCTGAGTCGTATCTATAGTTACACCCAGGGATAAAGAATCATTGGGCTTTCCATCACAAAATTGACCAGTACCAGTGACTGGGTCTGTGCCCGGTTGATGGCAATAGGCTTGTAAGAGTAACCTTTGGAGTTTCTTGCCGGTTCTTCTCCTTAGGAATCGACCAATGCACCGAACCGTGCCCCCTTTTTTTATGTCGACGACTGTCGAGGCCTATGTGAAATAAAATATTTTGACTTAAATACATGTGCCACACAATAACAGGTGGCATGTGTCACATGGAACATGGAGGTAACCAAAATTGAATTAAAATATATTTTATTTTCCAACATAACTTACAAACCATAATGTCTCTTTTTACTGCAGTTCCTCAAAATCAAAAATAATAATACTTTATTTCAAATGGGGATGTATTAAATGCCGGCAAAAAGGTGAGGTCCTGAGTCCCTGAACGCCAAATGTAACCCTATTCTGGGCTCTTCTCGCATATAAATACGGCTGGGCTGTTACACCACAAGTCATCCAGAAGACCATTGCGGAATATACCACCGCAGTATTCACCAGGTGACGCATTGTCTGGCTGGTTTTGACTAAATTTACTGAAACCCGCTTCTGTTAATGTTTGACCTGAAAAAAGTTTCTATGTTACTTTTGCATTGTTATTTGGATTTAATATATCGACTATTCTTCGTTTGTGCAATGTTCTGTGCAAAACCGTCTGTAGTCAAGATTTTGGTCTTTTATTTTTCATTGCCGTTTTTTTTTATTTCATAACCGGTGGGCCCGTTCTCTTTCTTCCTACAAAGCTCTCTGTTTTGTACAATTTCTGGCTCACAAACATGATCAGATCGTCACACCAACTATACCGCTGGACACCCCGTCGGCGATGCTCACCTTCAGGCGTCCAGTGAGCAACGATTCTTGCCACCTCTCCGGGTGCATGCGTATGACGTGATCAGCCCAGTCCTAATTTGTTTTCCAGCTTGTCTTTTTTAGGGTTCAGTACCCAAAATGTTAAAACGGGACCCTATTACTAAGACTGCGCTGTCCGTCCGTCTGTCTGTCACCAGGTGGTATCTCAAGAAGTTAAATTTCAACTGTCTAGCTATCGCGGGATAGATAAATTTTAGAGACAGTTTAATTTTCAAAAATAATGTATTTCTGTTGCCGTTTTAAATAAGAACAAATGCTAAAAGAAAAATAAAGAAAATATTTAAGGGCATTCCCATACAACAAACGCGATTTTTTTTGCAGTTTTGGTACGGAACCCTTCATGTCCGACTCGTAATTGCCCAGTTTTTTAACTTCAACCTCACCGACTTAATGGAACGCAAGTTGTTGTTTCTAACGCGATCTGATCGCTTGTCACCTATTATGCTGCGCTCCATCGCCCGCTGGCAAATCTTAAGCTTGCACTGTTATTGTTCGGAAGAATATTTGAAGAAACACAAGAACATTTTAATTACCATGAATAGTCCTCCAATCAAAAGTTTCGCCCCAATTATGAAAGCCGATAAAAGCTATATCTTTCTGGAATGGTCCAGCCATCTGAGATGCAGGGTGTCTGCCGAAGAGTTCTTTGAGTACTGTAGATTCGACTTCACTGTTTACGATAGCGAGATGACCGCGTTCAGCTGAACATGCCATGAATGCTCGGGAGAAAGTTCTTGGAACTGTATGAAACTTATAACATTTTCCAGTTCTTTTATCCAAGCTGTATTCTGAAAATAATTGATAAGTTAATTCGATCGTGGGCTGGGGAGTAATAATAATAATAATAATCATTCTTTTATTTCAATCACTCAGTGGATCATATGATAGCGTACATTCAATTAAAAAACTAGAAAAACAAAACACAACACAAAACTACATTAAAAATAAAATAAAATTAAATGGCAATGTCAACAAATTAAAATCAATCATACATGTCACATTTTTGAAAATCAAAAAGTAATTATTAGTAAAACAATTATTAAATAATATAACAATTATTATATAATGGTGTCTATTTAAATGCAAGAGGCAAAGTGTACATAAACACAACCTGAAGAGACTGTGTTGTGTAATATTGCATTTTTAATAATAATCTGAAAGCTTAATACAGTACACACACAGACTATTAGGCTATTTTTACGTCTTCTGGATATTAGAATAACTCAATAATACCTGGATCGTGGGTGCCACACTCATTGACTACTTGTTGTTTCTCTGAGCGGTAACAGATGTACGGGCGAGTCTCTTCACAGCAATGATCTGCCAACTCTCCATTGCAATTCAATGTGATACAATTTTCTTTGTTGTCTTTATTATCTGGCTCATTTTTAGACCATGTCACTTGAATTTCTGAGAGCGGTGTACCTGTATTTTTTTATGTTGAAAACTTTTTCAATTTTGTATCGTACTGAACATTATTTTTTAACGATTTCTGAACAGAGTACAGAGGTTAAAAAAACAGGATGCAAGGTAGGCACAGGGGTCATACAGGGTTAAGTTTATTTGATATTGTAATACTCTCTAAGACTAACCTTCAATCGTATAATAATCTTCTTGGGAGAAAGTGGCATGAATTCCAGTAAATATCTCATTTTTCATATTTGCCGTATTTATGATGTTTATCATTTCAGCACGTATTTCTGGTGTAGTTGGAGAAGCAAGAACAGCACCTGATGACAAAATAAAATAAAAAAGATCTCGCCAATTATCCTGGAAAAAGTATTGTTTAATTATTAAGCACTTTTGTCGAATTCAAATAAAATAGTTCCCACATTGGGTCAGTATTATGTTTGCGCGGTTGATTTTTCTTTGCTTATTATTACTAAATTATTATTACTCACCTTCCAAGGAGCATCGTAAACGGGCATTGAACCAAGTTTCTGGTACAACGTAGTATTTATACCATGCTCGGGCTTTTGAACTGTACTGATAGTGGCACCTGGATGATCCCTCTTAAAAGGAAAGCAAAATAATTTCTTTAACATTACGGCTGTAAGTCCCCCCCAAGAGTTGTTCTCCTAGTAAAACTTTATTTCAAATACTAGAATACAAAATTATTTTACAAAAGTAATAATTGATTTATCCAATGATCTAACAAAATTAAAGACAGCTTACCAATAAAATTCAAGCCGAATAGTAACACAAAATATTTGAAACAAGACTTCATTTTGTTAAGACTCAGAAGCAATATATGGCTAAACAATTATTTTAAGTTTTATTTATAGGCAATTCCAAGAATTATATTGGCAGACTAATGACTCGTTGTCAACTGCAAAAAGATTGTCTTCATTTCATTGAATAATTGTTTTATTTGCAACACTGTTATCATACAACTGGTTATTATGCACCTTGTTCGTCTGTGGTAATGCAGTTTAGTGTCAATCTATATTTAACTGTAAATTGGGCAACTTACGTCTGAAAGTTGTGGAGCACAAAAGTCATTTGAAGAATATCAAATGCGAAAGATTCTACCGGTGCAATTGTTTGGAAACAGTTTCCGGTGCGTCTCGATTAGTATAAAAAACATTGAAAGTTAATTAAAAACAGGTTTCATTGAACATCCTTTCTGTAATGTTTAGGGTTAATATCATTGCAGGTACATATAATTCCTTTTATTATACCGTCTTCGCGAATGTATAATAAAGCGCGGGTCTTTGGCTTATTCAAAATTAAAATATTTTTATTTCACATAAGCCTACATGGGCACTTATAAAACGTCGGTAAAAAGGGGCACGGTTCGGTGCATTGGTCGATTCCTAAGGAGAAGAACCAGCAAGAAACTCCAAAGGTTACTCTTTTAATCTTTTAAAATCGTTTGGGTTAACAATAAGGTATAATACGCACATGCAGACCATGCAGATTAATGTCTGAGATGGTCTTTTGAAGATTATTGACTATTGAGATTATTCTATTCAGATTATTGACTACTCAGATTGACTATAATAAAAAATATGTAAAGAGCTGTTCCAAAACAGTTGGGAGTTGTGGAGGTAAGAGAGGCAGTTGCGCCATGTAAAATAATAGTATTTAGCTGCATCCAGAAAGCCGACCCCAATATATTATATTATATGTAGTTGGGAAAGGGCTAGAAAGATGATATTGTGTAGTTTTATGTACTAAATGGCGGCTATGTTCAACAGGGATCCATTCTTGTCATTGAGCTGGGCACAATCGAACCCAGCAGATCGCAAACTTATTGATAGCGCTTGCAAGTACTAGACCACCAACATAAATCAAACCTACTTCAAAAACACAAAAAAAGAACATCTGAAGAAGAATCAGCTTCTGAAGTCAATGACTTTTGTTTTTCGTTTTTTGAACGTTAGATTTATTGTTTTCTGACTTCCCCATAGTTGATTTGGCATTGCAAAAACACCATTCAACAAAGTAATTATAGTAAAGGTTTTAATTTTTTTTTCAGATTGACATGCAGATAGTCTGACATGGCAGGCAGAGTTAAATAAATAAGACAATTTAATTATACTCCTCATTTAAATCAATGTTTTTAATTACTTTAAGAACAGTCTTGCATTGTTTTTTTTAAATTAAAAATACTGTGATCGTGGTAATTTTGTGTTTATAAATCTATTTTTACTTTTACAGTATTTATCTTCCTACAAAAGTATTAAAACACTGACCGAAAGAAACTTATTTTTCTTTTGTAAAATCGTATCTATAGCAAGCATTGTCATTGAAAAAAATCAATGATTTTTTTTCTTATTTTGAATGTATTGTCTAAATAGCTAAATGCAATTGTTATAAGTAATCACACATGAAAATGCATAATCTAAGCACTCCATAAAACGTTTCTGGGTATAGTCAAATGAATATTAAGATGCTCGAATAATACTGGCTAATATTTGGCGCTGTAAAGTTGGTAAACATTTCTGAAATTATCCTAAAATACCAAACACTGGCTTTAGTTCCTTGGACAACTATAAAGCTTGAACTACCCGCGACACTCATCCTGCAATACTAAGAAATCTTTCCTTACTTTTTCGTATTTCCTAATGAAGTCAACGTACTCTTTCAAAGGCGTTATTAAAAAGTAATCCGTCTGAGCTGATGTGTTCAAATCAGTGTCCGGCTGCTCGTGTCCTTTCAGACTACAATGGTGAGTGTAAGTGAGAGATGACTTCAATCTTAGTGATGGACCCGTCCTGTCTGCGGAACTATGTCTAATAGTTCACTGAACTGATGACCTTTGGGAACATATTTCATCACACCTGTAATCTCTGAAGTGTTAGGCAGAGCTGTACTTATTAGTATACCCACATATCTCCAGATGTTTTTAATTCCCACGTAATACGGGGCCAGCCAATTGCTATCACCTAGCTACAAATTCAGGCTCTTTGGCTGCTGTTGCGCAATTCCTAAAGGAAAATTTACCCAAACCGAGAATCAAACTCAAGATCGAAAGCTCAGCAGTCTTGCTTGCGATTACTAGACTACTACAGGCTGGTAGAGAGAAGAATAGGTAGGTATTAATTCATTGTTTTTTGTTAGTAGTTATAAAGTCTACATTTAATGAACATCCTGCTGACAGGAATCACGTGTCGAGTATAGGATTGATTGAGGTTGCATGGTACCTTAGAATTATCGCTGAAGATGAAAGTGGTGAAGTGAAGGTGGGACTTCACTTCACCACTATCATCTTCTGCTCATTCTGTCTGGGGAACTGTGTCTGAAGGTTTCTAGAATTTTCCGCCTTTGTAAAGTATTGGGAAGTGTCAGTAGAATACTGCCCAGAGCGGCATCTTTCAGATAAATGAATATTTATCTTGAAGATGCCGCTCTGGGCAGAGCGAAAGTGAGTGTCAGACTTCTATCGACTAAAAACCAACCATGTTCCTTCTTTGCCTTTTGTGTCGAGGCCGCGGTATCTCTTTCGAACAACCCGCAGCCCCAACGGGAAACCCGCAGCCTCGACGGGTAGTAGCTTCAGAGCGCAAGGGAACCGTTTGATTTGGCGAGAATATTTTTTTAGGCAGATTGAGCATATGATTCCAAATAAAAATAAAAAAATGAATTTATAGCAATAATCGTGAGAAATGCCTCAGAAATGTCATCTAGAAAATAAGCACCAGCCGTTTAATAAATTACTTCAATAACAAAACATAAATTGGTCCTAAGAAATGAGATGTTTTAATTAATACGTTGGACATTATTGATAATGACCCAAAGCATCCAATTCAAGTGCAGTTGATCTTAAGCTGGCTATTAATCATAGAGTAATTTTACTTGTCACAGCGCCATTGTCTAAGTTATTCAAGCTATGGTTAATTACTTGATTTTGTTCTACATAGTATGATAAGAATCAATAGGGATGTTTACTGAATAAAAACAATATAATTCTAATTAGTCCGTCTGATAGATTATCGAAAAATATTGGATACGAATTTTTTGTTTTATCAAATCAACAACAATTTACGAAGATAAAACGCGTCAAAGATTTGAGTGGGAATTTGTGACGTCACTAACCGCTAAGAAATGTCATACTAATGTCTTAGAATATGACGTCACACGAGTTTTCAAAGCCCTTTATCGTCTTCATTGTTTGTTTACGTGAAAAAAGAAAAAATACGTATCCAATATTTTTTGGAAGTCTATCAGACGGACTAATTAGACTTTTTCTGTTGGGATGATGATATACGTAACATCACGCCTGTTTTGTACATCAGAGGTGTACCTAATAGGACACCCACATTTCGCCTGTAATATTTAAGTTACATGTAATAGAGGGCGACCCCATTGCCATCAACCAACTCTGAAAAATCCTGATGGAACAACCCAAGGACAATTTTTCTGACTCGGGAATGGAAACCAGGACCACATCCTCACCAGTGGCACTTCATACCAGTTGAAAAAAATGGAGTCAATGATATATTATCAATTCAGAAACAGTTTCACGACACGGTTGGCGCAGTGGCTGAGCGATTGGACTGCTGCGCTGTGTGTCGCGGGTGCGATACCCGCACGGAACATATATTTGTATGGCCTACAGATAGTTGTTCCGGGTATTTGTGTGTGAGTTTATATATTTGTAAACACACCCACTATACAGGAGAAATTTCTAGTGTGGGGCAAAGTTTTTTAAAAATAAAAGATTGTTAAGTTATCCTACATGATCTTAGTGATGCCTGCTTATCAAGTCAATGTTGTTAATTATACTTTTGTAATATCGTTGACTGGTAATAGGGATTCAAATCGATTACATCTGTGGAAGTGGTTTATAATTTTATCTTCTTCAACTAGAAATAAGGTGATAATCTTCAAACAGCCGAGCAATGAGCATAGCTAAAAACACTTTTGAAAAGACTCCTTTCAAACGATACCTAAGTAACTAAATCAAAATCGGTCCATCCATTCAGGAGCTTTATTGCTACAGACAGACACACACTTTTAACTTTTAACAACCCTCTATTTTGGCCGGGGGTTAAAGAAAACGAGTATTGTATAATTGTAACAGTAGGTAGTTAAATAATTGTTGTTCACTTATTAGTTAGTAGACTGGTTCATTGTTATACCAGAGTAGGTAGTTTCATATTATTTTAAGCTCATAACACTAGACAAACATAATTATGAAATACTCTGATAACTATTTATAGTAATAAATACATTTAAAGAACAAAATCTGTGTTTATTTTGCATTAATAATAAAATAACACTAACAAACAAAATTAATAACGCCAAAGAGGCCCCAGATCAGCATAATGCCACATGGAAACACAGTGTGTACCACCTGGCGCTGATTTATTGAACCCAGTTGCACCTTAAGCCTTAGAATTCATAGATTAAAATGTTAGTTCAGATTTCAATCCGATAAGTAAACCAACTATTCTTAACCCTTTACAGCACCTTACAGGTACTAGGTAGAAACATGCGTATAATACACCAATAGAACGCCTGATCAATTCACAGAGCATCTTAATGTTTTATCCCATATCGTAAAATGATGTTATTACCAGGCGTTCTGCGTCACAGTTTGTCTCCATTATAACGATGTATTTTATCCATTTTATGCTGATTTGGTACAATAACATAGTGTTCTTGTTTAGCCTTATTACACGTTGTATTATAACATTTTCATAACTTCGGCATTACTGGTCGACTACGAGTTTTTTTGTTGCTTTCAAGTATCTACAGGTCAAATTTATTACCATGAATTCTATATCATACTATTCCATGTATCTTCTGTAGAAGTTGTGTTTAGTGGACGTCATGTCTAAATAATAACAGCTCGATTGCTTGCCTAGGTTAGTCCGTGGATGGATGGCCACCCATGTACATAACGAGTTTTCTTCGTGCCTCGCAAAGCACTTACTTTTGTAGATGTTTGACACTCATTGAAAGGAGTCAATGGCCAGTGGTGGTAGTCAGTGCTATTCATCATCAGCCATAAGACGCCCACTGCTAGACATAAGCCTCCCTCATAGAACGGCAGCCTACCGTTTGCATCCACTGTTTGCCCGCGACTCTCACGATGTCGTCGGTCCACCTGGTGGGACGCCTTCCAATGATGCATCTTCCGGTTCGTGGTCGCCACTCAAGAACCTTCCTTCCCGATCGGTTGTCGGTTCTTCAAGCGATATGACCTGCCCATTGCCACTTCAACTTGCATATTCTGAGAGCTGTATCGGTGACCCTGGTTCTTCAGCGTATTTTCAGTGCTATTACCATGAACTAACTGGGTTATGCAGCTCAGAGAGACAGTCGCTCCATATAAACTACTAGTGTTCAGCTGCATCCAGCGGGCTTGGAACCCGGCTCTAACATAGTTGGAACAAGGCTAGGACGATGATATTGTGAATTTTATGTTTACGATAAGGACTTAAAATTCTGACGAACGATACTTATAAGAACAGCAATGTATCTTAGTTAAATATCCAACTTTATTGTACAAGCAATCTGTTGCGATTGATCGTATGACTGATATTTCAACAAATACGAACTGATTCAACGTATACCTACAGTAGACAATCTACTTGTCTCTCACACCAAAACAGATTGCAATGTTTATTTTTGCAGGCGGCGGTATCCAATACCACTATTTTTCAATTCTCTGATCTTCTCTTTTCAAAACCAGTTTCTTCAGGCATATGCGATCCTAAAAAGGAGGGTTGTTTAAGAAGGTTTTTTTTTTCATTTTATGGGACTAAGGCATATTACGTAAATTCTATAAAAATATGGAGCTTGCTTATTGCCTTCCGACTCCAACATCCAAAACCGAGGTCAGTACTAAGAAATTCTTGGAAGAAAAATTCAATAACACTGCCTGAACTGGGAATCGAAGCCAGAATCAAATGCTGAGCGGCAGCCCCCACCAACGAGGTATCATAAAGATTCTTTAGTTTGGTTTGTGTTTCGCAACCGATTTCGATTTTGATATTCTGTGTAATGCGTAAAAACTCCTCTCATTGATAAGAGGCCATGTCCCAGCAGTGGGAACACTACAGGCTGATTATAGTGCAAGGAATTGGGAAATATTCAATAAAAGAATGGTGGCATAATTTTTTACATTTTATTTACTCGACATACAATGGTGTTTGCATGTTATGTTAATATTAATCCAATATGATTTGTTATCTAAGCTGTAACTGCAAAAACTACTATTTTTTACTGCCATGGCTAAACACACACATTTTCAATAATATATTTGTAAATAAAACCATTCACAATAGACCACAAATTGTTTCAAAACAAAAAAAAAAACAAAAATAATCATGGTACTTTTACCTAGATAGGTATAAGTACCTACCAAATAAGTTTTTTTAATTATGTGATATAAATTTATTTGCATGTTTTCAAAAGGAATATTATCTTAGTCTAACTTTGTTTTTTCTCATAATATTGTGGTCTATTAAAATGACATTACTTCTAATGGGTCTAAACAGAGTGAGGTTTGTGAAATTTACATTTTATTAAACACCTAAGTATTCAAACTTATTATTATTTTAATAAATAATTCAGTTTTTCAATATTGTGCATCTTTTCTAATATGTTACTAAAAAGCAAATGATTGCAAATCTTGTACAAAAACAACGAAAAAGAATAATTTTATCTATTTTCCAAATAAGTAAGAATTGTAGCTTTATATATTAATATATTATAAATTATTGAAATTGACGAATTAAACTTTACAGAAACCTACAAATTCCTTAAGTAATAAAACCCTGAAATTATTCTGCAATTTTTCTTGTGGTATTTATAACAATTTATTTTCTAAAAATAAACTAAAATAAAGTATTTTATAAGTACTAAGATAACAAATAAAACAGTTTACTAATCGAAATATTTAATTATATATTTGCTACTAAATGTATTTAATTAAAAGATCCTTATTTTCACAATAAATAAACCAAAGAAAAAGTTTGATAGAAAATATCAAGTGAAATGCTAAGGGAATCAGTGATAAACCGTTGGGATCAGTCTGGACTTCCAAAATGATTCATGAGCTACTTAAGTGGAGAAACGGTACAATTTATCTCATACGAAAACTAGATAAGTAAATATATCTGGACAAGGAAAAACAAATTGATACTAATCACAGCTTATTCAAAGCATCTTGGTACGTGAAAGGAAAACTTGCTAAGAAGAACTATATTTTTATACTACGTGAAATGTAATAAAAAGTATCCAAAATGTCTGAAATCTTTACAAAGTAAGTAATAGAACTATGACAAATTTCTAAAAAAAAAACATTGAACTGGGAGGTTACTTTCATTGATATGTTGGTAAATTGTAAGGAATATAGTCAAAGTTTCATATGTCAAAAATTGCTTCGGTTACAATATATAGGAATCTTGTGTTGACTGGAATATTTTAAACTTGCTAATTTAATTACAAATATACTCTTGAATTTACGTATTCCTAACAGTAGATACCCAAAAAGATGTTAGTAATATCTCATAATTAAATTGGCAGTTTTACACTAAAAAAGCTTACTAAACTTCTAAAAATCACCTAACATTGCTTAAAACATCAAACTTCTATATTACATAATTGTACAGTATATTTTTTACATTTATAAATTCTAATAAACGGCTATACTACAAGCATTATGCTATTTATACTACATTATTAAACCATTTTAATGAAATAACTATTACAATTTTTCATAACATCAAACAGTTTAAGATTACGAGAAGAAATATTTCGTTATATGCATTTAACATTTTAATGACTAAATCAGGTCTCACATTATTATTATTACACATAATAATTATTAAACACTATATCTAACACCAAACACAGCAAATAAACAACAGCAATATTATACAGAAACGCTTCTATTTATTATACAAATAAAAATTAATAGTAATCGTAATATATTTATTTATTGTTCTAATTCGATTTATTTACAAAGAATTATATTATACCAATTATTTTGTATAAATATATGTATAATTATCGAACAATTTAGATTATAAAATAACGCGTCGTAGTAGACATTTTATAAGTATACGTACAAAACTATTTATTAAGAGCAGACATTTATAATTATGTATATTGTATTATTATGTTTATATTACTCACGCTTCGTTTATCTGAGGCTTAGTAAAATCTTGCATAATTACAAGAATCTGTGTGCGAACTAGACTAATCTTAGTTAGTGAGTAAGCCGACGGTGTTGCCTTGCTTACTTACAACTTAAGCATTATAAAATACTTGTGCCACCTTATTATCAATTGCTTTTATAATTTTCTAAATTCAAAATAAAGTAAGGAAAAAAGTAACTTTCCAGAATTTAAAGTTATTGATGAATTAATAATACCAATTATTTGTTTTTTATTATAATTTTACTAAGCCTTAGTTAAAAAGGTAGCAATGATAGTATACAACTACTATCGATAGTTAAATGCGTGAAAATATTATATTTAAAAGTTTAATACTATATTATTTTAAATGTAATATATCATTCATACAATCATTATTATTGTGTGTATCATTTACAAACATGATACAAGCCTACATTTTGAAAATGAAAGCTTAATTTTCTAAAGTAAAAGTTACCGTTACTCTAAAATTATAACTTGTTTTGATTTGAGTAAAAAACTGTTTGTATGTCATCTTAAACTACTGGACCAATTTTGATAAATATTTGTGTATGAATCTTTCCTCGCCCTGGAGTATTGACTGCCAGCAGTTGTTCAGGGCAGGAACATGGTTTATTTATCATTTTCAAGTACCTACTTACTCAAGATGACATGCCCAGCATGACTCTTCCCTCTCTACATATTGCCTTTACATTCCTTTTTTATTACTTTTTCGTTTTCTTGAAAACAATGTCTAAAAGATTTATTCAAGCTCTACAAATGATACATTTTCATGAACATAAAAATTAAGGAAACTTTTTAAGGAAACAATTTAAAATGATAAGAAAATAATGGATTTAAATAAGCTAGGGTTAAGCTTAAAATTACAAAAATAGTCGAATTTAAAATCCATTTACTATCACACGAATTATCCTTTTGAAGGAGTCCAGCAATTATATCAGTCTTGCAAGCTTCGACTTCGTCTTTGATATCCTACACAACAAAAACAAATGCTGCACATATGCTGCAGTGCTGAAAAAAAACTATTGAAACACCGAAAAAAAAGTTAGACGAAACTGCACTAGAGAAACATACATTCCCTAAAAACTATCGCTCCATTCAGATGTTGTTTAGTATAAAAATATTTTTTGTTTTTATATTCATTTTGTTACAAATAAAACATTCCGCCTAAATATAGTATAAGAAACTGTGCGGTTATCGAAAACATCTCATATAATAGGAATTTAATTTTAGGATATAATATGCAATAAATTATTATGTACCATTATATCACTAGTAAAGTTTCTATCTTTAGTGAGAAATAAAAATACGACTAGTTTTTGGATGAGTAACCAGCAAATCATTGGTTTTATATATCACAATATAAATTAAACAGTAACTAACTTTTGAAGAAATAAATACCACTATGTATTTGAAAAACAAGAATTGTATACCAACATGCAAAAGTCCTCGTTTATTTCAATATCTACAGTATATCTAACCTAGAAATTTCCAAAATACTTTTATTTCCCACTTTCAATTTATTATTATTTAAAAATATATTATTATTGGGTATTTTTGTGCATTTTAAGCGGCCGTCAGCCTGTGCTTAGCGCAGACTCTCATTACTTACATAAGTCTACCTTCTAAAATTATTTTTACTTTACAATCGTGACTTACAAGAAGCTCATCTGTTCATTTTGACAAGGACATGCAGATTTTTTTTCGGAAAAGCAAACGAAACGAACGAAAAGTAGTAAGTATACTTTGATTTGTGCACAGATGGACAATAATATGAAAAGTAACAATAATATTAAAATAATAATATATTATAAGTACTTCAATTTAATTCACCGTCTTCGTCAGCCTTAAATATATATAATAGAGGTAACATTATGCATGAGAAATAAAACATAAAAATGACGCATGTCCAAGTCAAAAATCCACATTTTTATCAACAACGTTAAATATTTCTCCAAGAACCTAGTCACGCTTTAACGAGCGTTTAACAAACGTACTACTTTAATCCTATGTACATAGCGCCTTTCCTAAATTTTCTTTTAAAAATCGTTTTAAATTAATACCATCTAACATAATATTTTAAACGATCAACTTATATGTGTAATCAACATGTTACTATATTTATAAATATAAAAAAAATCATTTTTAAACAAATAACTGTACTTACTTGTTTTTTTTTTTAATTTCGAAAGCTTATTTTCTACAAAATATTATTTTTGTACTGTCAGTAGTGTTTTGATTCAGATTTTTTTTATTTTGTATTTTTCTTTTTTTAGTTTTAGTAAGAAACAGCAATGGTTTTAATGTATATAACGTCAAAAGAGATATGGGATTATTCGATTAAGAAAAAATTATTAAAGAAAAAATCCTTTCGTACACAAGAACAGGATTTATAATTTGTACTGGATTAAAATCATGTTATTATGTAACAGAAAATCATGAATAATTATGTTATTTTATATTTATCAATATTTTAAAAAATAAATTAAAATTACAAAATCGTTTTACATTTTTGTGCTCGCTGTGCGTTGCCTCCGTACGCTCCTAACATTATTACAATTAGTGTAAAAATAAAATCTCCTTAAAACATTTAACCGACTTACGTATAAAAGTTACAAGTTATTATAGATACCTACTAGCATTATTAAAAAACACTGATTATGTTCACTTAACTATTCTATGCTAGTCCGAATGTCCTAAACTGTTCCCGCACAAGACAACACCAAACTGTTGAAATAAAAACGTACAATAGAAAATGTCGTATTGTGTCGATATGCTGAGACGCGTCTCCCGGCCGCTCGCGGCGCAGGTGCCCGACGCAAAGCCGACCATGGCTCTAATTCAAAATCCAAAGCGCACTTCTTCACGTCTTACACTCCCGTATGGTTGTAGATGAACGACACGGCGTTCTTGTCAACGGGAGGAGATCGTCGAGTGATCGATGGATGATTGTTATTATTGTAATGCCATGATTTTCTCGTTGATGTGCTCGATGACTGCAGAGCAATGGTCTCGTAGTAGCGTAGCCTTCCACAGCACTTCCTACTCTTGATGATCGCAACGAAACCCTTTCTGTACTTCTTGTTGAAGAACGCGTACAGGATGGGGTTTATACAAGAGTTGGAAGCACCCAGCCATTGGGCAAGAGGTGTTACAACAGGAAACATCTCTTCCTCCCACTTTTGGATTGGTCCACCAAGTTTAATCCTTGCAAAGATTAGATACAGCGGGAACCAGGACAGGACGAAAAGTATAACGACAGCGACCAACATTTTGACGACTTTGACTTTAGATTTCTGCTGCATTCTTTCCATCTGAGCGTCTTGTGTATCCGTGGGGATCGATCTTCTCCAGACTTTAATCCAGATTAGGATATAGCACATTGTGATGAGTACCATGGGGAGAATGTAGCAGAAAATAAGGTTACCAATGACGAAGTAGAGGACTTCACTGATGGGGTTAGGCCAGACATCGAGGCAGAGCCGAACGTTGGGGTTATCGTCGAAAACCACGACCAAATCGAAGAAGAAGACCCATGGAGTGGTGACACTGATGGCGAATATCCAGATAAAGACGATCATCATTCTCGCGCGGCGTTTGGTGATTTGGCATTTCAAGGGCCACCAAATGGCCAGGAATCTGTAACAAAGAAAATACGTTGTTAAATAAACATTCGATACTTCGAGTCAATTGCCTTTTTTTGAGTTAACGGTAAAGTTCCATCGCTATTAAATGACGAATTTCGGCAAAAAGACTGAAAAAAGCGTTAAATAAGCCTTTAGATCCATTGTAATAAAGGTAATAAATATTTATATAATAATTTAAACCAAGCAACGGTGCCATCCATCAATTCTACAATTATATTTAATATGAACAGCGACAAATTCAGCGATCTGTTATAAATCGCTAAATTCGTCTCCGTTCAACCCCGCAACCTGAAAATAAATTAATTGAAAAACAGATTTATAAATAAACGGATCGATTGTCTTAGATACTTAATAAAAACCATGATTGAATTTCGATCTAAGATTGCAAAACTAAGAAGACTTTAAACTAAACGACTGTGTGTGATGACGCCCCCGCATACATAAAACCGAGTAATTATGTTGAAACGACGAACGAATAATTAAGAACAAGACGACGGTCAGTCTAATTCTTCATAATCTAAAACGTAAGGTAAAAAAGCGGGCTCAAAATGGCGCTATAAAATTTAGTAACTTTATTTTAAAATGCACCAGTCATTCCAAATACAGCTGATCAATTTTCCGATGCACCAACCCCTTAAAACGGACTCCCACAATTAAGACGCGATATTTCCATCTCAAAAATAGACGCTGAAGCATTACCGTGTAATGGCGGAGGATATCGCGCGGAAGAAGTAAACCCAGCCATGCGAGAGGCAGTTAAGTGTCTGATAGATTAATTGGCTTACGGATAAAAACAGGGCTGGGCTAGGGTGCTAGGGTAATGGGAGCTCGTCTCGGGTTTTTATTGAAATTGTTTTTGTGATCTCGTTATGTTTTGTTCGGGTTTCATTTAGGTTACATTGTGGTAAAGTGATTTTCTGTCATTTTATGGACATTTCAACTGAAAATTATGCGTAAATTTATAAACGGCGATAATCGGGCAATTTGACTATTAGAAAATTTGAATTTTAGTTCATTAAACATGTTTTGGATGTCGCTTTTATTCGTACTTATTTTGAATGGCTCCAATATTTAATATTGTGGAAAAAAGGTTTTTTTTTTCACAAATACATTCAGGCTTGAATGCAGGAAATTTGAAAATAAGCCTGCTATATGCAACCAAACTTTAACTGCACACATATTTCTCCCGTCTACGGGGCATCCTCCGAAGATGATAACTCTTTGAAATCATGCATTACAAATTACCATTCGGCCGGGTAATTGTAATGCAAGTTTCCATAACTTCTGCTTCTTTGGCTCCTGGATTCGCAAAAACACAAGTTTTAATAGCCAGTTATCGAATTCGGTGTACTAAATTGGAGCATTTGAAGTTTTGGGTGAATGTGCGCAGATCAATTATTTTGTTGGATGAATTCTGGTGGCCTTTTTTTTTTTTTTTTTTTTTTTTTTTTTTTTTTTTTTTTTTTTTTTTTTTTTTTTTTTTTTTGGTGGGTGTAAAATCATCGAATAACCCCTCCCGCTCTTGGGCAGAGCGAAAGGGAGTGTCAGACTTCTACTGACTAAAAACCACCCATGTTCCTTCTTCGCCCTCTATGTCGAGGCCGCGATAACCGTTGGACTACCCGCGGCCCCGACAGGCGTCGGCCCTTTCGGGCCCCTCCCATGTTGCTGACATCTCTTTGAGGCGCGCGTGGAACACGAACGCGCCGTCGACACGGCCTGTTTTCGTCGTGAGACGGACGGACGGCGAGTTAGCCCATCACTCACCGTCCACAGGCCCGCGTCTACGGTGGCCGGAGGTCATCGCGGGACCCCCGACGCCCGGAGCGCCTCCCGCGGCGGCTGGGACGAGAGGTTCTCTCCCTCTCGCGTTCCGCCACCTCCTTCGCCAGCATCACTGCTTCGCAGAAGGAGGCGACGGCGTCCCATTCCTCCTCGCCCCGGACCATGGCTTGCACCAGGGCCGGGCGCGAGAGGTCGCCGCCGCCGATCGCCGCTACGAGAACACGGCGGGGCTCCGCCCAAGCGGGGCACACCTCCACTGTGTGCTCCACCGTGTCCTCCGGCCGATCCTCGCAATGGTGGCATCCGGGCGTTTCCTCCCGCCTGATTCGGTGCAGGTACCTCCCGAAACAACCGTGTCCGGTGAGGACCTGCGTCAGACGGAAGGTGAGGGCGCCGTGGCGCCTCTCAAGCCACTCCTCAAAGAGGGGACTTACCGCCACTATCGTGGCGTGCCCTGCACGGGGTTGCGACAGTCGCTGTTTCCATGCCGCCATGAGATCGCACCGGAGGTCTGTCCGCCGCGCAGCAATTTGCCGCGGCAGCGGAGTGACCCCCCGGCGCAGCGCCTCCGCGCGCCATTGATGCAGGCGCGCGAGGACTATCGCCTCCAGATCCCACGGCGGCAATCCGGCAAGGAGGTTCGCCGCTTCGCGGGAGATCGTGCGGTACCCTCGTACCGTCCTCACGGCCATGACCTTTTGGGGCACGTTCAGGTAGTGGGCGGCCCGCTTCCTCAAAGCAGGCGCCCACACCGGCGCCCCGTAAAGGGCCATGGACCGCACGATCCCCGCGTAGAGCCTCCGGCAGGAGGCGTTTGGCCCCCCCAGATTGGGCAAGAGCCACCTAAAGGCAGCCCCGGCCCGCTCCAGTCTGGGAGCCAAACGTCGGAAGTGCTCCACGAAGTTCCACCGGCTGTCGAGGACAATTCTGGTGGCCTTAATTGCTGACATGATTTGAACTCAGAGAAGTTCAACGTGCTAATCATAACGGAAAATAAGGTTGATAAATCCTAAGGTAAATAAGATGTTTGTTTAAAGTGCAGTGATCCGTTAAAAAACCAATTATATGATTTTACGGATTTTGTCCCCATTAAGTTTGATGAGATTGCGGAACTGCATCTTTTGTTTGTCTATAGGAGGGGCAGACAGGAGGTATAAATTACATACCTATAATCATAAACAAAATGCAAATACATAAAGCGTAGAGTTAGTATACCTATAATTCAATCTAAGGTCACCATCTATAACAAACAACGATCACATGCGCAGTGACCTCGGCTACCGATAATATTATAATTGACAGCATCGACCTCTAACTCTAAGATTAACTAATGGGAACTATAAACCGAGTCGGAAGTCAATCTAATGATGTAACATCGGAGAAACTTACACCATTGAACCTCGTAATGTTAATATTGATGTAAGTATTGGTTTTGCGGTAGTGGGGGCTATAGATCTGATCTTAAGAGCAGACGGTTTAACCGAACCAGTAATCCCTGAAGGTTTAGGAAGAGATGTACCTAATATTAGGCATTTAGCAGTTACTTTTAAGACAAAAATGCCATGATAGAGGGGGAGAGCTCGATTCCGTAAGCTCTACAACAAATTAAAATGTCATAAAAGAAAAACCCAATAAAACTTGCCTGATTTGGAAATGAAACCCTGTATCAGTAGCACGTGCCACTACTAAGACGACGCCTAATGATAATGTTAAGGTAAATATGGGTTTTGCGGTGCAGCAAGCTATCGATCTGATCTCAAGGGAAGATGGTTTAATTTCACGCGCAATCAGGAGAGCTTATTGAATAACGGATTAAATTCACCCTGATATCGGGAAGCTGCCAAACTTACCCCTATCTAAGAAGCGATTCATCATCAGCCTATAATGTTCTCACTGCAGGGGCTCAGGCCTCCTCACTAGAAGAGAGATGGGCTATAATCCACCACGTGTGCCCAATGTGGGTTGGTAGAATGTCAAATGTCTTCGATTTTTTCGGTTCTAAGACATGCCGTTTTCCTCACGATGTTTTCCTTCACCGTTTTGAGAGCAGTGGTGATGAAATGAATTACACAAAGTAATGGCATTATGCCTGAGGTAAGTCGGGGCCGCAACTGCTCTCATACAGATGTAGTACAACTTAGAATGATTTTTTTCAAAATCAAGTCATTTATTCTAATATGTCTGGTACTATACGTTACTTTTAGACCGCGCGGTAGCGCTACCGCCTCAGAACACTTAACTTTGAGAAAAAAATGGTATTACTTGTCAAAGGACTACTGACGCATTTATTGCTGTCTCAGTTATGTCTGAAACAAACTTTCGTTTCTAAAAATATCTCTTCGTTCACGACATTTCACTTTTGTTTCTTAAAGAAATCTCTTTTCTTTCTCAAAATATTCTCGGACAAGTAACAAGTTCTTTGTTATAAGATTTAGAATTGCTACAGCCCTGTCTGATTCTCTTGCTCTTATAACAAGATGGTTATCTAAATTTAATTACGGTTTTCCTATTTTTAAACGGGGTGGGTTTTCTTTGTTCAAACGTACCTTTATTTATAGTTCTTTGGTTAGATAAACTTTTCTTGTAATGAGTTTTCTTTCTGTCCATTTGTGATACACGATGGTATAATTAATTATTTTCAAGAATGGTAAAATAGTGGAATAATTCACTGACTGACACGAGTCACGACACCACACCGCCTTAAGTGGAGATGTTTTAATGATTCCTACACTTAGATATAATATATCTTACTGCTGGTTATGACCATAATAATTTATTATTAAAATGACTATAATGAATACCTAATATTCGACATTATTTTCTTTAAAAAAAACTTTTATCATTTTAAAAATAATATAAAAATTACACAAATTGATTGTTTTTTAGATACTTTTTGGGCAAGCTTATTATTGAAAGAAATACTCAAAAACAGACTTGTAACACGTGTGCATATGACCTGTCTCAGAACCTGTGCGGTAGAATATCATTATTGCGTCCTGTCGTCAAACCTAGTACAGTCTATGCCCAGCATTAGCTGACCTCTCTCCTCACACTAATTGCCCTCTTCAGTCTTCTTTTTAGGAGGGGTCTGGTAATGCTGGCCACAACTGTACAACGAGCTTTCTTTGACAGGTGTTACCCTTGGCCAGTCACAAACAAGCCTTAAACGAACAAGCCCTAAAACGTATGAGATAGAGTTCTTATTGCTATATTCTTGTTGAAATTGAATTTTGCCCGAGGCTTGCAATCATATTACTGTCAATATGTAGGCGACAGTTATTAGAACAAATAGGCATGTAACATGCTAATAGATTGTAGGTCAAAAATATGCATAATGATTTGTGTATGTAAATACTTATTATTAAAAATGTGTAATGGTTTTTTTATTGCGGTGTGTTTGATTTGAATTTGAAAAAATAATTACTTTGTCCTTGGTTTTTAAAATGAAAAGGACTCCTTTTATTAAAACTGGGTCTGAGGTCTCAATAGAGAGAAGTTAAAATACGATATGGTGGCTATGGCCTTATATTGAGACTACAAAGACTTAATATTCACTCATTGATTTCATACTGCCTCGTTGGTGTAGTATTAGCAAGTGCGACGTCTGTCCATAATGTCCTGAGTTTCACTCCCAGGTCAGGCAAAGTGTTTGTATTGGGCCGCGGGTTGTACACTAGTTATATCGGCCTCGACACAGAGGGCTAAGAAGGAACATGGGTGGTTTTAGTCAGTAAAGAGCGGGAGCGGTTATTTGATGATTTTCCACCCGCCAAAAAAAAAGGCAAAGTGTTTTTGGGTTTTTCTATCAAGAATTTCTCAGGAGCAGCCACGACGTCTGGATTTGTGCCCGGTTGGTGCCAATAGGCTTCTACCTACATGGTACTTAAATATAATTGGCCAAAGGGTGTATGAAATGGGTACACATTTGATAATTACTTCGGTATTTAATTACTGGTTAGAAAAGCTTTAACAAAGATATATAACATAATAGGTACGATACTAAGCAATCTTTTTAAATTTTTATTTCTCGAGATTCTCCCACTACTTAATCACTAAAAAACAAGACCGATCAACTTTCAGGTCTGAAATATCTAATGAGCTGTCTAGCTCAGACTGAAGAATACGTCTTATTTTTGCCTAAGAATTCACTATTTTATTACTTATTCTCTTTTATTGAACGCTTCTTCTGGATTTTTACACAAAATATGATAAAAGTCACTCATAATTTAAATAGTTGGGATCATTGGACCTTCCAAGGTAGACGTAGAATCTATTTTTTTGGCAACCTTAAGGTAAAGTTACTACAATTCCTTTGGGATAGTGAGATGCGTTCTAAAACTGTTGTTTTCAGTGACGTAAAGATTGGACCGCAAAAAAATATGTAATGTGTGTGTGTGTGTGTGTGCGCGCGCGTGCGTGTGTGTATGTGTGTGTGTGTGTGTGTGTAATGTTATTGTTCTCGCAAAAAATCTTGTGGACGTAATGTTTGACATACACTCATTTACTATCATTTTACTTGTGCGTTTTACTTTTAATTAAGCTCAACAAACATTTTTTTTACTCCTCTGATTACATAGTTATCCATTTGGGTAATGCAGAGGTGTATTTAATTTCTGTTTAAGTCCCATGTGATTGGAGGCGACCCTATTCCAGGCTTTTTGGTTGCTATTGAGGAAATTCCTGATGGAAAAATCCAATTACACTACCCAACCCGGGAATCCCATCTTGGACCTTATGTTAAGCAGTTGCGCATCCGACCACTCGACCAACGAAATAGTTGACTCTATCTTATAAAGTCTATCTAATAAAATATAAAGTGTATTTTGTGTGACATTAAGAAATCAAGATCAATGTCAAGATTTTGTCACCGTAAACATCAATAAAACAAAATTTACATAAAACGTATCCGAATCGTGCTTGACAACAGAGGACGTATATTATTAATTTATTCATCACAAATTGCTGTCGAACTCTGATAAATTAAACCCACACGTCCACTTATCGGTCTTCAATTGTGCAAGAACCCCTTAATTTCTCCAAATATTCGCACTTGCAACACCGATAATAATGAATGATGGTCTGGTCAAGAAGGTACTGTATGCATTGTAATCCCCTCATTGACATTTGGGCCCCAAAATTCGGGTTATTCTTCACGGAAAGTGGCCTTTTAACGAATGTATGGGCGGATAATTTCGACATGAAGCCTGATATGTAGATACGTGTAGTGACATCTTGAATCGTTAAAGTAACGCGATTTGTTGTTCAGGAGCTAACACATCTAAAAAAAAAAACTTTTTTTGTGAGTCATGAATTAGGATAAAACAAGAGACTGATGATGAATCTTGTTAAAATGTGGAATGGGCCTACTCCTGAATCTGATCTCTATTTTTCCATGAGGACAGAGATCAAATTAGTTTGATACGGTACTTAAATTATGTTTACATTCTCTATCATTGCTGAAAATACTATCTGTCGTAGCACATAGGGTAAGTTGATCAGTAGTTCATTGGGTTTAACCAAACCGATGTATCTAGAACTAATGCATTTTTTGTTACTTTTTTTTTTTAAATTAAAACGTCCCTCACTATGAATTTCTCCTGTATCGAGGGAGCGTTCTCAAACATTTAAACACAAACATTTATTTTTTTATTTTTTCATTAAAACATTTATCACATACACAAATACCCAGGCCCGAAACAACTACCTGTAGGCCATACAAATATTTGTTCCGTGCGGGGACCGAACCCGCGACACGCAGCGCAACAGTCCATTGCTTGAGTCATTGCGCCAACCGTGCGGTCAAAATACTTATTAATAAATATTAATACCAAATAATCATCATCATTTCAACCGAAAGACGTCCACTGCTGGACATAGACCTCCCCTAAGTGTCGTCCGTCTCGCATCCAGCGGATTCCCGCATCGCAATCTTCACCAGGTCAACCAAATAATAATAGTAGCAAATTATTTTTTAATTATTGTCTGCAATCGCTCTAAAAACTAAAGCAAATAATTGAAAATATCTCGATTATTATCTATACTACAAAGTGATCGTTATTAGTACCCTATCTCCTACACTACTCACATTACGACACTGTAATAATTCACCGATAACATGCTTAAATTTTGCATAAACATTGCGCAAGCGACATGGGATTGTGGTCAATAAATCACGGATGTACGATCTTGTAAATTAGTGGTACACGGGCTCCAAGCCTACATTTCTTAACCTTTTCGACCTAACAATGATACCTTATTTCTTACTTAATAAGATAAATAATGGGTTTTACTCGAAGAGCTTCGTTTACTTTTATGCAGCTATTTAAATGATTGATCGCTCGTTATTGTTTTAAATGATGAATTAAAAGAGCCTTTAAAGTTTTAAGGTTCGTCGTCGTAATTTGTAGTGACTATAAAATACATGTACAGTCAGCAGCTTAAATAGTATTTACACTTTTCAACGTTTAGAAACAATTTCCATCTACTGGTTGATTTTAATTGTATGTAACGTAACGAAATTAATATTTTGAAACCAATATAATCATAAAATAGATCATATCTTAAATTTACCATCGTTAATTTACGAGAAAGTCGCTTTAGAACTTTGAAAATTAAATAAAACCAGTGACTGCATAATAATAATAATAATAGTAATAATAATATTCCACAACTATCACACAACGCCATCTAGTCCCAAGCTAAGCAGAGCTTGTGTTATGGGTACTAGACAACTGATAAACATACTTATATATTTCTAAATACATACATACATATTATAGATAAATTACACCCAGACACAGAACAAATGATCAAAAAATCATGATGATGCATCTTCATTCAAAATGTTTGTAGGAGGTAAAACTAGTAGGTACATCGTTATACGTTTGTATAAATTAGTATTTGAACAACTGGTTACTGACAGCCTGTATCATCCCAGTGTTGGGCAATGACATTCGTTTTTTTTTTAAGTTTGTTTTTTAGAATAATAGGAAATTATTTTGAACTACGGGCTAGTTCAACATTATTCTCCCACTAAGCCAGCGATGTGAATGATGGATGTGAAAATCTCGTGCCCCAGCAGTGGGATATCAACATGCTGATTGATTATGCATTATAATCAAGCTCCAAAACTGTAAACCGACTCGCTCTGACGCTACAGCCAACCGGATCAAGATCGATTGTAACTAAGTGCTACAATTAACGCAGCAAAACGAGATTACTTGTCGTGTTGTGTCAATTAGCGCGCAGTCGGATCAGCTGATTAGACAGCTTGTTAGGAATTAAGGGCTGCGCTGAATTTGCGACTGTAGGTTTGGCAGCGACTGAAGGACGATTTACCACATAAACACAGGTACATACGTCGCTTGAACACAAGACAATGTTTGTTATTTATGTTCTTTCTCCAAGATTAGTTTATTGATATGTTATGTATTTTTTTATTATTATATACTTTTTAATTATTGCTTAAAATTTGTGTCTGTAGTCATTAACTTGCGCCTTACTATTGTATCGAATCCGGGTCTTCTATCCAACCTAACAGACATAATATGTGTTGCTGGGGAGTTTGTTCCGCCACTTCTTCTTTCCAGCTAAAATACTAGGAAGTGTCGAGGAGTGGACTGTCTCTTGTATTATTTACAAGAGACAGTCCCTTAAAAAATCCCACCCTTCGTAAAGTAAAGTAATGTTAATTTTGACGTTCGAAGAAGTGCTGATTATTAGCCTAGTTTGAATAAATGAGTTTTGATTTGATTCTGATTTTGACTTCGCCTGTATGTGAGATAGTCGTCAACATTTAAGTTCGGAAGCATCCACTATAGGGTATAGGCTTCCCCTTCTCCCCCTTCTGCCACTTTTCTCTACTCTGTGCGTCCCTCATCCATCGCGCTTGTGGATAGCCCTGGTTTCTTAAGGCTTGGCTTTTAAAATAATCCAAAACAGTGACGTTTTTGATTTTGTTTTGTTGTGTAACTTTATTTCCCAAATAATTAAAAATTAATTATGCGAAGGGAAATAATTGTATTTTTTTTTCGATAGACACAAATAAATAGCTTTACTCAGATGTTCATAAATATCACAGTTGTCTCTATTGTCAAGTTGAGTTTGTTTTTATTGCCTGAACGAACATGAAATACATTTTAATTAGAGGTTTGAATATTTTCAATTAGCAATATCGCAACACGTAATTCGGAGGCTTTACGTCAACCTCATTGAACATTAAGCCGAAACGCTTGTTTACGAAATGTTTCCCTACAATGTTAATATTTTTAATGTCTCATGTATCTCGAATAAATCATTATAATTACGGATAAAAACTGTTAATTTACCATCACATGCTTATCGCTTAAAAACTGCATTTTTGTCGCGTTCGAACTGTCAAAATTGGCGCCATTACAAATATGGTTGTCGTGACGACATTGACATAAAAATGTTTAAATTACATAATTATAGTGCACGGAAAACCATCTAATCAGTGCTTTCCACCTCGGTGCTGCAAACTCCATATTACAATGTCATAAGATCGATAATTTAACGAATATAAGTTTGTGAATGTCAGAATTATATTTGTTTTAATGACAGGATTGATATACTTTCCTATGGTATGATTGAGTTCAGTAAACAAGCTATATGATTATGTTGTTGCTACTAGTTTTTATAACATGTATTAATTGGACCCATGAATAAATTACAATCATTAAAAGTAAACCACAGATAACATGTGTTCTTGATTCTGTGAGCCGCCATTGATCGTCTGACTGTCGCCTTAAGACATCATATTTAAGTACTTGACAGTCAATTTCAAGATCTAGACTTCTAGGCATCTTCATAAAGTGAATACCAGTTACGGCAATAACATTTAATTTGACAGCTCAACGTGAATAATAAACATTTACTCCAAAATTGCTCGAAGTTATATTTTTGTCATTACATTGTACAGACAGGCATGGAAATAGCTACCGAAAAATATGAGTAATTTCTTTTTAATATGCAGTATTATTTTCGTTTTACGTCCCCATGTCAGGGAACCCATAAAATCTAAACGTTCCATTAAACCTTTTTTGGTTATCTTGTAACAGGGCGTGGTGACCATGCATCAATACCATACGATGTTCCTGACGTCCCAAGGTTATAAATTATTAATTTTCTCTCATAATTTCACAAACTATCTTAAATCTTAAAATCCTTTTAATGATATCAGACAAGCGGGTGCCAAATTAATTATACGGCAATAATGTTGCACGATGAATGGGTTGTGAATACCAACTTTACTTCTCTGTTGAACTTACGGAAACTGAGCTTTAATGTCTCAGAAATTAAGGTGGAGTCAACGGTATAGTTAACTTCGATAACTTTGTTCAGGTTAAGTGCAACATAAATATAATTATATAGCTACTATGCGGTAGGTGAATTGCATTGGCTGTAATTTTAGTATGGAAAAGTTTCTACTGGATTTCTGCCTGATTAGGTGCTCTTTGAACTAGTAGATTGATCAGTTGCTTACAAGAAAGCACAATAATTTGTCTTTTCTAAACCCATATTAATACTAATATGGAATTACACTCGGAATTGAAAATTTGTGAAAGCACAGTTTGGTTTTAAAAATCTGACCTTCAAACATAGTGAGGAAGTTTTCCTAAACATTATTCATCATTCGTTCCTACTCGTATAACGAAGATACAGCAAACAACATACTTATAGATGGTGTACCTACTTAAAGGGCATCATCTCCGGGCTGACGGCTTTAATCAATAACCTTAGTGCGTTATCTTCCCAAGACCAATTGATTGCGTCGTCGTTCTATGCGGGAGGCCTATCTCCGAGATAAGATCAGCAGAAACATACCACCGACACAATCACGCTTGCGCAAACCAATCAACACTTTATTTACCAAATAAATCATTTCGTACGCCTCACAATACACGTTTAATTAAACAACCGAACCTAATTTACGAGAATAAAATCTTATTGCTCCCATAAAAATCAAAGTTCGCAGTTCAGAAAGCAAAAGTAATGATTTACGTTCCCATAAATTAAAGCTTTGAATTAAGAAATGCTTCGATATTATACACTTTTTAAACTGAAGTTCCCTCTTTAGTCATATTTTAAATACACCACGCAAGTATCGTGAACCCCTCAATGGAAATAACACCTTACTCTGATAACGTAGAGTTGCAATTGTTCCAAATATGTTAGCTGTTAAGACTATTCGGCAAAAGTGCTTGATATGTATCAAAGGAATGGTGCATTTTGTCGTCATGTCTGTCAGCACAGTCCAATGGACAAACAGACAAATTCTGTATGACAATAACCGAGTTATTTCTTCAGTTGTAGCTGTTGACTTCATTAATCAGCAAGTTGAACGCAATCCAAGTGACATGTAACATTACTATTGCATATAAGATGTCCGTTGCTCAATATATTATATTTGCGTTTGAGCTTATATCGAGACTTTACTCTTCAAGTTACTAATAACTTCAGAAAGTACTCAATTTACAGGTTATTTGTAAAATCATCCTTTACAATCATTAACTCACGCTATTTTATAATGGGGGTAGACAGACACAACAGAACTCCTCCTAATAAAATCCTCAAAACGATGGAGCAAAGGATTGCTGCTGGTTGTTAGGAAGAGATACCGCGGATACGGGACCATCGGATACAAAGGGCTAAGAAGAACCATGGGTGGTTTTTAGTCAGTAGTAGTCTGACACTCCCTGCCGCTCTGCCCAGAGCGGGAGGAGTTATTTGATGATTTCGCAACATCAAAAAAAAAAAAAGGTTTGCTTGTTCCTCGTTAATAGGTGTCATGCACGTTGCATGGTTGTAAGTACTGCGCACCTAAGTTGTCTAAAAAACATAATCATCTTTTGTGCTGCAGCGATGCTTAGTTTATCGCTCACCGATCAATTATGTATGACACAACAGTAACTGCTTTATTTATATACATTAATAAACTTATCACTTATATTCATCATGACCATCTTATACAATTAATTAAATCAACAACAAGGTCCACCGACCCTTTTGGCCCTATAAAACATTGCATAAACAATCAACAATTCAACAACAATATCTTCAATCTATTAACCGTTGAATAGGTTGCAATCAGGCGAAGGCCAGAATGCCATAGAACTATTGTTGCAAACATTTCCTTATAAAGGTCTGTGCTTATCAGTCAGTTATATCTGATTGGACGTTTTGCAAACTATGACTGCGATGCAGATGTGAAGAAAGAGTTGATAGCTTTTGTTTTGTTTTTTTTTTTGAGAAGTTGGTGTTTTCAATGCTTTCGTAATTAAAGCTATAACTTTTATTGCAAATCAAGGAACCAAAATAATCATTTGAATAAAGGGCGAAGGGGCTAAAACTTTTGAAATGATGATAATGCCATCAACACGATTTTGGCCATAGCGGCTGCTTTCGTTGGCTTTCTAAAGTAGTTTTTGAGAGCTTTGATGTACTGATTTTTCATGTGTTCTCAAGTGACTAACATATTAGGTACTAATATTAATACAATGCCTCTAATTGTACCATTCTACAAAAAAGCGCGTCACAAACATAGGAGGTATTGACATTCCGAAGTACAAAAACAAACAGCATCCTTGGTTCTAAATACAGCCTAGATCTAGAGGAAAACCTATCTCATCTCGCCAGTCGGATATTGGTCCATATAGGCCCATTTCCTAAGTCGACTCTTGTTAAATGAGGAAAATGAAAACTGCAACGTCGCGGGAAGTTGATCAATGTTTTGTGCTACGGGCTAAGATTATTGACTAATCAGTTACTGTCTATGTGTTCCTGGTACTTATGATTCCGGATTGAATTTTACTTATGAGAAAAATTATACATTAAATGCCTGTAATAATAATGTCTGCATTTATTTTTATATTGATATAATTTTTAGAATTTTGGTCAATGAGGGACAAGTGGCAATTATCTATAAAGTGTCAACGAATTTCAACAATGTTAATTAAAATTTTCTGGTAACATTTGTTTTGGTTGTCACTTATCACATTTTAAGGTTTGTCATTATAGTTTCCACTGAAAGGATGTCACAATCCGGGATCTTGCTGTTGATAGCATTATTTAGATTTAACTAAGTTTTATTGGGAGTTGAAACCAAAAGCGGTGAGCCACAAAACGTGAATTGATATTTACAACGCCCTAAGTGGATTAATCGCAAATTCATGATTATTAACTGCAGATTCCAATACAAATAATATAAGAAGTTGTGATAACCTTCACCTTGAGACACCTTGCGTGATGAAGTGTCACTAATGCTCTCAGGGGACCCGTCTGCGAACAGTCCCAAGTTTTGACGAGGGTATGTCTTTCACCTGACGATAGTGTTACAGACTCATCGTTTGTGGATACAACAGAAGGAAAGGGACAGCTGTGTGATATGTGTGTGAGTTGGGAAGATGATACGCCTCGGTGATTGTTGATTGAAATAAGCTTTATTAAAATTTAAGCATTTTTGAAGAACATCTAGAAGAAACATGTGGCTTAAAAGGTCAGTTAGGTACTGGTCTGATGAAATGTGGGGCTAGTTTTAGATACACCTATGTCTAATTCGCCACGGATTATAAGCGTGATGTTATGATGATGATGATCACGCGCAAAACGGCGAATAAAGGTTTTATTCGTTTTGTTATAAACTAAAAAAACAAGTAATTATTTTACATTAAGCTGATTTGAATAAGTGGACCTAAAAGTTATTAAGTATAGTTTCAAATAAGACCTACAATAATATGCTACATTTTATGTTTAAAGCTTATAAACCGTCCATTAGCTCCAATAAACTCATTTTACATCCATTCCAATTAATAATATTAAGAGCTGACTAAAAGCTCTTTAATATAAACATTCATTAACAAAGTGTGATGCATTGCAAATACTGTTTTATTGTTATGACATTGAGCTTAATCTCATTTCTGCAGTGAACTTTTTTGATACTATTTTCAATATTATTGATATTTTCCGAAATAAAATTGTGTTAAAGAAGATGAGATAAGATAATCTCATATTATGTTTGTACCGCCCACGCTAACTCATTTTTGTAATAAGACTTGATTCTCAAAAGTCAACTGAAATATGTAGGTATTAAGGGATTTTTGATTTTGATAGGTATGAAAATAACTTTTTATCATATTTCTGAATATGATGGAAAGTTATTTTCATGCCTATACACGAACGGTTCGTGGGCGGACAAATGATTGCCAAAGAATCCCAATGAAAAATAAACTCGTTGTTTCTTGTGAAAAATAATGTCTGACAACAAAGATATTGATTGATTTATTCAAGCTTGATTATGATTCAAGCCCTGAAAAATAACAAAAATACTGGAAGTAAAGAAGTGACAATCCTTTCGTATTTCTTCAATAAGTTTTAGCAGGATTGACTGAAGCAGAAAGTTTATTATTGTTCCAAAACATTTTAGTAAATTAAATTATAATTTATTTATGAAATGAAAGTAAAGTAACTATTTTAGACTAACTACTTCTACATTATCAGTTGCACTGACAATATTTCACTAGAGTCCACAAAGATGTCTTATTATCTATAACTACGTATTATTAAACAAAGTCCTCCGTCGCGTCTGTCTGTCTGTTTGCGGTAAACTCAAAACCTACTGCAGCGATTGTCATGCTATTTTCACCAATAACTAAAGTGGTTCTCGAGGAAGGTTTTAGTATATATTTTTTTACTATTTCCAACCTCTAAGAGAGTCAAATAGGTGATGAAAGTTTGTTGGGATATTTTTCTACACGCGGGCAAAGCCGTGGGAAAAAGCTAGTTATTTGTAATTTTTTATTGTGCTTGATTGATGGCAATACGCTCACCCCCTATAACATGAGACTTAAACATAACTGGTTGAATGTGAGTAAACTATTGGGTACACCTTTGCCTAACCCCTAGGAGATTGCAGGCGTGATGTTATGTCTTGCGACATTGAGATGTCATAAAAGAAACCGAAGTCACCATACAAGCTTATCGATCCAATATCTCGTGCTTAATGGACCATTACCGACATGTCTTCAAATCACAAACCATGCCAATTATTTGCTAATCTGAAACTGACAGTTGTGAACACTGCGCAGACTTTCGCAATATCCCTCCTTTTTATTCGCGAAATAAGACCAAAAAATACAAGTACGTACATGAATAATTGTCGCAATCTGGGCCAATCAATAATTATACATGTCGGTATAAAAGGGTGGGTCTTTGGAGGACTATCATCAGTTGCTACTGAGACTTCGACAATGCAAAGTATTGTAAGTTTTGAGAGAAAGCTTTTTGGGAATGATAAAGTGTGAAAGAATGGGGCCGATAAGAATAAACAGCTTGTGAAATTATTTATAAATGTAGAATATGAAATTTAGGACATTATTCATTTTGTACAAGAATGTTTTAAGATTCAAAATGTCCTAATAAATCATTAATGTTTGTTTATGTTTTCATCTCTGATAAGGAAACCTTTCGTAAACAATTGTCCTCTAATCTTTCTTCAACTTTCCAGATCATCACCAGCGCCATCCTGGCTTGCGTGGCCGCCGCCCCAGTCTACTACTACGAACCAAGCCACGTCATCCACACGGTGCCTCTCAGCAAGTCCACCTTCACCCAGAGCAGTCAAGTCATCGACCACGGCAGTACTCACGTCTACCATCCCGTTCATGAAATCCACCACACCGTTCCCATCGTCCATGCGAAGACTACCATCACTAAGGCTAACCAAGTGGTTAATCATGGTGGTATCTCTGTCCATCCCGTGCATTCTATCAATGTAATGCCTGTCCATGAAGTCTACCACATTCCGAAGACTACCATCACCAAGAGCAACCAGGTTGTCAACCACGGAGGAACTACTCTAGTCCATGCTCCTGTGGTTTCTGTTGCCCATACTCCCGTGGTCTACCACTCTTCACCCCTGGTGACTCTGAAGACTGGTGACTCTGCCGTGACTCATCAAAGTTCGACTGTACATGAAACGGTACCTTTAATTGCTGTACATCATTGATTTGTTTTTTGTTGTTTTATTTTAATAAATGTTTTTTGAAAGCTGAGTCATGTTTATTGTTACTTTTCATTTGCAACAATTCATCTTTACGTCATACAATCTTATTTTTTTTTTCTTCCACGATGGAAAACTAGTTACAAGTGCTTATGATTAGCATGATTGTCTGGGTATAATACCCAGTTAGGAAAATAATTTGTTGTGGTTTTCTATTTAAAATTACTCAGTATTAACTGAATCTGGGATCTTGAACTATAAGTGGTAAAAAAACAATAATATGACATAATATCCATAATGCAATCTGTAATAATATAAAGCATGTTAGTTATAAAACCGCTAGGTCAGTCACCCATAATCTCGTAATAAGTATGCAATGATGATATCATTACAAAAAAACAACTTCTAAACAAAAAGTCTATGAAACTTTCAACAAAAATCTGCCAAGTTTAAATCGAGTTTTAAAAGAAAATCAGTAAGTTTAGTAATATGAAAATATACACTCATACAGTGACATGCCTAGTATAGTATTTACATGCTACATACTGTATCTACTGGTAGATGCACGTTCACTTTGATTTACATTAGAAAACTAGCTCATTTAAAATATAAAGTTACGCATGCATTCTCTAGAAATCCATTTTAGGTAAGCATAAAGATCTAACTTAGTAAAATCATTATTTTGTTTACCCAGTTTTAAAAGTATTATCAAATGTCATCTATAAACATTTAATGAAACTGGCAATCATGAAAATGAAATCAAAGTATTAGAATTTCGTTTGTGTATTTCCTGGGGACGTAATGGATTATAGAGCTTATGTATCCACACGGAACCTTGTGGATGTTGTTAATGAAGTAACATTGATATCCCAATTGTAACTGGCGGAAATCTTGGGAAGTCAAACTTTGTAATTGACCCAGAATATATCAAATAATCCGGGAATGAACGAGAATTGAGAGCGCCGTGGAAAATTTTGGACTGGCAAAAGACCGAATCGGATATGCGGATCTGATTGCCAACCTTCACTAGTTGGAGAGGCACTTGAAGACAGAGAGTAACAAATAAGACAGCTAGAGCTGATGATAAAAAATTGTCAGTGCCAAAACTCGCCTCACTAATTTTCACGTTACAAACAAACAAATAAAAAACGAATTTAATTACCCATGTATCCGTGTCGTTAACCGTTATAATTTATGTCCCAAAACTTTACTTACAAATCAGAATAAACGTGAGGAAAACATCGAATACATCGCGCTCCATTTTCATAGGAAATAACTCATGACAGTCAAACAAAAGTAAAATGAGATATGTTAAGTGATTAAGAGAAATTAGCATCTATTACTGGAGAAGAATACAAGGTCGTTGAACCTCAGCAATCAGTGAGAGAGCTTGAGGGTTTTGTTATAAGGGAGTTAAAAGTTGATGAGTCATTCTTTTGTCTGTTATGACAGGAGTTAAGTGATGACGGGAGCTTCTACGCATTGTGAGGGTGTTGAGTTTTGTAGAGGAAGGGTATTATTTATCTTAGGTAGTTTAAGGCGGTTTATAAGTTAAAGCAAAAATTATTGCTTAAAAATTATTCAATTTTTTTTTTTTATAAAAACGTTGCCCCACACTAGAAATTTCTCCTGTATCGTGGGTGAGTTCACAAACATTTAAACTCACATACACAAATACCCAGACCCGGAACAACTATATGTAGGTCATAAGGTCCTGTAGGTCAGTAATAGGTCCTTTTCATGAGTTTTCTAATCTTAAGATTTGATTTTAGCGATTTAGCTTATAGCAATCAAACTATTACCTCAACCTATTACCGTCCTTTCTTGTACCTGGTTTATCCTAAGTTGCACTGCTGCACCTTCGTCTTTTGCCTTCCGCATAAAGTATGTCTCAGCAGGTTGCTGATCCTCCTAGTTAGACGTCCCACAATTTACTGGCCGATATTTTTTTCCACTCTAGGGCTTATTGTTTGCCCCATTAATTGTTGACTTGATTCGCTTACATCATCAATTTTCCTACCCTCGTCCCAATTTATTAGGGGTCGGCTAGCATGTTTTGCTTGTATATACACTTGCTTTGCTTTCATAATTGATTTATATCAATGACTACAGTATTCATGTCAGCTTCCTCTATAAACTCTACATCAATCTATCACTTTAGTAATTTCGATCTGATCATTAGATAAACATAATATCCAAGTTTAAATACTGCATGCGTCTAATTCCACATCATCAATTCAAATCTTCAACTTAACTTCCTTTCATTAATCATCTGAACAACACATTGCAGTATTGTTGCAACGATAATGATAACAGTTACCCAACGAAGTCCTTGATACATTAATTTGAGCTAATTGTCCAATTGCATGTCTTTATTAGCAAATAGTATCAAATTATTGTCTTGATTTCTTCAAGGTTATGTTGCAAAGCTTTGGAAGGAACTGTTAGAAACGAAGATCTGATAACAGTCATGATAACAGTTCTTGCTGACAAGATTGTAAGAAGATAGCGTTTGGGAAGGCGGGCTTTGAAAGGTAATTTATGAGATTGTTAGGACTGTGTTTGCTGAGGGACGTATTTAAAAAATCTGTTGGAATTGAAAAGATCTTGGTGCTAAACTAAACATTGCTAAATAGTAGTGTGCTTTTATTTAGGCAATTATTTACATGCTGCTTAGTGTTATTGATAACAGGTATTAGTAGTAATGCTGGCTGTAATTTTGTGTTTGAGCTAAGGATCGAATATGGCCTTTCATATTTTTACAGATCATCAAAGAGTCTTGTATAAAAGCTTTGAGATGATTCAGAACATAAGTAATGAGGAATTGGAAGTTCGGTTAGAGTAACTACGTTTCCAAGGTAAACGGCGTGAATAATTGTGCTATTAAAAATAAGATCCAATAGATATACAGCTTAGGGAATGCAAAATTTGTATCACGCTGGAAATTAACCAATAACAAAAATATTACTACGCTAAACAAAGGTTTAACATAAAAAATAATAATCAAAAACCTTGTAAATTCAACAATAATACATCAAAATGTTGAAAATAATCTTCCGAGCGTGCATGAACTTGACATTCAATGGAGTGTTACGAAATGGCGCGCAAGCGCACGCAATGCCACAGACTAAGTAGAAACAGAAGGTCCACGGCGACTGTACCGCTCAAAAGCTTGAACCAGTGCGGCTATGTAGCTGTCATCATGATCTGCCTAGGCTTTTCCCAACTATATTGTAGTCGGCTTCCAGGCTTACCAAATGCAGCTGAATACCAGTATTTTACATGAACCGAATACCTATCTAACCTCCACAACTTTCGGGACACTAGCTACCTGTAACTAGTGTCAAAGATCTACAAATAGCTAGGTCCAACAAATTAACGTGCTTTCCCAGGCACGGAGGAAACTTGGTATGGAATGAGGGATCACCCATCCTTAAGGCCTCTCCCGCGCCGCCGCCGCCGCCGCCCCGCTGCCCGCAAAATTCGAGGCAGAGGCCTTATGCGTAAAATCAAATGGACCGATTTTCGGAAACAGCGGCGTGGCAGCGGCGCGGGGGCAGGCAACGAGCGGTGCACTCCAGTTAAGCGGTGACCGCCCGCGTTGCGCGTCTGCATTGTAGTATAGTGTTGTACCTACATTTTTTTTGTGACTTATCAAAATGTTCTCGGACGTGCAAGAGCAAATTAGCCGTTTTTCAGACATTTCGTTCGCGAATAAAAACAAATATCTCGACAACACAACCACGAACACAACACTACACCGCTATAGTGCCGCGCGATCTGCCCGCTGGTTTGGAGAACAGGTATGCGTTGCCCGCCCCGCTGCCGCGCCGCCGCCGCCGCCGCCGCCCCGCTGCCCACAAAATTCGAGGCAGAGGCCTAAGATCCTGCCGCTCCCGCGCCGCTGCCGCCGCTGCCCCGCTGCCCGCAAAATTCGAGGCAGAGGCCTAATGACTTTATCATGCTTTAAATTTGTACAACGGCTTTCAATAGAATTGACAAAAGCTTTTCGATATGAAAGTCCTCTGTTCATGTCAACTACATTTTTATTATTTTATTTTCAGCGGGTATATATATCTTCTTGCACTGATTGGACCTTCTTAACTTATTTTAGCGTTCACAATCGCCTACATCGCATCAATTACGGCATGATTAATATATTGTAGTTTATCTAAAGACGAGACGAATCGCGACACACTTAAAATTGCGACATTACAAAAGATGTAGTCAGAGTTTTATAGGTAACATCATTTCGGTGTACATCTAAAAGATGCGTTTAGTAAACTCGAATTGTTAAAGCACTTAAATATAATTCTCAGAGATAAGTTAAAATCTAAGATTTAATAACTAGAAATCACTGACTAGGACCGCCATATTATCATAACTAGTAATTGCCCGCGACTTCGTTTGCATGGAAATTTTGAAGTATGTGAGAAAAAAAATACCCTATGTGCTGTTCCAGACTATAAACCAAATTGCCAAAATGAACCCAAATCGTTTTAGCTGTTCTAGTAAGATTCCATTAAATCTTTTGAATTTATAATATTTTAAAAGTATTTAGAGGCAGTAATAGGCTGTATAGAATGGCTTATGGATGAACTGTAAACTAAAGCGTACTATGTAAAGCACAATTTATGAAATTTGTCTGAAGCTGCGATGAATCGTGGCACACATTAAAGTTTCGCCACATCAGGGTGGACAAGTCGAATTTGGGCTATCAAGAAAGAATTATGTCCAAGATGATATCAGACTTCTTAACTTATGAGGTTAGTGGGATGTTGGTGAAATATGCACGATTTGGACTCACGTGGATATATTGCGCTATTTGTACTTGTTGGGTGAGCAATGACAAGGGTTATCATTATGGTCATCTCCAAAACGTGAGGTTTGTATCCAACAAAATATTCGAAATATTTTTTTAAATACATTTAAAATAGATACATAAAAGAAGAGAGAAACAGAAAAATAAGCGTGTTCCTCTAGTTTATTGAGGGTCTGTTAATGAATTAAGGTTTATACAGAGATAGAATCATCCATATTTCATTTATTGTTAGTTATTTCGAAGTCCCATATTATAGGGGGCGAACCCATAAAATATAAGTTAGTTTTTGATTCATCGCGAATTTTTTTTTTTTTTTCCTTGTTAGTAAGAACCAAGTTCTTACTAGTTAATTGCAATCTAGCCTAAGAAGACTAATAAACAATTTAAATCTAACTTATTATGCTACGTTATATTGACGACACGGCTGGCGCAGAGGCTCAGGCAATGGACTGCTGCGCTGCACGGAACAAATATTTGTATGGCCTACAGATAGTTGTTCCGGGTTTGGGTATTTGTGTATATGACTTTAAATGTTAGTGAACGCACCCACGATACAGGAGAAATTCCTAGTGTAGGGCAACGTTTAAAAAATAAAAATAAAAAATTGTGTCTAAATTGGCATACAATCTATGTGCAACTTGCAGTACGAAATTATGTTTGCCAGCAAACCCCTTGATTTATAACTTATGAATATTCTTGAAGTAATTAATTTAGCAAACATCACTAAAACAAAAAATTGCCACTTTGACCTCAAATTATAATCAATCACATGATACATGGAACAGCCTTGGTGGACCAAACTCCCTTGAAACGTATGTATGGACAAAAAACTATACAACTTCTTAATATTCATGTATCTGCTGTCATGTCAGTAAAAGTGATTATTGATTTTTTTAATTTGACGTTAGATTGGCCTTGAATAGGCTATAAAAGACAGTGAAGTTAATATGCGTGATTTTGATATACTTCAATGATTTATTGAGGATATAGGAAATTCAATCTATACTTACATTTTTCTATGATGTTATTTTAGGGTGTCCATTAAGATTAGAAAATAGAAACCGTACATAACATTTATAGCTTTTTAACTATGCGGAGCAAAAACTGCTTAGGGACTTAACTGATAAATGGCTTCGTCATCTTTTCTTGATCATCATCATTATTTTTTTTTTGGGGGGGCTGGTAAATCGTCAAATAACTTCTCCCGCTCTTGGGCAGAGCGAAAGGGGGTGTCAGACTTCTACTGACTAAAAACCACCCATGTTCCTTCTTAGCCCTTTAAGTCGAGGCCGCGGTATCTCTTGCGAACAACCCGCAGCCCCGACGGGCGTCGGCCCTTGCCGGGCGCACGTGGAACTAACCCGTTTTCGTAAATAACCCGATTCAGCGTTAATGATTTTTACCCTCGCCATATCAATTACCTTTCGACGATCACTATCGCTTTGAAATTAACTATAGGCATGTATGAAATCAAAACAGATACTGTAATCACTAGATAAAACAGACATCGTTTAAACCAGCTCCTAAGCTGGCACTTACAACAAGCAATCCGTTTGCTTTAATCAAGTAAAACAGCAATAAATATCCCCAATCTCAGCAGGGGAACTAAAAATTAGACACGCCATTAATTTTACAAGATCTAACAGCATTGGTCTAGACGAAACGAAGTTGATTTAGTGCTCATATCACTAGGTACTCGTACATCTCACATACAAGTTGTGTATGAATCTAGTAGCGAAAGATTTTTGAGAAATTCTTGGAGGATATGCAAGGTCAAATCAAATTTATTCATGTTTTTGCTCTAAACAAAAACAGTTTGTTATCTATTTTTTTTTCAAAACTATGCCCCACACTAGTGATTTCTTCTGTGTTCACAAACATTTAAACTCACATACACTAATACCTAGAACCGACACAACTACCTGTAGGCCATTCAAATATTTGTTACGTGCGGGGGTCGAACCCGCGACACGCAGCGTAACAGTCAATTACTCGAACCACTGCGCCAACCGTACCGTCTATCTGTCTATTGTACGTTATATTATGTTACAATATGTCATATATACAAGCTTCTGCCTGCAGCTACATGAAATAAATGTTTTTTAACCCCCCATCTCAGCCTCTTAGGGCTCGTTTACGGAGACGCGGGGCGTCGCGTGGCGCATGCAGAAGGCTCGTTGTTTTATTCATTTACTGTGAGGTGGGTCCACCGCAACGAACACTGCATTTTAAACTAACGAGCGAAAAATCGCTTCTTGTAAAATCGTCGTTTGAATTGTTAACGTTTTAAAACGCACAACGCGCCGCGCGACGCCCCGCGTCTCCGTAAATGAGGCCTAAGGTGTTAAATTTCGAAAAATCCTTCCTTATTCCTTGTCTACATTAAAAAAAAACCACTATTCAAGACTTCTAGTTAAGTAATTTTGTCTTTAGCTTGGGGTGGGCATTGATGAGTCAGTCAGTCAGTCAGTCATGACTTTTTTTTAAATTTATATTTATAGATACCCAAAACAATATTTTGTACATTAAATTTTATTAAATATCAAAGATACTTGTACCTTCGCGTTTATCATAGACCACTTTCAACATCGAATCATATCGGTTGGTCTTGGCTACATTTTACATATTTGGAGTCAGCCCACAATTAAGTGCGCAATGTTCGATATCAGCAGAGAAAATGGTTTCCATTTTAAATAAACTATATCCTGGCATTCCTGGTATAAAAGTCTGCTGAATTTCAAACATACCTATCGATTCAATCTACTCTGCAATATTGCATGGTAGTCTCATTCCATACATTGGATTGTTATTAATTCAGCAAATTCCAGTTGTAAACTTACAACTTGAACCACTGACATTTCGGCAATCATTAAACGAAAACTTAAATTTTAACACTTTTAACACCGTTATTAATCGCAATTGTATAATTTGGAGAACACCTCGACAGAAAGCGGATTAACGATATAACTTCGGGCGTTCGTTAATGTTTAATTATTTTACTTTTACAGCTCTTTAATTCGAAAGAGTAGATTAATAAAAATAATGATGTCCAGTCACATTCGAGTTTATTGCCGACCTTAACTTACTTGAGATAAAGCTTTAGTTACCGACAATAAATGGGCAGCCATTTTTCTTTTAGTGTGTAGCGAAAAATATCAGTATGGTATTTTTTTAATGTTTGTGTCAAAGATTGCCTTTTTTAATGTTTTGCAGTGACGAAAGGCGGTTAAAGAATCGGTGTATGATAATCCGCTCATGGACGATACAACCAAAAAAGTCAATTCATGCACTTAATTTGTTCATCAATGTCACAGAAAAGAGAAATAAAAATAAATTCAGATTAAACCATCACCAATAATTGCATACATGACAGTTTAAGTGGACACAATTACAGAAATTACCTCAGTATGGAATTTTTAATGTAGAGATTGATAAAAAAACTATCTACAAAAATCGCAGCACGGAGGTAGATGCGAGAATTGGCTTAATGGGGTATTATGACTACTGACTGCAATGTTACCGGATCTATTCGTTCAATTTTTTATTTGGTTGAATGAATCAGAAAGATAGCTTTTCTGGCAAAAGCTGAGTGATTGAACTAAGTCACTACTTTTATTATTATAACGGACATCAAAATTATTTCCCACATACACACATCAAAAGTGTCTAGGGATCAAGCATTTTTATGCGGATTTCTTGAGATTGAGATGTGGCTTTGTAATAAATTTATGATTTTATAAATTTATATGGATCCTTTTGGTGCATTTCATAATTTGAATCAGGAACTGTGAATCAAATTCGAGTAAAAGATGAAAATCAGCTGCCAATATTTTCCCTATAAAAACATACAACGCATTGAAGACATTATTAGTGCTACTGTTTCCCTACTACTGATTAAAACCAACGTTATTATGGAGCGGTGACGTCATTTAAGCAGGGAAGAAATGCTCAGAGCCGTGGGAATGATAGAAGCTGGTTCCCGGCAACGTACTGTGGCTTTAGCTCTGAATACAAGTCAGAGTGTTATCAGTCGACTTTGGACACGTTACCGAAGCACTGGTACCGTGGCTGAGCGCCATGGAGGACGGTATCGCTGCACCACACGGAGACAAGACCGATACATTCAAATCTTAACTCGAAGAGCTCCAACAATAATCGCCATGATGTTAGCCGTGAGGCTTCATCACTCTTCAGGGAACTTAATTAGCGACCAAACAGTCAGAAACCGCTTGCATGAAGTGAACCTTCATTCCCGAAGACCGCTACGGGTACCACCTATAGCAATGCACAATCGTAGGATTCGATATCAATGGGCTCTTGAACACAGAAATTGGGCAGAAGAACAATGGCGTTCGGTGTGCTTTTCTGATGAGTCTCGTTTTGGTATGAGACCGGATACAAGACGTATACGACACTGGAGAACCCCTGGACGCCAACAGCGATTAAAATCCTGCCAGGAAGTCCATCCTTATAGTGGTGGAACCATCATGGTATGGGCGGGTATTTGGATCGGCGGAAGAACTGAGTTGATTTGGATCAGAGGCAACCTCAACGCTCAAATTTATGCTGAGACGATTGTATCAGACGTCATCGTTCCTCTACAAGTGCAAATCGGTCCCTTATTTCAGTTAATGCATGATAATGCACGACCGCACACCGCAAGAGTTGTAAGACAGACTCTCGCCGCAGCTAACATCAATGTCCTGCCCTGGCCTGCTCAGTCGCCAGACTTGAACCCGATTGAGCATGCATGGGATATGCTACAGAGAAGAGCTCTGCCGAATATGGAGGGTATCCAGTCGCAAGAAGACCTTTTTTTGTTGTTGCAACGAACATGGGCGGCCATTCCACAGCGTGATTTGGATGAACTCATTTTGAGTATGCCAAACCGATGTTCTTGTGTTGTTAGTGTTCGCGGTAGAAACACGGATTATTAATTGTTTAAGTTACCCAATAAAATTTTAAAGAAAACTGTTATTTCAGTCTTTTTTTCGAACTTTAATGTTAGTGGTTCAAATGTCAAAAATCCCTTTATTAGGAAAATGGCAAATTTCTTTATTAATGCAAAGGTGACTTGGTTTATCGTTACTGTGACAAACGAAAACACTTTATTTGATGAATCCTTGAAGAAAATTTTAATTAATATCAATCAGGAGAAAAGTTATTGCAAAAATATATGTTGATCCCTAGACACTTTTGATGTGTGTATATAGTTTTTGAGCACTATAGGCCTCACAAATACTCAAACATCATAAATAAACATACAACTACGACTACTCAAGTGCACAAGTAAGTAGTCCATCATTACATAAGTACGAATGAACTTGGCATCAACCTAAATACAGCCTCCATGTTTGTGTTTACGCATTCATTCATCTTGACAGCTCTGATGGGGGCCAGCAGCAGTGAAAGTGGATACGGCATGTACTGTCGAACAAGCGTATAAGTATACAGGCAGAAATCTTTATAATTCTGGTACACTGAAAGTATTGACTGCAATTTTGTTTTATAAAGTTTTATAAACATGTTTGACATCAGTCTCTTACTGCGGTGCTCAGAGATATTTAATGATTACTTAAGCCGTCACTTAGTAACGATTTGACATACATTTGTATGACAAAACTGTCAAAACCTTTACTAAGGGATGGCTTAAGTAATAATTAAGGCTCTCTGAGTGCGGCAGTTAATGTATCTGTATAATCTTAAAAGTAAATGAAAGTTAGCTGGCTGTATACTTATTAGTTTATTCGACTGTACTGCTATTGAAGTATGCACTGATTTTAAAGTTATTAAAGTTATTAATAAAGATGATAAACATAATATTGTAACATTCCCATTTTGACATTGTCATTGTTGTTTCTTTTGCGAAAAGTAAAACAATGTACATATTGTTGTGATTGTAATATAGGTTGTATGATCAAGACATACATACATGATTTTTTCTATTATTGGAGTACACACTTTTTGCCCGTCGTATTTTAGCCTCACGTAAAGGAAATAACATCCAATCTACTTACCTCGTATGGCGAGCAATATTGCATATTATATCGGGGAATGAAGGAAGCAATGGAGAAAGATATTTTGAAACACGAATGGAAGATCAGTAAACTAACAGTAACAGCATGGTTACAACCATGCTGTTACGAAAAGATTTCTCCATAGCTTATCTTCAGTACCTATGTCTGAATGTACAGGTGTCGAGATACTAAGCAAGCGTTAGTAAGTTTTAGAATAATGGAGCTTTTCAACATCTATACTGCAATCATCAAGTGTAGTTAGGTGACTAGGTTACATCACAGTATCTACTGCCTAACTACGCTACGTTATTTATTGGTTTAAAACATATTTTATAATTATACCCCTAACTTACAGCTAAACTAAATTCAAATTCCATTACAACAGAACCTGTTTTAGTAAACCCACTTTGTCCATTCATAAAACAATGCTTACAACTCGACGTAAGCACTTACTACGCCTTACCACTGCCTCCTCCACAAAGCTTATAATTTATACAACCTCAAGATCATTGCGTTGTCGATTTTCGGCGGTATGGTATATAAGGACCGGTGGGCCAACATTTAGTTAGATTACTCGGCAGTTCAGTCGTATAAACATCTACTTTATCAACCATGAAGTCCTTTGTAAGTGTTATGGGATTATTATAAAGGGTTGTTTTGTAGGCTGTTTAATTAGGACGGTTCAGTGATTTTTTTTTGTGTGAATCAAGAATTTTGTTTGTGGATATTGAAATTTTGGAATACTATAATATTTGGGTCCTAAAAGCTTTAATTTATGGGAACTTTAATTTAGATTTTTTATTTATTAACCAAATATTTTATTGATTCTTTTTTAAGACTATCAAGTTATTTTAATGTTAATATTTGTTTGCCAACAGGTCGCTTTTGCCGCCATCCTGGCTTGCGCCGCTGCCGCTCCCGGTCTCCTCGTCCACCAGCCCGTGGTCGCGGTCCACTCTGCCCCCGTGGTCCACACCGTGCCCGTGGTTGGATCCAAGACAACCATCACCAAGTCCAGCCAGGTGGTGAACCATGGCTCTCCCGTCCACGCTGTTCACGCAGTCCATGCCGTGCACGCGACTCCAGTCATCCATTCGTCTCCTGTTGTGATCAAGACCGTGCATGCCGCACCTGTGGTTCACACGGTACATGCTGCTCCCCTGGTACATGCTCCTGTGGTACATGCCGTCCACGCTGCCCCCGTTGTTCACGCTCCTCTGATCGTGAAGACCCCTGCCTCTGCCATCACCCACTCCAGCAGCTCAGTCGTTCATCACGGTCATGTCGTCAAGTCTGTTCCCCTCATCGCCGTCCATCATTGATTTTATTACCTTCAGTGAAGGTGAAGTAAGAGTAAATTAAAACGATATTTTTTTACATAAATATGTTGTTTTTATTTATTGGACACCTATGAGAAAATCGTAATTTTTTTTCACAACGTAGTTTTGAAATTCATTCAGAAAATCTTATTTTTGCTGTATTAAAGTACACAGATGAAAATAAATAAATAAGATAATATTTATTGAGATATAAGTAAGACTATGCTAAATATATAAACTAAACTAACCTAAAAACAAACGAACTATAAAAGGGCATCGAAAAACTCCTCCTCAACGCTGTCAGCAGGTAAAGTGCATAAGAAAAAAAAATGAGTAGATAATTTAAAGTAAGTTGGTGAGTAAATAATGAAAAATCATGGATTTTCGGTAAGTTTATTTATAAATGGATTTGCAAAGCCGCTTAAGCCGCTGACCTCAGCAAAGAAAAGCGCTTAAAATATTCGCAATCACATTTTCTTCTCATTGCATTTTTGTAATCGTTTTAAAGAAATCGTGACAATAACTCAAAGGCTATCCTATAAAGCTATGTATATATGTCTATAGAAATTCTCAAGTCTTTCAAGTATAGCCTTTGTTTTTTAAGTAAATTGGAATAGATATTCTTATCAGCTACTAGGTTTAGATTAATAGTTTAGACAAGATTTACTAACAAAGTAATCCTACTGATTAGTTAAAAATAAGCTGTTTACTATCTTCAATTATCAGTTTTGGCCTAACCTGTATATTTACTTTACGACCCTTCCGTACTTTTATTTAAAGTTTATTACGATAAAATATAAAGTGGAAAAATCACTAGATACGAGTACCTACGCGTTAAATGCGGAAGACGTCTTACTAAAAACCTCTGAGACTGGGCTTTAAAAGAATGTTTACAAAAGAGAAGTACTTTTACATTTAGAGTAAAATTATTTATGTCACGATGGCTTACTTAAATTCTGTGAGTACCTAAGTAAGTTGGATTTAAAACAAAATGTCCGAAGATTAAATTCCTTGTTACCAGTTAACAATAAAATAACGGAATAAACTTATTTACCCAACCTAGTTTAGCAGAAACGTTACGCACTACCCCGAATTTAATATTTACATTAAAAGTAATTAATTTATTTGCTACAATTACTGGAGCTAAGTTTACTGGGACTGTTAAATCAAAACGTTCCCGTAGCTAGGTCTGTTATGTGATGTAGCGATATCGTATTGTGTGCGGAGAATTTTGGTAGAGTAGGGCAAGGAAACAGATATGTACTAGTTTTTATTATATTTTATTATTTAAAGCTATCTTTACCTTTAGCTCGTGGTTAAATAATCACGGCCGCTCTGGTCGATCTTCAGACTAAGCCTAATTCCACCAATAGGGTAGTTAACAAAAAATATAACCTCCCACTCAAATCTTTGACGCGTTTTATCTTCGTCAAATTCATTGTTTTTTAATCTTACCAAGGGGTATCATAATACCCAACACTAATTGGATTGTGAAGGTCAGATTGGCAGTCGCTCCATCAAAATATTGGTATTTAGCTCCATTCGGTAAGACTGGAAACTGACCCTAATAAAATTGAGAATTAAAAGGGTTAGTAAATGATTATTTAAAGTTTTAACAACAATACAAGATGTATTTAATTGAACACAGAGAAAGAATACGTTTAAATAGAACTGCACTGGCGAAATAATATGTCACCATATTAGCAAAGAGGATAACTCGACTTTTTCATGGAGATTACGTTAACAGACCTAAAAAACCTTGCAGAATATACTTGCTAGCTTCTTATAGACTTACTCCACATTACGCAAGAAGCTCAATTATAATACCAATTTGAGCTTTCGCGACTTAAAAAAAAATGAAAACGTTAATTTATTTAATTTTACACAACATAAGGAAAAAACGTGAATAAAAATACCGATACAGTGATTCGAAGTGATTTATCAAACAGGTTGTCAACTAGAGTAAATATGCCACACAAACCAGCTGACACCATATTTGTACCGAGTTGCTTCGGTGCATCGCAGCGTTAGGATGTTACTTGTAATTACTTTTAAGGTTTTTTGTGGTGTAGAGTAGTTTAACCTTACTACTGATATTTTTAATGTTTTGGCTTATAAGGTACGTAACTACTGTTATGTATTTTTCTGTATACATTGTTATGTGTAGACTCGGCTGCAGCCCATTTGACATAAAGAAATAAACGAATAAGTCAAGGCATATTCCAAGGATATAAAATATGTATCTTAAACTAGTTGAAACCCGCGACTTCACCCGCGTGAAATTAATGTCCTACGCAATCGTACCACTGCGATACAAAGTAAGTATCTTTTGTGTTATTCCAGGTAAAATATCTGATTGACGAATTAAATACAAATCCGTTTTGATAATAAATTGTTAAATAATAATAATAAACTTTCGTATTTAATAAATATATTCTTTTTTTGCTAAACTTTCTTTTTTGTTACGATCGACAACTCTTTTTTGCAGAAAAAAATAGTTCTTGGAGCATCATAATATTCAATTAAGACGAGACTTGTTTAAGCAATATTTTTACCCTTATTTAAAAAATGTCTAACTGAAATCTCAATAATTACTCGTCATATTAAATAAAAATAAAATAGTTGGTTGTTTAGTAAATATTGCAGCTGTCAACGCACTCAAAACGAAAGTTCAAATAAGTTTGAATGATTTCTGAATTTGAGTTAAATAGCGTGGATATTTAAATTGAAAAAGGAAAGTGCAATCATATTTCAAGATCATCTTTTTTGTTTGTTTAAAACACATATTTTTGTATTCACCTTAATAAGGGATTCCATGTTCCAGTCTTTTGCAATAAAAAATACATTTAGAATAATCCTTATTCTCCTTTTTATCTTTGTTGTAAACTAATTTCCTGCTTCTAAACTCAGTCAAGGCTGTGCGTTCATGTCAGTGGATGACTATAAGGTTTATAATAGGAGTAATATAATCTGTAGTCTCTATTTCCTGACACTACTCTATGTTATATAGCTATGCGAGGAACGCAGCAGGCGCCGTAACCACGAATTCAAACAACTATCGGATGGCCAATAGTCGATACAATGTTGATGCGACTGAGGTGAGCTATCAGATTATCGGGCTAGCATTAAATTAGGGAGTTGAATTTATATGACAGCAAAATAAAAAGTCTCAAAACTTCAAAATTAAGAGTCAAATAAGAGAGTAAAGAAGGAAAATAGTTCAAACACATATAATATTATGATTATCCCATTAATTTATTTATTACTTAACAACATTCACACGTTTTTTCTATTAGTGATAATTATGGCTATGACTGGAACGGAATTAGGATTCAGAGTCATTTAATGTGGTATTTAATCCAAATATACTCGTAGGAACTAAAGTCTGAAATTACTGCTAATAAATAGTTTAGGTATTGACGGCCGCACTCAGAGAGCTTTAATGATTACTTAGGCCATCACTTAGTAAAGGTTTTGACAGTTTGGTCATACAAAAGTATGTCAAACCTTTACTTAGTGATGGCTTAAGTAATCATTCATTATCTCTGAGTACCGCAGTTAAAGTTAGAAATACGAGTCTATTGTACAGACCGCTAATAATTTTGTTAAGGGGATAGTGATAAAAAATTACCTACGAGTATCAATAAAAATGAATGTAGCAGCCTAGTGATTTCCACAACAATTTCCTAAAACATTTTCAAACAGTAGTGTTGTGAGGAAAATGTTGAGTATGAATGTAGATGGGTATAAGAGTAGAGGAAGACCAAAGAAACGATGGATGGACTGTGTGAAGGATGATATGGCTAGGAAGGAGGTGACTGCTGACATGACGACAAATAGAGAGGTATGGAAGAAAAAGACATGTTGCGCCGACCCCAAATAAATTGGGATAAGGGCAGGAGAATGATGATGATGATTTTCAAACAGTATCATCAGCTACAAAATGCGTGTTTCTACCTTACTTAATAAATGTCACCGCACTAGACGAATTAGGAACATTCCTATCATGTACAAGCTATAAAAAAATGGCTAAAATTTTACTCCAAGCTCATATAAATGGACGAGGCCGGCACGGATGTGACAGTCGATAGCCGGACCGGCCGCAATCTGGATATTTTAACGGAAACGGATATGTATCGATTGGTAAGTGTTTTAGTAATAGATATTGGATTTAGGGTCGCTGGCCCTTTTATTGTTTGGAAATAGATAGGCTGGTATTTTGAGTCTAATTGGGTATAGCCAAGAATTTAGGGAACTATGTTAGGGTTCACTTCCAAGCTTAGTATGTTTGCAGTGGCTGAGCGATTGGGCTGCTGCGCTAGAATTAACGAATTTAATTTAAAAATTTAATTTGCGAATTAATTAACGGTTTTATTAAAATGTGTACTATATTATATGCTGTTTATGTGTTGTTTTAGCTGTTCATGTATTGAACGTGGTGTTTATTTATATACTCAGTAATAAATGAAGCGTTGAATGCGTACCGAAAGAGAATAGAATTGAAGTGCAAATTTTTGCGGTAACTTATTGGTTATCTACTGACAATAAATATTAAACAAGTGATTCCTAGTTATTACAAATATGGAGAAACTACCAATGTGTAGGATATGTTTAGTGGTAAATGTTCGTATGTTGTATTCATGATTTCTATGGAAAGCTTACTGAAATTCCAGTAAGTTGATGATATATAATATTATATTTCTAAAGGCCTAACTCTACCGTTCGCCTGTAATGTACGTACGTTTGACGGTACGGTTGGTGCAGTGGCTGAGCAATTGGACTGCTGCGCTGCGTGTCGCGTGTTCGATCCTCGCACGGAACAAGTATTTGTATGACCTACAGATAGTTGTTCCGGGTCTGGGTATTTGTGTATGTGACTTTAAATGTCTGTGAACGCACCCACGATACAGGAGTAGTTCCTAGTGTGGGGCAATGTTTTAAAAAAAAACTATAAACACTCTGTCTTTCATTGCCAGGTTGGGCATACTCTTATTGGGTTTTCCAGAATTCCTTATTAGCAGCCACGGAGTCTGGATTTGTGCACAGTTGATGGCAACAGGCTGGCCCCCTATTACATGGGTTAATAAAAACTGGCGAAATATGGGTGTTCTAACGGACTTGAACATCTCTGCTTAACCATTCGGGGATTACAGGCGTGATGTTATAATTATGTTATTGTTTTTTCTTCCAGATCACAATCCTGTGCCTCCTGGCAGCAGTTCAGGCAGTACCAGCACCCATAGTGGTATACCCATCATTCGGCGGTTACCCGTTGTCCTCTGTGTATCATGCACCAATAGTTGCCCATGCTCCTTTGATTCATCATCGGGTGACTTTTGCTCATACCCCTCCGTTACTCCATGGATTCCATTCGCCTTTCTTCTTTTAGTCTTTGAAAAGAGATACTTGTAACTTTCCTCTTGGCATGTATTAAAAAGAATTTCATTTTAAAAGTAGTTATACATAATGTAATGTTTTTAAATAGAAGAATACCTAAGGTTATTAAGCTGTGTAAGATGATCGTACCAACTAATAAAAATGTACCAGATGATTAATTTTTAAATCTTTACTAACTTTCATTGTGTTATTGGTGTTATTATGTTATTGGTGTTTGTTGTTTTTTCCCCGAAAGGTTTTAAACGGGAGAGAATAGGTTAGTTAAAATATTAAAGTTGATTTTGGCTACATCGTCTATAAATAACTGATTTGTGCTATGCATTTTCTTAAATGTATAAATGAAATTGTTAATGTTGGTACTAAAAGTATGATATTTTGTTTGTGACAGAACAATTAATTATTTTTCAAACATGTTTGCTCGTAAAAGTTTTGTAATAGAAAATATTACTTGAAGCAGAAACTTAAAAGTCTGAGTAACGTTTTCATTATTTCACAGTAAATAGCTTGAAATTCTTAATTTCAATTTATTGGAAAACCTTTTTTTTTGGTCTTAATTTTTTAATTTTAATTTTATAAACCTTGTTTTCAAACTGTTATGTTAGTTATATTTTTTTTTCCATCTTAAAAACTCTTTGATCATATTTAGTTTGTATTTTCAAACAAAATATTATGTAGCCTTCTGGGCATACAATATTGAATTTTATGTACGTAAGTTTTAAGCTATTTATCAATATTTAAACTGTTAATAAATGTAACTGAACATTTCGAGCTATTTACATTTATTGGAAGCAAAACCTAAAATGAATTCTTTAGGCACTGTGTCACATATTAACATCACGCCTGGAATCCCCGAAGGGTTAGGTAGAGGTTAACTTAATATTACACCCACGTTTCGCTACTCACAAACTCAGACACCGTGACTACTTCTGAGAAATTACTGATGGGCAAACCCAATAACACTTTGCTTGACCTGGAATAAAACGTAGGACCTCACACACAGCAGTTGCATTTGCCAACTTTGATCACTAAACCAAGAGGCCGTTAGACTATATGTAAATCAATGCAAAAATGTAAATCAATTTCAAGTAGTTACTGGATCTGAGACCTTAGCTGTCTAATGTGTGGGATAATTTAAAATTATTCAGTTATAAAGAGCTACAATGTCACCTGTATCGCCTGTACGCAAGATTTAATCCTTTATCACGATACAATTTTTAGTACAGTTGTGTGTACAAGTGTTTCGAAAATAAATTGTAAAGTGGTTGAATTTTTTTTAAACTGTCATGATCAATAACACTATTATTAAAATCAGTAGCGTGAAACAAAAAACATGTTAAAAATATATTTTTTAAGTTAAAATACTAAACGTTTCCAATGGAATACTGTTGATGTAATTTGGTTTTTTTTTCGAAATGTTGCTACAAAACAGGAGAGATTAAAATATATTGATCTTACCTAATCCCTACTAACTAAAAATAACCAGCCTTAAAAATCTTTGGGAATATTTTCATATAATTTTAAACTGGGACATGACTTTCAATATTTTGAAAGAAGATATTACCAAAATAATTATTATCCTGAGTAGTGAAACAAAATACTTTATAGGATTTAATGAAGAAAGTTTTCATTGAAATTAAATGTTTTTTCTTAATTACAAAGTTTAATTACTTTGGTTGTTATTCGAGTTTTTCACCTAGTTACATAGGAATACTTTTAATGTGATTTTATTTAAAATAATACAATGTTGAACAAAACATTTGATATCTGGGTACCCACTGTTTTAATACCTAATCTAATGGATTTGTTTCCTAGGCTAAGGTTCAAGGGACATTAAATTTGTTTAAAAATAAGTGTTTTAAATGAGCGACATTTCATTTTAAGTGAAGCAGTTCTTCATAATTGAATTTTGTGTCGTCTGTAGTTTTCTATTGTTGTCACGACAACTAAATAGTGCATTAACAACTCTTAAGAAAACGGAAATCGCACAAGAGTTTGTTGTATTTATATTTCAAGCAAGCCACGTGCAACTTAGTGGTATTAAATTCTTAGAGTAATTATTTTAATCCGATTATTTTAGATAACTATTATTAGATTTCACTTTGTAATAAGAATGTGAACGGCGATAAGTGAATATAACCTACCAAAGTAATAATGAATGGACTTCATAAAAGATAATAATTATAGCATGAAAGTGATTGACTTTCTTTGACGGATGGAGAGCAACTGAAGAAGTATTCTTCTGATGGAAGAAGATTCGCTGCGCCAACTCCACATTAAATTAGAAAATGGAGAATATGAATGAGTTACTTTGGTTTAGGCTTACAGTAGCTAAACGTTGCGATTCCATTCATAAACCCAGTGTGACGTTTCACAGGCAATTAAGAAACCATTAGTATCAAAATGATTAATTGTGTTTCCAACAAATCGCGATGATTGCTGATTACAATTGTATGGACAAACAACGCGTTTACTGTTCACTGTGTTTATATGGCCAAGTAATTAAGCGTCGGCCGGGCTTTAATTGGTATAATTATTGCATTGTATATTCGTCTTGATTTTTAGAACAATAAACTGGGTCCTAACTCAACATTGTACCCAGGAAAGACTTATGTGTAATATGATATACAGAAACCTGGATTTTTTGGAGGCATTGCTCTGGATATTCATAATGGTTATAGGGTTTTTACATACTTATAATGTAAACATCCTTTATCGAGTTATTCCACTCTGATCACCAAAAACTGATACCATAAGGGATCAGTTTTCTATATTAAGTTATTACAAAAGTGAGGAAGAAGCCCTCTTCTCCATACATGTGCTCGTTTACTTATATTATCTTCTGCACTGATAGCAATTTTCCTCTCAAAGGTGCTGTCATGACTAAAATTCGTTGGGGTCTTAATAATTATTTATTTATTTAAACTTCATGTACAAGTGTGGTACATAGGCGGACTTAATGCCACAAGGCATTCTCTACCAGTCAAACTTTGGGTTAAAAAAGGACAGCACTGTGGTAGAGTACAAATACAGTAAAAAAAATAAGGATAATTAAATACCATTTTGTAAACATAATACATAAATTGGTGCATACTAATACATAAATATACTGATAGAATATTATCAAAAATTAAAGTTTCCAGTGATTATAGGTAAATATAGAAATACATGATACGTTACATTAACATTCTTTAAGTAAACTTAGTTAAAATAAATCTAGTTTATCCTCAGCAAGGGAATGTTGTATGGACATAAATGGGCATTACTGCCGAGTGCCACGGCCTAGTATGGGCCTCAATATATTGAGCGTAATGAGAGGATGTGTTAACAACATAGGTGTATACACAGTTAAAAAAACAAAGATATACAAAGATTTGTAACTGTACTTTTAATGCTATTTATTTGATTGCCAATGAAATAAAAAAAGGTAAAGTCTAGTGATATAATAATCTATACTTCTGTAACAACAGATTTTATGGCAATATTTTATACAAAAATTGACTGACTTCGTTTTATAAATTTCTAGCTTTGTACGGGAATGACTCCCCTTGCCTTTTAAAAATCAGAGGTATTTAAAATATATTTTATTTAAATAATATTTATTTCTTCATTATCCAACTAATTTGTTCAACTTCATTATCAAACTAACTTTTATCATAGTCGTCGTCATAAAAAAATCTTTTAATTCATCAAAATTAAATAATAATTATAAAAGCTCACTGTGACCGATAGTACCAATAAATAATTGTCCAATGTTAAGTGAATCGATCGTGACCGCGTTTATTGCAGCCTTATGAGCTGACATTGACTCCGTCTAGCAGGACATGCCTACATACTGGCACAGGGAGGATCTATGCTTATTATAGCTCAGACTAATCGCCGGTTGTTTCAATGCTCTTGGCAATAACTTACCTGACAAGCTAAAATTTAAGATACTTTATTTAGCAGGGAACAGTCATCCAATTACTAGATTTTGCCCGCGGCCTCATCCGCGTAGTCTGGTTTTCGGGTTAATATACAGGGTGTAAATTAACCCTTCACACATACGTCAACCAAGCATTCTGTACATCAAACTAAGTACCCCTACGCAAAAATGTTTGCTGGGAAACGACTTTCTTTTTGGGGTCAAAAATCACATTTTACTGTTGTGTACCCACTAGCATAATGTTTTAATGTAGCACTATTAAAACATTATGCTAGTGGGTGCTTTGAGTAGTAGACGGGTCATGAAGGTAATTTAAGTAAAGTTTTAACCTAAAAAACTAGTATTTACAAAAACAGTTGTGCAAAATTTGGGACTTTGACCCCTAATATATCCGTAACTAGGGGGTTCGCAGGTATGGAACCAAAAAAATATCGCAGCGCTGGGGAGAACAAGTGCCCTTCGTTTGCGTTAAGGGTACTTTTACACCCTTTATAGCTAAGACACACTTAGATAATGTGGTTTTCTATGGGAAAAAATCATCAGTTCAGTAGATCCAGAAATAACCCCCTACAACCTCACAAGCTCGCAAACTTAATTCGCTGGCTGTCTTCTCCATGGGACGACACAAAGTGTAATTGTATCAACAAACATGATTATGGAAAATAAAAAAAATCTGGAGCTGACGGAAACTGCCAAAAAAACTCGTCTCAACCCCCCTGATAACAGTGCTGAAAATACAAAAGCCCAACCACTCGTTTTCGGGCAAAAGTTACCAATTGGGAGCAAAAACTATCGATATAGTTTCCTTCAACTGTATAATTATGCTTGAGTAATAAATCTCACGTCAATTTTGTTTACCATTGCATCATAACTATAAATGTGACATTAATTACAAAAAAAAAACATCACGCCATTAATCCCTAAAAAAAATTAGACCTAAAGGTACTTATAGTCCAACCCACATTTCAAAAATTATGCTTAAGGCCTATGGCACTAGGCGCGCATCTTAGAATGCCATCAACCGTGCATAAATCCATCGAACATTGCTACTGGGAAATTGCTTGGGCATCGGACCCAGGACCTCATGGTCACCGCACTTGTGGCCACTAGACCGCACGTGGTGTACCTGTGTTTTAGAATAAAAACACATCTCATTACCAGTCTGAGGCAAGCCTTAGCTAAACCTGTAAACTCTTTTGGCCTTAGACTAGATACTCGTCGTTAGGTACGTAAAATGGACCCCATCGGTAACGTGCGCGATGACGCGGTGGAGACCTTACGTGAAGCCCTCGACATAAGTAGGTGGAGTGGAAATAAATACGTGTTATGTAGGTCGATATTTTATTAGTGTTTGTGATTTTTTTCTTATGTCAACAGGTCACATCTTAATAGAAGTTTGATAAGAGTAATCAACACATCAAGTTCCCACCGTTGAGGCAAAGGCCTCAGTCTCTATGAGATGGAATGATATGTCTTCAAACTACTGGTTTTAGGACACGCCGGTTTCCTCACGATGTTTTCCTTTACCATTTTGAGAGCAGTGGTGATAAAATAAATTACACAAAGTAGTGCGCCTGCCTGGGTTCGAACCCTCGACTTACCGACGTCGGGTCAGTTCTAGTTCTTCCTCTACTAACAATTCCAGAAATAATTTGTAGCTCTCTACGCAGAAATTGTTCTAGTTTTCTATAACATTCTATTTTGCAAGACTCTTAACAGTATAATTGATATAAAATTTAACAAGAAATACTCACAAGCTATCAAAAATTTTGTGTTTTTCCTGTAAAGAAGACATACATTTCTAAAAAACGAAATAAACGTTTTCCCCAATCTTCATTAATATTTATCTAAATGTTATAACGTTTTTATTGTTGTATTTTTCCACTGAATTTGTCCTTGATCTGACAAAATATCGCTGATATTTTCTAGACCAATACACAGACAAAAATAACATTTTTTCACTAAAGGGCTACTAAATAACAAATTGTTGTAGTTCATTCCTGTCGCCTATGTGGTCTATTTCCTTAACGTTTAGGTCACAAACAGCTTTCAAATCATGGAATTGGGACAAGAAACATATCTTCGAATCACAAAAGGCATAGGTTTTGTAGATTGAATTGAAGACATCCTGAAATCCTTAATTTATTTGTCATGTTTAAATATCCAATCAAATGTGTATTGGCATAGGCAGGTCAATCGAAACTGGGTCGCGGAAACCTGATATCTTTTCGATTACTTTAATTGGCAAAGTAAGGACTGTATCCTTCCTTACTTTGCCAATTAAAGTAATTGAAAAGTTATCAAGATATAAGATATGGAAGAGATAAAGATATAAGATATGGACTGTATCCTTGTCGGGGCCGCGGGTTGTACACTGGTTATCGCGGCCTCGACATAGAGGGCGAAGAAGGAACATGGGTGGTTTTTAGTCAGTAGAATTCTGACACTCCCTTTCGCTCTGCCCAAGAGCGGAAGGGGTTATTCGATGATTTTACACCAGCCAAAAAAAAAAAAGGATTGTATCCTTAGGGTCTGTCACCACAAATGGCTAATAAGACAAGAACCATAGCATTGTATTCCTTTCAATTGTTTGAATAAAGTTTTAAATGGGATTAACGCTACGTGTAATCATTGAATTTTGATGTAACTGGGCCTCAATTACGAAACCAAAGGATTTGCTACAAACCAGAAATACTTAATCGTTCATAAAAATAATTATCAACGCTCATTAATTCATAGGAAACCACATCTTAGTCACTCATTAGCTAACAAGGAAAACCGAAGAAAATGCAACAGAAACTTATTAATGATTTCAGTTAGGTATATTTTCATCACTTGTTATGAAACCTATTGTTGTAGAAGAATAACTGAAACATATAAATACTGTTTGTCTCAGTTCTGAAGATATCAAGGAACAAGATGGACAGGCAAATTCTTGTGGTAAGTCGTTTTGAGGTATTCCCATTTGAGCACCGATTTTTAGAGCATCTACGCTAACTGCCGCATTCAGAGAACTAATGATTACTTAGGCCATCACTTAGTAAAGGTTTTGACAGTTTTGTCATACAAAAGTATGCCAAATCTTTACTAAGTGAGGGCTTAAGTAATCATTAAATATCTCTGAGTACCGCAGTAAGAGCACCAACGCTATTCCCACTAAAGCAACAATCAATATTTTGACGTGGTTCCCATATCTAAAACCGGTTTCTATTATTATCTTTGCTGACCGGATCTAAATCCACATATGTTTTGTGCATTTTTGAAGCTTGATAGTTAGATATCACCTACTTTTTAGCATTTTATGATATGTATATATAGCTAGAATTGCTTGTAATAAAAAGTCCTACATGATAATTGTTACCATTTAATTTTACTTGATTAAACACCTTGTACATACAGTGTTTTGTACACCAAGGCTTAAAGTTTCACTAACTATTAGATATTTTGGAAAACTTGTTAAGTAACCAAACCTATTCTTGAAGGTTGTCTTTGAATAATAATTTTACAAACTATCACGAAAAATCCTCTTCTTAAAATGCTCTAATCTCTTTCACTAAAACAAAAAGTTATATTAAACAGTGTCTGTAAACTAGGCTAAAGATGTTTTTCTTAAACTTTACTCATCACAACACAAATATTCATTGAAGATTTAAGCCCACGTTTAAAAAAATATTAGAACAGAAAGAACAGTTTACGAAGTGTAGGTAAATTCATCCTTTAATAACTCTGCTGTAAAGAATTTAAACGTGGTCGGTGTCTTTCTTACTGTTTCAAAACAATTTGTTTCATAATTTATAATTAAACTGAACTATAGTATGTACTGCTCAAGATAAAAATCATCTGTATTCTTAATTCATTTACCACCAAAAGGGCTTGTTGAATTTTCTTTCCTGATGATTTTCCATTTCATTTTATAAAAAGTTTTGGCACCGAAAGAGCTTTTCTGCACTGTAGTTAGTAGAGTGCTTATGCGCGTATCTGCCGTACAAATACTGGACAGTCTACTCAACTATCATCAACTGCCCATATTAAATTATTAATAATGCAAATAACGACTGCTGACCATGACGTCGTAGGATCAACTCTCGGGTTGGTTAATGAGTTATTAAGTTGTTCTATCATTAACTTCTCAATTACAGACGACAGATGACAATTACCTTGCCCCTTATTATACGGTAGAAAACCTAATGTAGGTGTTGTATTAGAAACACATTTGCGTAACCCTTCGAGAATTAAAAGCGTGATGTTGTGTTCATGTAAATTCCTAAAGTACCAGGCCACCATAAGACAAAAAGAGCTCTCTCTTCCAGATTCTCCTAGCGGCAACCATCGTAGCAGCGACCCGAAGCTACGACGTAGACTACCACACATCCTACCACGCACACCCCTTTCCTGTACACCACGCCCCAATAGTTCAGGCAGTACAACCCTCGCAATTACACGGGCTGTATGCAGTACCTGTGGGGCACGCGGTACACCCCATACCGATGCAGATGCTGCAGCCTCCACTGGTGAAGTACAGGGTAAAGACGCATTATCATGTATTTAAATAAAAAATTTTTTTTGATGCAAATACATTTTTCGAATTTGTGTTTGATATTTGTGATTTGTGGGGAAACTAAAAGACCTCAATATTCTGAAACGTGTTACAGTCACTAACCCAACGGCCTCGTATAGTGGGTAACATACGACCCAACCTTTCTCAGAGAAAGAAGGCCTGTGTGGCTGTGTCCCAGCAGTGAAACACTATAATTATGCAGCATAATTAGTAAAAATAGGGTCGATCATTCTTAGACACAATGCAATATCTGCATGTTCAGTTTCTAAAAGTTATATCCCATGAGTAATATTCCAAATTCTAATTATGTAAAATTAGAACTGCTCATAACATAAAATGTTGATCGTACAACCCATGAGGAGCGCCCTATATTCACTATCGTCACACGTGATTGATTCACAGATATATTTCTTTGTATCGCTACAATAAGGACCATTTCAGACGGATATTTAACAGTCTGGTAGGTTCGCGGTATGAAGAAATTTGATTTAGTAATTCGTTGTATCATTGTACTGTAATGATACAATCAGTTAAAAGAGAATGAGCAATTGAGCCATGCCTGAGAGATATTTCTGGATGGCATGTAAAGTCAAGTTAGAGGCATGCGTGATATAAAAACTCTGACATCAGGTTTGGCACTAACCTCACGATAAAGAAGAAGATTATTGGGAAGAAGATTTATAACTGTTATGATTACCTAACGATACCGATTACGTACCTGACGATCGCATATTCGCACAACCAAAATCTGATAACGATCACCTTAATATTCGTATTATTCATGTATTTATTAATACTGCTAGAAAATAAACAGAGATTAGGTGCTATGATAATTCCAAATCCCCATTGAAATTGTTGAATCTATTTACAACAATATCGGACATCTGACAAACCCCTAAAGAACCCCATACATAATATTCAGGGCAGCTTTTATAGCCAATATTCGGCCCAAGTCTGTTGTGGACTGGTACAAATATATATCATGTGATAAACTCCTAACATTGCCGGGACGTGAATAAATCTTCCGCAGAGCAAAAAGGTCTGATGTTGGATCTACTAAGTTTTGTTTCGTCCTTTTTTCAGGTTTACAAAGTAGATAAGTACTTCATTTGTCATTGGAGTTTGTAGGTTCTAGAGCCCGGCTTGTGTCTAAATTGTTAACAGATTTATGAAATAAGTGGTACTTTGCGGAATGCCTTGATACAAATCTGTTTCGTGTTGAAATGAAAATGAAAATTGAAAATCATTGTATAATATTTTAATATTGTTGTTAAGCTATGTATGTAGGCCGCTAGAGACACAATCAAGCAAAATTGGTATTGAACTCCCAAACTTTAAAGAACTTCTTAAGCCGCATTCATTGTGGCTAACTACCATCCAAGTAACATAGTTAGCTGGCCGAATCGAGAAACGTTCACTGCTGGACATAGACCTCCACCAAGTGCCGCCAGATATTTGACGGCACGGTTGGTTCAGTGGCTGAGCGATTGGACTGCTGGTCTGCGTGTCGCGGGTTTGATCCCCGCAAGGAACAAACATTTGTACGGCCTACATATACCTAGTTGTTGTGGGAATGTATGTTACTTGTGGGAAGTGGAAATTTCTGTTTTTCCTACTCCTCCGCTAATCTTTTCTGATTAATTTCGTTGCGGGATCCAAGACAGTCAAATCATTTCTCTGGGACTTCGTCGAGCTTCATTGTCTCGGCGCTTTTCTTGTGGTCGCCACTGTTAATTCTGGCTTACAGAAGTTACAGTGGTTTGGGAATAGAGAGGCGGGCTTGTCCCAATTAAAAAAAAAATCCTAGTTGTTGGGTCTGGGTATTTGTGTATGTGAGTTTAAATATATGTGAACGCACCCACGATACAGGAGAAATTCCAAATGTGAAAAAAAACAACTGATTCAGTGCATCTCGCATCAAACAGATCCCGCAACTAATATTCTATTTAATTTTTATTGCACAAAAAATATTGAAAGTCCAACAACAATCTTCCGTATTCACCCAAAGTGTCTCAAACAGAACTAACTTCATAAAGAATGCTTCTTTATTTGTTCACTTAAGGATTTGTGAGTTCAAGCTCATGAATTACCTCTGAAACTTCCCCGAACTCGTTATTTTATCCTGTCAGTAACAAAGCTGTAATTAAGCCAAGTTCTGAGGCCATTACACCTCTCAACAGTTTACCATGAGGCGAATGAACTGACAATCGACTGGAACACGCTTAGTTTTGACTAGATTTCAATGTCTTGATTTGAGTGACTAGAACTTAAAATGTAGTAAATAAAGTTAAGTTTGCAGTGTCAAACTAACTGGAAAACAAATTGATAGAAGTTGGAGGTCTGGTAATCAACTTTTCCTTGTTTTAGTGTTGCATCTTGCATTGAAGATGTCGTAGATACTGAAGCAAAGTTTTGATTGCTCTTCTATGAAAACGGAACTTTTTGCTTAGAACTTTGTAGTAGTGAACCCACGAGGCAGTGTACAGACTTTGCTAGTTAGGGGTCAATGTCAACAACATAGTATGTTAATTAGTAGTCTACTAGCATTTCGCCGTGGCAGTGCGAAATTGTGAAATATGGTTGTACTATTAATTACACCCCTGCCTGTTTTTTGTAATTTAGGGTCTCATCAAATGACTTCTCCCGTTCTGGGTGGAGCGGAAGGGAGTGTCAGACTTCTACTGACTAAAATGTTCCATCCTAACCCTTTGTCAGCCCTTGCAATGTCGCTGACATCTTTTTGAAGTTACACCTCTGCCTGCTGGGATCACGGGTGTGCTGTTATGTTAACAATACTATGGATTTCGACATCTTTATCTTTTCTTGGCAAGCGAAAGATACACCCAGACACATTCTAGACACGCCTCCACACAACTATTACAGATAAGCAAGTTCAACTGTACATAAATGCATCTAATTTGACATCTGCGTTTGAATCCCGACTCTTAATCGTGGTCGTAAGCAGAACGGTTCAAACCTTTCAACAGGGTGAATTAATTACTGTAGAAGTATTAGCTCTTAGGATGAAATTTATGGGTGTGCAAGTCTGCCCTAGGCTTTATTTTATGAAGCCTCTTTTTTATACCTTTAGTCTATTTTTTGATACTTATTGTTTATGTATTTCTGATTGACTTATTACACTTTTGTTTTCACTACCAAGAACCAGCGATTTTTATTTCGGTAGTTAATAATGGGTATGATCAGACAGATATTTGACACTTTTTTGAAGTTGAAGTTGGACATTCGTCTTACTCTTCTAACATCTTTCAAATCAAAGCTTGATGGTAGATATCTACTTAGCCCAGCTTAAGTATCGAAATGTCATTGAGGTAGATTTGTTAAAAAAGAACTGTAGCTATTTTAATCATGATACGTAAATATTAGTTTAGATATGATGCTACAAACTGACCACCTAACCCAAACCTAAATGGTCAATGGAGTCTTCCTTAAGGAGCCCTAAAATCTACATGGAGTTTTGTGCGTCTCTTCGAGGTTATCTCCAGAACTTTTGAACAAAATCTAAAAAAGGGAGGGGCGCCCGGTGTAAAAAATAATTTAATGCGCCTGCTGGGTTCGAATCCACTACTTACTGTTCGTAAGTCGGGGCCGCAACCACTGGGTTACCCCTACTCCTCCCTGCTCCCTTCCTACGTCAATAGGGAAACCGGCATAGTTAGGTATATTATGTTTAAGGAAAGTTCTTTCTATGGTATCCTGTAAAATATTGGTATTATCCCCACAATCTAAATCCCGTAATATTTTCTATAGGAATATAACGGTACGATACACAATACGTCGGAAATTGTCCCGCTTCCTCGTGGGTGGTATCTCTATCAGCTTTGTATCGTGTTATATCGCCCCCGCACCGTTTAGTGGCACGTAGGGAACGTTTTACGATTCTATAATATGGTTCCTGAATGTTTGTGATATCGGAAAATTCGTTGACTGTAAACGAAAATTGAAAGGGTGGTTTTGTTTGCTCGTTCGTAAGTAAAATTATTGTAGAGGAACGCCGTAGTCGCATGCCACTGATACCTGATGCTCCTTCATGGCGTTTTCATTGTACAGAAGTCAGCTACTGTTGCAAGGTGGAATGCGACTACGACTGATCTCTATAATTTTACTTATATTTAAATAGAAATATACAAATTCAATATATGAATATCAGACAAGAATTATTTTCTTGTTTTCTACTTTAAGACTGCGGTTTGTAGTCGGGTTTTAGTTTTTAAACTTATTTCTTTATTTGAATTTAATTTTAGTGATATTTAAAAAATCCGTTTTATTATATTACTTTCATGCTGTAAAATTCTACTGAATGTTGGTTTGCTATTTAAATAGTACGAGTAATTAGCAGACTAGACCGCGATAACTTTTTGACCGCATTCTAAACGTTTATGTTATCTAAAACTATAATATAAGATATATATTTTTAATGTGCTCGCCAAGACCTCTCATTTGATACCTACATGTTTTGATTATATCAATTTAATTTTTTTCGAGCTTAGAATTTGACATTTAAATTCCGTCATAAAAAGAATTGTTAAAATTTATAAAGTCTATGTCACCCCGGCTATTCTTACGAATCTATTGACACCTCATTTATTACGTTCACAATACTTTCAGTAGTCTAGGCGGTACGGTGGAACATACAAACATACATACATACACTGCCAAAATCCCCCCCTCTCCCTTCCTTTTGGCTTCGCCGTAGTCGGGTAAAAAACCATTCAATTTCTCACGGTTATAAACATTAGGTAGACTGTTATATTCCGATGTAATAAATCTCTTTAGATAAAACATAGTAACTATTTTGACACAGCAGACTGATGAAAATACTCATTTTCTCAACACCGCACTCACTAAGAAACTTCACTCAATCTCTTGATCTCTTCAATTTCAACTTTAGCCCTAAATCAGCTCCAAACTTAGTATTCCTATTATGTTAAAACTGAATGCACTTTGTTTTCAAAGTTTGAAATGTTATTTTTTTAATGTGTTTGAGGATAGCCATCCATCATACTATATTAATCCATCATCGGACATTAGCCACAAAAAGGCTTCCAGTGCTAAAACTCCGACTGGTTAATTACAGTTTGTTGTTTTGAGGCGAAATAAATACAAAAATATCGTTTAGTCCACTCTCGGCCCCTCGACCCCTAAAAATTGATTTGTTCTATTCAGCCAAATTAAGTGTTGGATTTTGGATGTTTGAATTCGTACCAATAGATACACCAAGGTAAAAAATCAATCAACTGATCTAGCTTACGCGTTGTTCAAAGCATTGGTTGAATCAAAAGTAACTTCAAAGTTGATAAAATAGCCTAAAATCTATTAATAAAAAACTCTAAAATAAGGATGAGTTTCAACACTTCACCTATTTCAATTTGTGCTGTATACAACAACATCGCGATCGGATAGGCGACAACGAAATACGACTACACACTGCCTTAGCGTATTGTATTTATATGTAGTGGTGTTGATGAACACTGGCCACTGCCACTGGTAATAACTTTTATTTTTTTTGGTGTTTGGAAAATCATCAAATAACCCCTCCCGCTCTTGGGCAGAGCGAAAGGGAGTGTCAGACTTCTACTGACTAAAAACCACCCATGTTCCTTCTTAGCCCTTTATGTCGAGGCCGCGATAACTATTAACTAACTTAACTATAATTATTGGGTGAAATATAAAGTTTTATAGGGTTTCTATGTATCGGTCAATTGTATTTGAAAAATGGTATATTTATAGTTACCATTTCCCTCCTGCTCTTATGCTAATTTATTTGTGGTTGGTGCAACACGTCGTTTCTTTTTATGAAAAAAAAAAAAAATGAAAAAGTGTTTATTTGGAACTTAAGTCAAATTCAATTACAATTTACTTCTGCCAAACTACAGAGCAGTTTGTTTATACTTATTTGCATTACCTTTCACATAGTCTAACTATCATTTCTTTAGTATTTTTCTACTCTATTGCAATTCAAAGTCATTCGAAAAACTATCATGACTATTGATGCCACTTTTAGCATAGACTGATGCAGATAAAAATAGCTGAATTAATTTAGTTATACGAGTAAGTCTTCGTTATTATTTTTCGCAAGTATTCAAGAACTAGCACAAAATTCAACAACCTCAACGATTATTATTTTCTTCGTAGGAAATAATAATCTATTTAAAAAGGTGCCTAATCTTAATTAGCTAATAAATCTTAATTCTTGAGAGGGCGATGAAAGGCAGATGGCGGGAGAAATGCGTACTTTTCGTAAAAACATTTTTGAGAAGTGGTCTAACTTTTGATAAGAATTTTGGTAATTAGTTAAATTGTTGTCTACTGAATTATTAGCTACTGGATTCTGGTAACGCTTTATTAATTTTAGATTTCAATATTTAAAATAATTATCACATTATAATGACCCATTATTAATTTAACAAACGAATATCGTGGGACGATTTTCTATTATGATAAAATCAAGGTACTGAATGCAGTTAATTTTCTGAATTAAACCTCATTAACATTATTTTGATCGGTAACAAGAAAATATTTACGAATTCACAACATAACCTTTTGATTTGAGAAAGTTAGTAAAAGCCTGAGTCTGATATACGAGTACGTTTCACTGAACACAAATGAGGGCTGTGGGCAGGAGTTTGCCTAGCGAGTAAATACATTTGTAATTTAAATGATCACAATACTGACAGACAGACAAAGGTATTTTATCTAAAGAAACCTATTGCGATTCGCTCCATTTATTCTATTTTAGTAATGTTTTCAATACATTAAAATAACACTATTACAATAGAAAAACACTATTTCAATGATTAAAGGTTATTGAAATAGGTAAATAAATGTACACTCTTTATAATGGGACTTTATTATTTATTATCTTAAAATTGGCTATTAGCAGGGTGACCTAGTCAATTGTATTGACATACAGAGACATACTGGTACAGAAAGAAACCTTGGAAGTGATATAATTCTTGATAAAACGCTATGTTGAAAAATACCTTATTACGTATTTTTATTGAATTTTTCATCTTTCGTTGAATTGATTTGCATAGCTTGTTATCATGTCAGACACAGCGAAAACTTTTTCTTTACATAACGTAACATCTCGCCGTTAGTCTATGAAAGTCTAGGCAGATGTATATCTGATAGACTACCTACCCAAAAATCCAAACATATTTTTTCGGAATTATTCTAAAACCTTTTTAGCCAAAAAAACACCAACATTAATTTTCTCGATATGCCAATTCTCCTAAACCAAAGTATAGAACAGTGGTGCGCTCAAGTTGCATATTGCCAAACGTTAAGATTTATTACAGTAGATGCATGTAGCCTAGACCGTAGGTCTTAGGACTATAAAAGGACTAAACCTAGGTGATCTAGGTACACAGTCGCACAGCATCGACGGATTAACACACAGACAAGAAAACATATTGTACTGCAAAATGTTCAAGCTGGTAAGTTAAATATTTGTTTTAATAATCATTGATAAAATGATCAATATTAACGCATGTTGTATAAAAAAATTGAGTGGAAACCTTTGCCCAGGCGTGCGAATGTACTAATTTATATAAGCTTATTTTTGATAACTTTCACATTCTATGTCGCTAAATAAATTAAACCATTAATGTCTACCATTAATTTTTTACGCCCCAAATATTTCAGTAATACACAAAAAAAACTTTATTATTTGATTTCTATTTATAAATCTGTGGCCTGATGATCAAAGTTAACAACTTTTATCTATTCTCACCTTTAACCTAGATTAATTACTTAATCCATTGAAGTTGTGTTTATTATTTTACAAACAGAAAAAAACCTTAATTTCATCAATTAAGAACTCGTTAATCATTAATAAATTTAAACGCAATCCTTTTAAAACTTTTCTTATTGAATTTAAAAGATTTCAATCTTGACATTACCTACGAAATTTTCAATTGGAACTTACCTTAACACTAGAATAAAATTGACTGATTTCTTTTTTTAATTGAACCAAATAACAAAAGTAATTAAAAGGTACTTTCAGTCACAACGAACGCTTTAGAATTAGATTTTACCTCTCCGAATTATTGTTTTCTATAAGTAGGTACCCAAAACGTGTAGTCGGACTGACTGGCGATGGCGGTATGAAAATCATAAATTCCTAGACAGTTAGGAATTCGGTATTTAAAGCGAACTTTATTAATTTTACATCCTCACTGAACATTGAAATTGAAAAGTTTTGATGTTCTTCTAAATTAACAGATAAATGTGATGCTTTAGAATTTGTTTCGCCACTTTTTAATCCTAGCATAAATACTAGTTTTGGAAGGCAGTCTTTTGTAATTTTCCACATTCATAAATGGTCAGAGGCTGTTTTTCAGTCCAAGAAAAAAGGTTTATTTCAAACAAAAAGGAAGAAAAGTTAGGTATACATTAGGTGTATGCTCGACATTTATATTGTCCTATTTCTCGTGATAGACACTGACATTGAGGACAAAAAGATATAATTCATACGTACTCTTGACGTCATATACTTCTCCATAAAATGAAATGTTGATACTTATAACACCTACGCAAAAAGACGAAGTGCCTCTATTTTTAACCACAGACGACACGATAGTACTGATATATTTGATCTTTCCATTAAAACATACTAACACACGCCAGCCATTTTCAAACCACTTTGCCTTAAGATTATGACGTTTTTGCTAACACCAATTTTCGAGCTATGAAAGGATGTTATCGATATCAAAATACTTTTTTAATAAAGTTGACTTTGCTTTGCTTTAAGATATTTCACTTTTCATCTGAAAAATATATAGAGAAAGATAACTTTATAGGTAGTCAATGGCGCCAAAGTCTGATAACCAGTCTTACCAAGGGGTACTATATTACCCGGTACTAATTGAGTTGTAGAGGTCAGATAGGCAGTCGCTCTATATAAAATACAAGTATTTAGCTGCATCTGGTTAGGTTGGAAGCCAACTCCAACAAAGTTGAGTAATGGCTAGGCAGGTGATGATGATTCTGATCTGTAAGGTATATTTTTTTAAATCGGCGGCGGTGAGTTTAAATGTTTGTGAACCCACCCACGATACAGGAGAAATTCCTAGTGTGGGGCAACGTTCCCTTAAAAAAAATGTATTTACCTACAGAAGCGTTATTTGCATGTTAAAATATGGAAACGCCCGAATGTCCGTATAATACTCCTACAATAATTAACTATTTGTTAAGGTCCGGTCCTGCCGATATCGAAGGTCCAAACAATTCTATGTAAAACAGATATTTAATCTAACTTTACAAAACGGAAACGGATACGATGATTGGTATTTTCTATTTTTGGGTCCATGAACCCAAAATGGGTCCGTAAATAACTGAAAATGTAAATAACCGATGGAAAAACTTCTCTAAACTAACAAAAGTAGAACGAATAGGTTAGTTTAGGCTTTTTTCGGAATTACCCGAAAAAGGTGTAAGTTCAATAAACTAGGACAGGATAACTGTGGAATACGAATGTTCGCACGTGAGATATGTGCGTAAAATCAATGATCTTGGAGGAAATTGTAGATTCAAAATCTGTGGTCGGTGTAGGGTCAGACAAAAGTGTACCTAATAGTACACTCACATTTCGCTACTTATTTATTTAAACTTTATGCACAATAGTGATACATAGGCGGACTTAATGCCACAAGGCATTCTCTACCAGTCAACCTTAGGGTCAAACAAACATTGTGGTAGGCTACAAAATAACTAAAAAAAACAATATCTACTTTTTATAGTGTCTTGTTAGTTTATTTTATAGTTTCTAATTAATGTACATAGTTATTTTATCATTTGAATACTAATGTAAAAATAACATCAACTAATAAATATTTTAACAAAATAAAAAGAAACGAAAAACTTAACAGGCTATTACTATGACTAGACTTGTTATAATTGAGAGCTATTTGGTCTGATTTAAATAGTGGCTACGTAGGTACTTATGTTTTTAAGTCCCATGTAAAAGGGAGCTAACTTATTGTCACCGGGCACTCATCATCATCATCAACAGCCTATTAATGTTCCCACTGCTGGGACGCAGGCCTCCTCTCTTTGGGAGGGAATGGGCTATAATCTGCCACGCGGGACCAGTGCGTTTTGGTAGATGTCACCTGTCTTCGAAAACTTTTTGGTTCTAAGACATCACAGACAGCCGGTTTCATCGGGCACTATTTCCGAGAAATTTCTAATGGAAAACCCAATAGCAGTTTGCCTGATCCGGGAATCAAGCTCATGCTTGGCAGTGAGGATTGTCAGGATTGTGACCTCTAGAACAATTAGGGAGTCAAGTGAAGTCAGACTGTCGTGATAATTAGATATTCATATTGTCACACTTTAGTACTGACTTATTATTTTGATTGTTCATTCTCCATTTCGAAAAGAAATTTTGACAGATGATAATTTAATTCTTCTCCAATGAGAAGTAGTTTCTCTGCTACAATGTGCAATGTGTATGTCACCGTAGAAAACCATGTTTAATTGCATTTTCACTTCGTTCCTTTATTAACTCGTAGTTATGTATCAGTTTTAATTTAATTTTGTTCTTTCAGACCATCATCTTCGCTTTCATCGCCATTGCCCACGCCGGCATCATCGCCCCCATAGTGCCAGCTCATCCGGTGGTGGCTCATCACGTGGTGGCCCCAGTCCACACGGTGTCCCACAGCGCCGTGGTACACCCAGCGCCCATTGTGCACGCGCCAGTTGTCCATGCGCCGATCGTCCATGCCGCGCCGATTGTCCCCGTTGTCAGGCATTCGCCATTGATCGCGGTGCATCATCATTAGAGTTTGAAGAGAGTGAATCAGTGATGTAGTCAATGTGATTTTTTATTAAATTATTTTGAGAGTTTATTTTGTGGTTTGTTTAATATCCATAGTCATCGGTTCGGAACCTGTTAAGTGTAGCTCGTGCGAATTGTATATTAAGACACCTTTTTTTTGGGGGGGGGGGGGATGGGAAGTCATCAAATAACCCCTCCCGGAGCTCTTCTGCAGAGCGAAAGGGATTGTCGTACTTCTACTGACTAAGAACCACCCATGTTCCTTCTCATCATGTCCCTTTATGTCGAAACCGCGGTATCTCTTACAACATCCCGCAGCTCCGACGGGATATACATATAAGATACCTCATACCATGAAAGAATTTTAGGTTTTCGGTAAAGGTAAACAAGTTAAAATATTGAGCTGCGCATGTTATATTTTGCTATAGTAAATATCTTGTAGCTATTCACAGACCGTACATAAATCTGTGGTAGTGGTATCCGGGTTAATTCTTTATTCATTATCATTCATATAGTTTTAATTTTTTAATATTTCATATAAAAGTTATAAAAAAAACATTAATAAATATAAAAAAGTCATATATTTAACAGTCATAAATAATCATTTCATGTTGTCATTTTTGAGGGCGGACAACGTATCTATAGTTTTAATATTTCATTGACTATAAGTCTGTCCAACTAAACTGATTCTAACTTCCCACGTAATAATAATCAGGCAACTCGTCAAACAAATTGTTATTTCCTTAATACCGAAGTGGCACCTATTTTGTTATAAATTTTAATTAAATTGTCATCGCCATAAAATCACGGAAAATCGTAATTTTACGAAGTAATAAAACACGCCCAATAAAATCTTCTAGGACACGGTTTTCGTAAAAATAGTAGGTACAGATATAGCAGAATGGAATTAAATTGTACTCGAGGACTTTTTTTTTTTTTTTGGTGGGTGTAAAATCATCGAATAACCCCTCCCGCTCTTGGGCAGAGCGAAAGGGAGTGTCAGACTTCTACTGACTAAAAACCACCCATGTTCCTTCTTCGCCCTCTATGTCGAGGCCGCGATAACCGGTGGACTACCCGCGGCCCAATGTACTCGAGGACTGACAATAGCTTGCTTGATGTAGGTTAGAAGGTAGTTTTAAAACTGTTTTTTTTAAACTAAAAACCTACCTTCATTTACCATCAGAAATACTTAGACATCTCTTTCTTCACCTTTTAAAATTAATATTACAACAAAAAGCATATTTTTCTAAAAACGCAATCCTCACAAAATTAAACCGAAACCCTTCGCAAACGCATCGAACCATCAAATAATTCTGACATAGACTGAGATTTTTATCGCTTTATGAAAATAGGCTCAGACCGTACATCAATGGGTACAATGACAGAGATATAGGTACGGTCTATTTTATTTCTTCTCGCTGGTTGGTGTCAATGACATTGGGTGTAAATACTCGGGAGTCAGCTGCAGGGCCTTCTTAGCATAAACATCTTCAAAACCTATGGATTTATGGCTTTTCAGCTAGTTTATATTCCCATATGTTAAATGGTTTGGACGGAAGATTTATTACTAGATTTAAAAAAAATGGAAAAATTACAAGGAAATAATGCCATTAAAATACCCACAATGATCTCTATTTTTGAAGATGCTCGGATCGAGAAAAATAACAACTCTCTTACTTGATTGTCATTTTCCTTTTATTTTGAAAGCACTCAAAATTATCAAGCACAAGTTTAAAAGTTACTAACTTAAGATGTTAAGTTCTGTTTTCTATATGATGCAAAGCCTGTCAGTAAGAATAGCCTAAACTACCAACGCTATAAACTCCAATTGAAATCTAGCAAAACTCTCTACAAGTCATAAAGCAGCACATCTAACAGTTTACAGCTACATGCTGCGTCCAAATCTTCCCAGACAAACAATGACTAATTCAGGCAATAAACTTGATCCATCCATCCTTGAATCCAGTTTAATATCCACGCAGAACTTCGATCACAATCACACGAAACCTTCGCTGAGATGCATTGTACCCTCCTGAGGGCTTTTGCGCCCTAATAAAGTGTATCTTCAAGGATAATTACTTGGGGAGCCAGCAGCAGTATTGGCGTTAATCCCCTCTTTGTATAGAGTTCTTTATAGACCGCCCTTGGGCGTTAATGACCCGTAAGGAAATAAGGACCAGAACTGATTTTGGTCATAATGCGGATCTTTAGGACCATTTTGGGGTATAAAGGACCGCTAATTGATCAATTGGTTTTGGGTATGATAAGATATTTTCTATTCTCGTAATTGCAGCGTGTTTGTGGGGTTGTTGAGCTGTGGCAACACACGATATTAACGTCATAAATATTGGGATTCATAATTTATGTCATCCTCTTTTCCTTATGAGTATTTATTTTTCCGAATGGTAGGTATCAGTACTTCTGTGGTGATTTATCACACACCGAAATTAATAATAAAATCGTTGGTACAACGAACAAATCACAGTAACGTTTTATATTAAACTAGAGGGTAGAAAATAGCTTGTTCATAAATTTTATATTATTTATTAAAGATTGAAGCAACCATAATCCGCTTAGCTGAAAGACAAACTTTTAAACCGCTTAGTGTCGGGTAAGTAAGCTGGTTTAAATTCTCAATGCTTGATGAGTTTCTTTCCCTGTCATTAATTATTAATAATTGTTTTATAGTAATACGTATTCCTCTTCCTCTTTACCACAGTATGTACCTAACACTTAATAATAAAATAACATCACGCCTGTAATCCTCGTAGGGTTAGGCGATAGTGTACCAAGTAGCACACCCACTTTTCGACATTACGCCAGTTGTTTAAGTCCCAACCGGGGGACTAGTCCACCTAACACTTATAAAACTACTAGCTTTTGCCAGCGCCTTCAACCGCTACAAATCGAAAATTATCCCACGGGAAGATAAAATCGGGATAAAAACTATCCTATGTATTAATCCAGGTTATAAACTATCTGTGTACCAAATTTTATCCAAATCCATTCAGTAGTTTTTACGTGAAGAAGTAACAAACACACACACCCACACACTCACAAACTTTCGCCTTTATAATATTAATATTGTGATTACCACCTTGAACAAGCATCACGAACAATGCCAACGAACTAGCTCATCTAGATAAGAGGAGGTTTAGTCATAGTCTGTTATTAAATTTTTACTATATCTAACTTTTTATACTAATCAGGAAATTATCACCCAGGAAGACTTGAATTGACCTTTGTTTACCTTGAGGTAGGTAGGAGAGGCAATTTAATGCAAATTAACGTTAATTTAAACCGCTTACTAATAATGTATTAGTTCCGGCAACATAGTAACTATTACAAATATACACAAAAATGTGATACCTTATTGGTTTATTACATTTCCATATCATAACAACTGTGAAACCTACTATAGAATATAGAATCCAAAGAATTTGTTAAAGATATATATATAATATATATGTCGGAGTAAAGGGTATTCTTCATGATGATGATGATGATGATGATTGATCAGGATGGGTATCTCAAATAACACTCGCTGGTTGTTCAGTACACTGTATTGGGCTACAAAATAATAACGAATGCTCATCAATAATCACATGGACTGTAGTAAGGTCTGTTCTGACGTGATCACGATCAACCGACCGACCGTAGCACCGTTCGCCACTCAAGCCTCATAGAAGTCTCTATAGTAGCGCTCATGGCTCTCACTCTCAAAGTACTCTGTGCCGGGCTCCAATTGACAACTGCCTTCTTTGTCATCTATGACCCGACACTTGTCATTGGTAAAAACGAAAATAATATATTTGCTTGACATTCCAGTATTAGTTCTGAATCTATCCACCTTCCGAGACTACGGTCTCTGACAAACTCACACGTGCTCGTGCGATAAGGTATCTGAAAGCTTCATCTCCGACATATATATTTTTGCTAGTTACGTATCTCTCATTTCCACGTAATAGAGAATGAGCCTAACGTCATTAACTGTATAAAGATTTACTGCCGTACACAGCGATATTTAATGATTACTCAATCCGTCACTTAGTAAAGGTTTGACATATTTTTATATGACAAAACTGTCAAAACCATTGCTAATTGATGGTGTAAGTTATCATTAAAACTCTCTGACTGCGGCAGTTAGACTCTGAATCAGCTTCTGAGAAATTCCTGATGTTGGGAAACTCAATAACACTTTGTCCGAAACGGAAGTCGATCCAAAACCTCATACTCGTCATGATAAACATCATGTTTGAATATACTAAACTAACGAGGCAACTGGTTTCTTTGATTTTCAAACAAACACATGAATGAACATAACATTACGGTATGCTTGATTTTGATTCGTTTTCTCTTTGTCTGAAACCCTTCATATTAAGAGGAATATACAGGGTGGAATTTTGTAATGCCATCTGGAGGGAAAGTGCTCTTAATACTGCAGATAGAAAATTTTACTCAAAGGAAACATTCCTTTATTTTTGAATAGAAATCAAACTGCATTCAAAGATTTTTGAAAATTCTCTTCTCCCACACCCGGGAATCGAACCGGCTAAAATCTGGAAAAATTAAACCCTGTACTTTTATTGCATCGATCGTTAGGGTCAATTATAAAGATAAAATCTCTCTAACAAACATGATAAATTAAATGAAAGGAAAACCAGGAAATCTTAAATTAATTTAATTATTTACAAAAAATGGTAAACTAACTAATTAGTTGTAGTATTTAAATTACCTCATACACGCAGCTACGAGTATGTCGCAAAGGAGCAATTCTCAATCTGCATTACAAAAGATGGATGTTAGTTAAAGAGCTTTAACTTGACTCATTGAATTTGTAACTTCAGATTTTCTGGTTTTCCTTTCATTTAATTTTTAGCGAAAGGGAATGTCAGATTTCTACTGACTAAAAACCACCCATGTTCCTTCTTAGCCCTCTATGTCGAGGCCGCGATAACTAGTGTACAACCCGCGGCCCCGATCCATCACCACCTTCCATTCTACATCAATTAAGCCCACAAATGAAGTCTTCGCCTATACTTACGTACATACATGGTAGCTACAAGGCAAGCTATCAACCTAAAAATAGTTGCTCTATAGACTGAGGCGCCGACGCGCTATATAGTGGGCCAAATACTTTAAATTACACGGTTCATGTTATATATCTAACATAAACAGGAACTTCAGTATTATGACTAAATTAATAAATATTTTGTCCTTAAAATAACCACAAATAACTTGTTATCCCCAAAGGGCAAAGCAGAAGTGTAGAAGACAAATTTTATTGAATCTAGGACTTCATGTCTAACAGTAGCGTTTGTGACTAAGATACCAACAAGCCACCAAAATAAATCAATACAAAAGTTACTCTGCCTATACCCATGTCCGATGTTTGTACAAGGTGGGTAGGTGAAGGCAATCCTTAAAATTGTCAAAAACAATTTATTGACATCCAGGACCAAACCCAACATTGACATACCCTTTCAAGAAGAACATTATTTACCTGACCATGAAAATACAAACTAAATAGACCAACGAAAAGAATCTAAAATCAAAAAGCAAGGGCTTTCAACAACCAGAATAAAATCAATGCAAAATAAAGTAACCTTGTGAAAAATCCGATAAAACAATGGAACCCATTATGGGGCATTAAGCTTAGCCTTGATTCTGTATTTGAGCCCACGGGGTTATATATTAAACCCATTCACGGGTAAAGCTATCATAACGAGAGTAATGGCTTTTCAATTTGAAAGGATGCTTCTTCTGAAGGTCAATGGGAAATGGATTTTACAAATGTGAAAAAAGGCTGTATTGACTTCCTGTTCATTCAAGCATAATTTATTAGAGATTGTCACATGCATTACAAAAGAGTACAGAATCCAAAAAGTAAAGTATCCAAAATATTGTAAAAACTCAAAAAAATAAAAAGTTTACTGAAAATAGTTGGCTTCCCGCCTTCTTGAATGTAGCTCACCAAACATAACTTGAGATATTCCATTATTATTTACAACCTTAGAATACACATTACAGAATTAATAATATATTATATCTATTCCAAAATCTAAGGAAACAAAAATGGTAATCACTAGGAAATGAGCTCTATCTAAAATATGTACCTCACAAACAAAAGCTCCTGTTTTCATAATAAAAGAGACATAAACAAGGCAATTTAAGGCATAGTGAACAAATCGAAGGTCTATTGCTCCACAATATATCTTAGACTCGAAGGACCAACTGACTTCCGTAATAGAAGATGTTATCGAATCATTGCCTTGTTTTCATGATCACACTAACCTTGGCTTTGGAGGATTTTAATCTTAGAGACTAAATATAAAAAAAAAACAGAACATCATTTTTGTAATCTCCAAAAAGTAGCTTATAGTGGGGTACACCCATATTTTCAGTTCTCACAAAGAATTTTGCACAAAAGGACCTATAAAATAATCTCGAAAAGACCGAAGGCCGCAAAACGAACAATACTTCTCTACCAAGGCTTCGCTGACTGACTACCCCAGTTTCTATAACACGGATGTAACAGAACAAGAAAACGACGATTTAAATACACATCAATCATACTAAAACTTAGGGGGAAACATAGTTTCATCTGACATTTGAAGGTCGTGCCATGAGCGAAACTTTCAGGACTTAGAAAGGAAAACCGTGGTTTTATGTTAATACGATGTTACGAAATGGTCGTATTAAGATGATGTATTATCTTCTTCTAAGAACAGTTAAGTAATTGTTGTTTTCGTGAAAATGGATGAGATTATCTAATGTTGTGGCTTGTTTGATCTTTAGTTGCGTCATTGTCGGCGAAAACAATTTATCTATTACATTACAACGTTTCTTTGAAGCTCTCGGTTGAAATCCATGATTCATCGCTTTTGATGTGTCTATAGTTTTTCTAGTCGGTGTGACTCCAAGTTTTTGAGAAACTGTGTCGAGCTAATGCATCAAAATATCAGATTTAGGTCTAAGTTATACCAGGGATCTGTGATGGGCTAGTGATTTTTGCTTCGACCCATCAAGGCACCTCACTATTATCCGTTTATTTAAAACGCTGACAGGAACAATAAGGCATTGTGAGATCCACATAACTTGCTTTTGGTCCACTGCTGGTGAATTACAGCTCACTATGTCTCTCACAAGGCAGATTTCGGTGTCCCAATAGTTCTGTAAGAAGCGGTCTATAAGCAACGGCTTCGATTAAAAGATAAAAATAAATCATAAGTCTGGCATAAAGAAATTCATTTCTTAAGTGGAAATATAATAAGGAAATCCGACTGTCTCCGTTAATAATTTCCTATACCAAGATAGCTTTTATTTCAAGCCTCTTAATTTAAATACATCCGTTGAAGGAGCTCCCTTGTCTTTACAAGTATAAGGGGGAATATCAATGAAGCGTTCTATAATAAATATTATTTAATTTTCTCGTAGCTTTTGAAAGGGAAAGATAATTGATTTAACATCTAGAATAAATTGGGAACTTCGAGTTGTTTGCAATGAACGATTAGATAAGTGCAAAGACCTCTGCTTGACCTCTGGTAAAATTGTGGAGAGCGAGAACTTTTTAGGCTGTTTGTGTTATTCGATTTTTTATATTTTTTTGTCACACATTGTTATTATTTGTTAACAATTTAGCTAAATGGATAACGCTGGTAATTTATAGGTGATAAATTACTTATTGTTGGTCGAGTGATCGCAAGCGACTGCTGAGCATGGCGGTGGTCCTGAGGCTCTGGGTTTGATTCCCGGTTGATTGCAATAGGTTTACCCCTATGGCACATGAGACATAACTGGTAAATGCGCTGAGAAAATGGACGGTATTAATATACAGATTGATGTTTTGTTTTAACATATTTTATTTAGCCGTCACGTTTTCACAGCCATGTGACTTATCATTATTTAGATACAAATCGATTCTACAGTTTTTATCGTGTAAAATTCTTCACTTAAGGCTTTTTTTTCCTCAAAATATATCTTAACATTCACAGTCACGCCAAAATGGAATTTCAGAAGTGTATAGATTTAAAATTGATTTGTGGCTTTAGACAAAAACGGATTTACGAGAAAATCTAAAATGCAAATCGGTTCAATGACTTGTTTCAGAAACATTTTGTATTTAAAGTTTTATTTTGGCGAACATCCATTAGATACAGCGGATGGAAATGTATCGAGTTTCGCATTCAATCTTTGTAATCTATTTGTAGAAAGTCTGGTTATTTATTTTCCAGAACTTAAAACTTTAGACTAATGGACAAGACGGTGGACAATAGACAAGTTTGCCTTTGGGACTCGTCTTTCTACTTTGTTAAACCTTAGAAATATGTGTGTACATGATTGTGTGTCTTTATAATGTTTTTAGTCGAGCTACACGATAACTGACAAATGCTTGCACTTCGTGGACAGGTCCACTGAAATCTATGTGTATCCTCTCAAACACTAATCTACATGGTCCTCATATGACTTGACCAATCTGTTAGGAATTAAAAGAGACAGTGACCTCTGAGTTTGTACCGGCTATTTCTTCTCAGATAAGTTAGGTACGAAACATTCATGTAATATGATATGACGTGATTTGTAAAACCAATTAACTGAAATATAATTTATGATTATATAATATTTGACTTTTAAACTTCGCTATTGTCGCAATTTGTGTGGCTAATGTATTTATTTTCTTCCAGTACATATTTTTCAAATTAGGTTACGTATACATATAAATAGCCGAACAACCTTATGACATTTATATATATTATGACTTCAAAAGCGCTTATTCCCACATCAACAATTCAACAACGCTATTCAAATCATACATGAAACGATAAACAGAATTTATTCAATAAATACATAATACGCCTTTCAATTACTTTGACGTTTATTGCCCTTACCCTTAAAAATATTACTTATAAAAGGGGTCATTGATTTAATTCATTATTCTCCTGAATTTTACCTTTCTATCCAAAAATAGTCTACCTAAGAGCATTAAAGTTTTATTGTTTGAAAAGGGAACCCTCAGGGAAACGACTATTTATCATGATCAAGTGTGACTTATTTTCTCAGGTGTGTGTTTCTAAAGCTAGCTCAGATACAATACCTACTTTGGTATAATTGTATACAGAGTGTTTGGAAGTGGGACGTTTTCTTAAGGACTCTCTCTATGAGTTTCACCCAAAACTGATGCCACGGTAATTGGTTTAGCGGAATGTCAAATCCGAGTCTTCAAAAAGTTTTTGATAACTCGGAAATAAAAACTCAATAACATACCTAATTATATCTTCTCAACCTTCTGTGTATTTTATATAGTTGAATATTATTTAAAAAAACTGTGTACTGTATATGCCAAAGTCAAAATTAAGTCAAAATGTGGTGCTGTCCCTCAAACAATGGGGCACTTAATATCGTGTCCTGCTTGTCCTGCTAAATGTTCACTGCAGGAACTGATGGACGCTACCGAAAGCGCCAAACTAGTAGCCCAAAATTAAGTTAAGATAAGACTTTTTTTTGCTTGCAAATATTTCTCCTAAAAAACTTTCTCGGTTTTTTTACCAAACGCCCTGTATAGCTATTGTGATAAAATAGAGACATGTGGGTGGTACATGCTGCCTCCGCAAAACTTTGCTAAAGGGGCAAGCTTCGTCTCCATTTATTATGCTAATTAGTAGCTTCTATACAAACTGAATTTAATGACATACACAGTTTAACGTGAAAATAATTAAATATATTCCAACTTTTCCAGCAACTTCGCCTGCATGTTTTTACAGAATATTACCAAAAGAAATCATTCCTTCTTCATAATTTATGAGACAGGTCAAAGACCACTGCATATATTAGATTAAACGGTTCCTTAAGTAAATATTAACTTAGTACATTTAAATCCGGATTAGTACGTCTAAAGAGACAAAAAAACTCCGAATTCCAAGAAATAAAAAATCAACTTCAAATGTTTCAAAGGACCTTTTTATTAAATGGAAATTATCTTTGGCTCAACTTCGGCTAGGTAAATATTAGACCAAGTTGTTTTATTTTCAAATCGTTTTCTCCAATACAGACGACCATCGGGTCTAAAATGGCCGCTTTATCAGAATCCACGCAGAATCTTAGTATGAATCACGTTAAAAATTAAAATTCTTAAATTGGACTTTATGTCTAAAACTATAAAGTCCATTTTAAGAATTTAAATTTTTTAACATGATTGATATATTACGATTCTGCTAAAGCGGCCATTTTAGACACCCATGTTTGCTTAGGTCTTAACCGTTTAATATTTAGTTTCAAAAAGGTTTGAAGTAAAATTGGGAATCAAACGAGCTTACCTGTTAAGCGAAGTCTTGATTCAAATTTTATGAGTGGTGATCTGAAAAATAATTATTGTTTACATAGGTAGTAATTCCCTTACGACGTATTAACACCGCGATTTTTAGATAAAAAAAATAAAAAATATTTTTTAAATATTGCAACATTTGCATCGTCCTTTCCCGTTTGACACACGAAACGTCACTTATTTTAGAGATCATAGCGTTAGGAACGATCTCTGTTTCCCATACAGAGTAGTTCCAAATGCCTACATTAACTTAGTTTTCCTGAAAGGTTAACATTTAATTAGGTATACTAATTATTGCAGCTTTGGGGTTGTTAGCTAGTGGTGGGTGGGTAATAATTATTTTTCAGATCACCACTCATAAAATTTGAATCAAGACTTCGCTTAACAGGTAAGCTCGTTTGATTCCCAATTTTATTTCGTGGTGATCTTCAAATAATTATTGTTTACATAGGTAGATGTTTAGAGTTGGCTGCAATAATTATTAAGTAATTGAATAAAATACAAATAATTCTGGATGTAAATTTGTGAACATTACTTGTGACTTCCTTACTTATGGAATATTATAGCCTCAGTAAATTGGTAACTTCGGCCGGCTTCCCAGCCGCCGCGCAAATAAAAAATCAACAATGTCTGATTCAATTGATGCCAGCTCTGATTTGATCTGCTGTTTGTGTTGTACTGTGAGAAGTTAGACATGGAGTTAAAAAAAAAAAAATCAGTTTCACTTCAATTTAATATAACAAACTTTGAAATAATAGGGGTTGATATTCCTAACAACTGCTTCATTATTCCAATGGGTTAAAATAAAGAGCTTGCAGAACAACAAATATCTTTGTTTTAAATTTTGTTCTAAGTACCTATATTATCAGTTTATGACCCTGAATGAGATTTTGATAGATTTTATCGGAGTCAAATTAATTTATTTTGTGATTTGTATAAGTAAAAAGTAGGTATACATACAAAATGTCTCTCCAATTAGGTACCTACTTACATAAAATTGAATTGCTTTAAAAAGGTAAAATAAAAGCATAACAATAGAATCTGGTTCATTTGATATTAAAATTACATGCATCAAAATGTCAAAGTTTTGACGATGTAAGTAAAAAACGTTATTGTTTAGGTAACTAGACAGGTGCACACATATTGGGAGCGTGCACGACATCAGCACCATTTCGCAAACGAACTACCTACAAGGGCCATATTATTATGTCAAATAGTGCATGGCATTTGCTTATTATTTAGACTGTCATGTTACTTTTTCCTGGTAGGAGCCAGAAAACTGTAAGGTCACAGTCTAGCCCCACGTTTTGTATAAAATAAAGTGAATAAAAATGGTTTAGAAAGACAATAATTAGTGTTTTTTGAGGCATCAGTCTGTTAAAAAACAGTATACGGAAAAATGGACGTTACGGTTTTATAAAAACTGGTTTTGAGAGTGTAAAACACGAAATAAGTTTCCAGTCGCAAACTATGCTGAAAAAAGATAAATTGATTTTATCTGATCACGTAAGGAATGTTGAAGAGCTAAGAACTAATGGCAATCGTTATCTAATACGAGCCAACATCATTCGTCGAACATTGGTGACCTTAACCCTATAAATCGAGTTTAAACGTAACTTTTCTGCTAGCCTAAATCAAACGTACATTTTAGTATTGTACTGTAGATAAAGTGCATCTTTTAATTTATTACAGATAAATAATTCTCAGGTTGTCACTGGAGTAAAATGCAGCTGCATTTATGATCCGAGCGGCAAATGCTAACATGTTGCTGCTTTAATAATTATGTTACATCAACAATATAGCTAATCATTCAAAAACAAGCTGTGAACAACAATGGGGAAATCCCAGTATTATTCTATTTGTTCATTGTAAATTTTTCAAATGGAGGTACTTTTAAGATATTCATGTTTCGTCATCACAGTGATTAGTATAAATAAAAGTTTTGAAAATAATAGGTGGTTGATTGACCAGACGAGATTGAGATTGATGTTATTAATTTCCTTCTTCCATTATTATTTTATTTGTTGTGGTATCCAAGACTTCTGTGGTATTTTCAAGCTTTTTGTGGTTCTTAGTTTGATTAAGCATGTATTTCTAATATCTAGCTAGAGCATCTGACTCGTAAACATTCTCCTTTCAATTTACTTTAGGGTGTACCGTTGTAAACTGGAAACATAACTCGGACTTGCTTGAGCGTCAAATTGAAATGTTTTTCTATGAAAATGTTGACTGCAAATTTTATTGTCAAGTATTGAATACCATGGCGATCCATCAACACTAAAACAATAGTTTTTATTAAGTGTCCTACAAAATATAGAGCAAATAAGATTGATTTGATTGAAATTGTTAAGATTATGTCAATTGTCATTTATTTATTTCTTTTTACAGCCCTATTACATGGGTGCACCACTGCCTAACCCTTCAGGGATGTCAGGCGAGATGTTATGTTATAATCACGTTCATTTTTGCAGTTTTAATACACCAACAATAATGACCCATTTCCAGGACAATATTTACAAGTTTCATTATGCCCGTTCTGGGGCACATTTCTCACAAATCCAGACTCTATGCCCGATACTGAGAAATTCTTAATGGAAAAAATGCTCCGCGCACCAATACTGGTGCTCTGCTATGCATGATCCAGGAATCGAACCCAGGACCCCATTCCCAGCGGCGCCTGCAGCCAATAGGTCAACGAGGCAGCAGACCAACAATGCAAATAAAATGACATTGGTCATTATTATATCAGTTTTCACTACTTTGTATATCAATAATTGTGAAGGTCTGTTTTTAAATTCATTGAGGCTTTTACTCTTTCATTTGTTTAGATATTTTAGTGTACAATCTGGGCGATTGCAAAATACACACTTTAGTGTACATAAACTCTGTTTCAGTGTAGTTTACCTGAGCAATGCAGGCTTTCGACAATAATATTATTATTGTTTTTGTCAAAAATACATGATTCATAAATATACAGTGTAAAGGTACTTGTATATTTTTAAAATGTTACCCATGAAGGTATTACCTCAAAATATAAGTGTATACTGCAAGGTAAAAACAACCTAGCGGTGGAAAGCCACCAGCAGTACGGTCTTATTTATAATTTTACTCAGCTTATGGGTAAAGAACATAGGAAAACTTACAAAGTTTCCTAAATAATTGTCTATTTGAGTTCTCCATGACACATCCTTATTAATCAAAGCTCCAGATTTGTTACTTGAAATATGTGGCACCTAATACTTATCTCAATGTTCTAACCACAATCCTTCATGTCAGCACTCGTGTACACACCCCCCCCCCCCCCCCTTTGTTTTCTATATTGTTTCACTTTAGTACTTACTCATACTATCATAGAGTAAAAGTAGTAAAGAAAACAAATGCCCAGATGAAAAGTTAAAATTCTTCTTTAGTCTGTGTGAATCCTTGATATTTTATGTTTGCCCATATAAATGAGGTTACATGCTTACTACATATAAATGAGTGGTTTGCATGTCTATGATGTATTAATCAGACACAACAAGTTACCTGTCTGTTATTATTAGGTAGGGTCTAAGTGATTTTCCCTGAAAATACTTTAAGGCATAGTTAAATTTTAATAGCATTTTAAATTACAACATGATTAATTTAATATTGTACCAATAGATTGCTAGGTAAAGCAACAAGTTACTATTGGGGATGTTATTTTAGATTGGGCCTATACAATATAATGGTAATATGTCTTATCTTCTCCTAAAAGGGGGGGTGGGGTTTCAGAGTTAAAATAATTTGAACTGGAACTAAAAAAGGTTTGGTTGATAGTCATAGACAGGCTGTTAAGACCTCGAAATTCTGTCAGTCTATAAACCTTTTCCCTCTCAATACTAATTGTTTTGAGTATTGGGACATTACACTGCATAGTATTTGCAACCATGTTTCATATCACCATGTTTCACATATTGTTTGCATTTGGTTGGTTATGTGCTTAGGTAACTTTAATTTATAACCAATGATGCTTCCATAATATCATACTTAATGAAGAAGCTGTGAAAGAGATTTCACTAATTGTGGCCATGACATGCTGAGAGAATCTCATAATAGAGCATGTGCAATCATGATAACTCTGTGTCAGCCAGCAGAATGCAAATAGGGCTGTCGAGTAACTTGTATTCGCTGATAAGATTTCAGGTGGCCAAGTATGGTCACGCATTCACTGCAATATTATATACATTAGCAAGACTATAATGCACATTTGATATGCAAGGTTGTCTCGCAACCATTGTGCTCATAGATTAAAAACATGTTTATAAATTTATCTGACCAGGGTCAGGATTTAGGGTTCGACTGTGAGGTCTATTATAGGTATTTTTAGTGTTAGCATTGTCCAATGACTTTGCTAAGGACATCTCGTGCCACACACTGATATTTTGCTATGCAGCTACTAACATACGATACATGTTTTAAATTTACATGGAAATGGAACTCACCCGCTATGCCGATTATAGATATTTTCAGTGTTAGCATTGTCCAATGACTGCTAAGAACATCCCATGTCACACACTGATAGTTTGCAATGCAGCTACTAACATAGGATACATGTTTTAAATTCACATGGACATGGAACTCACCTGCTATGCCGATTAAAGATATTTTCAGTGTTAGCATTGTCCAATGACTGCTAAGAACATCTCGTGTCACACACTGATAGTTTGCAATGCAGCTACTAGCATAGAATACATGTTTTAAATTTACATAGAAATGAAACTCCCCCGCTATGCCGATTATACATATTTTCAGTGTTAGCATTGTCCAATGACTTTGCTAAGGACATCTCGTGTCACGCACTGATAGTTTGCTTTACAGCAAGTAACATAGGGTACTTATGTTTTAAATATACATGGGCATGGAACTCACCTGCTATGCTGAGTATAGGTACCATTTACAGTGTTAGCATTGTCCAATGACTTTGCTAAGGACATCTCGTGTCACGCACTGATCGTTCAAGTTCCAGCTAGTACATAGGAAATATATGTTACTGGGGTGTCGCGCACCCACTGGAAAATACTTTAAGAAGCTTACAGCACACATGTGGTTTACAGTGTTAATGGCCCTCGTAACGCTTGAATAAGCACTGTAGATGTCACTTATCCTGGGGTCAGTTAGAGCCAGGCATTCTTACGCCTAATGGTAGGGCTACAAGGGTTACAAGTTCACTGCTGTGGTCGGCTGCGTGAGCGTCGTCCGTAGGTATTTGCTCAGATTTCTGCGTCTCAGGTTACGATTTTCACTAACGATGCGCTTAATACACTTCCTGTCAACAAAATACTGAGTGTATTTTGTTATTTCGATAGAATTCTAGAGTAATCATAATTAAAACGAATAATTGGACGAGAAAGAACTTTTTTCTTGCGGTGTCAATAACGCGCGAAAAAGAAAAGTGACGTTTCGTGTGTCAAACGGGAAAGGACGATGCAAATGTTGCAATATTTAAAAAATATTTTTTATTTTTTTTATCTAAAAATCGCGGTGTTAATACGTCGTAAGGGAATTACTACCTATGTAAACAATAATTATTTGAAGATCACCACGAAATAAAATGTTTCCTTTAGTGTAATATAATTTATTTCTAGGACGTTCAATTTTAATCATTGGCATTGCTTCCTTTTTTAATTTCCTGAAAAAACTTTATTTTATTTTACTATTTACGGCATTTTAAAATTTCATTTTTATGTCGTTGAACCGTTGCAAAATAAAAAAGTTCCAGACCAAAAATGGTATCATTTTGAAAATATTTTGACACCCTTATTAAAACTTATTCAAGTTTCCTTTTTTTTATTTTGAATGCAATTTAGTCCTTCCCAGCCTTAAAATATTGAATCATCCATTTCTTACAAAACACAAGAACTTTTTAAGAAGAAAAAATCGTAGACGCCACACGCCATCAGAGATGCTTTCAGTTCAATCAATCAGAAATTCTTGGCGCATTTTTTGTCAGTTCAAGGAGTTCTTGTTTGACTAATTTTGGCTCAAAGAACCTTGGAATTCTGGTCCTCTCGTATAATAGGCCCTTTATTATAATAAGCTCCACTAGTGGGTCAAGGTTGGCCTCAGGTATTTTGGGTCACATTTGGGCATCGCCCTTTTTGGCGCATTCCGGGATATTTTGGGACAGCTGCATTTTATTTGGGTAGTGCCTTTTATGAGTGTAATAAGGGTTTGTTGAAGAAAATTGGGTTTTACTTGGAGTGTTTTGTTTTTGGCAATGTTTACAATTTTCTTCTTGATTCCAACTGTGTTATAAGTTGTGACATTGGTTTTAACAGTGATGATAAATTACTTTAACATTTTTAAAATATTATCTATTTTTATCACAGCAATAGTACAGTTTATAAAAAATAAAGTTTTTGTTCAACCTTAAAGAGGTCAAAATCTTGTATCGAAGGTGAACAGACTATGATAGTTTTTTATGAAAAGGTTTAAAAACTTTTTCAATTTGATGTTATCTAAGCTAACCTAACTAAATATATAGCGTTCTAAAAATTAAAATTTGCTATCGGTAATGTGCTACGTAAGTCTAAGTTTGAAATAATAGCTTTTAGCTTATTTTATAACAAAACTAGCGGACGTCACGCGGTTTCACCCGCGTAGTTCCCGTTCCTGTGGGAATACAGGGATAAAAAGTAGCTTATGTCACCCGGGGATAGTGTAGCTTCCCAACGGTGAAAGAGTTTTTTAAATCGGTCCAGTAGTTTTGGAGCCTATTCGTTACAAACAAATCTTTCCTCTTTATAATATTAGTGTAGGATTAAAACTACTTTTGTAAACAAGTTTGAGCTTTTGGAGTTCATTTACAGAATTCATTATAAAAAAACCCTGAAGTTTAGAGTGTTAGAATACCCTATCTAAGAGACCTATCAGCAGGACGATAATATATTAGATGATTTTTACGAGTAAGTTCCATTTAAAATACTGCTAAGACATTAGTAAGTATCTGTTAAAGACAAGAGGCCTTATACAAAGTAGCATACCTAACGATAACAGAAAATATCCATGGCCACCCTGCAACTTGCTAGAAGTCGTTAACGAAAAACAGAACGTTTTAAAATCAACTGCACTTAAGATTCCATACTCCGTGAAGATGACACAGTTTGGCAACCTGTTACATAAAATAAATGTCATGTAGTCTCTCATACACCAGTGTTAGTTTAGAACCTTACCTGTCTAGTGAGACTGCAACCAGGCTGTAGACCGATGCAGCAACTGACAGACCCTGAACGTACGGCACCGTCTTGCACATCAACCACCCCAGCACCCATGCTGGAACAAACACAAAAGTCAATGTTAATAAAATATAAACGGCCGCATATGTACCACTATTATACATACATAAAGTTTAAATAAATAAATTATGACAAAACACATTATGGGCTGGTCTGTCCATTCGTCTCGTATAATAATAGACAGTACATAATTTATGTAGTTTCATCATCTGTCAAGTTTGACGTTAACAAACATCAGTAGTATTCTATGAATAATTAAAGTAAATGCGCGAATATAATTGTATACACAGGAGGCAAAAAACTAGAACAATATTTTGTTAGTTGGCATTTTTTAAATTCTAAAATCAAAATGTTTCTGCCTTGTTCAAAATCAAAAATATTTTTATTTCACATAGGCACTTAAAAAACGTTGACAAAAAAGTGCACGGTTCGGTGCATTGGTCGATTCCTAAGGAGAAGAACCGGCAAGAACCTCCAAAGGTCTTTTAATCTTTTAAAATCGTTTGGGTTAACAATAAGGTCCAGACAATAATCTTGGTAAAACACACACATGCAGATTAATATCTGAGATGGTCTTTTGAATCATAATTTTACTGTTAAAATTTTAATCAATATTCCTGCATGAAATCATAGAAATGTAGTAACTTTACTGGTACGGGAAGTAAATACGATAAATAACGTGTTTACAATATGCTCACTTAAATAGAACATTCTTGAATCTGTAATACACGTTTGCTTTTCGGATATTTACGTTTAAAAGCGAGTTTATCTAGAAATTGAGTTAAGTTCAGCCAATTTCCTATTCCTGCTTTCAAAGGAACTGAATATTAATTTCAGGAAATAGACGCGTAGTCTGCAATCAAGTATCATAGAAAATTGTCTTTGAAAATGTGAGGTATTAAGGCTATACTAATTACTCTTATCCTTCCTGGATTCAAATAATTCAGAATAAAAAAAAGTAGAGAGTAGTTTATCGTGAAGGGTAGTGTCTAACCTCTCTCATAGAGAAGCATGCAAGAAGTATGTGTCCCAGCTGATTATATTTATACTAGTGCCCATTCTTGGGTCAGAGTTGAGTTTCATGCCGTGTATGACCTTCCTTGACTTGGCTTAAATTCCGTTGAGAAACATCTATCAGATATACTGGATTCCTCACGATGTTTTCCTTCATTGAAGAAAGTGATAAATAAGTAGTGTTAAGTAATTAAGTAACAGAAAAGAATGGAAAAAGTAGTAGGGATGTTTCCTGACAATAAAAAATACGATCCTATTAAGTCCGTCAGTTAGATTACCGAAAATATTGGATACATGTTTTATTTTTTCAATTTTTTCAAAAATTGAATAAGCTGAAACGCGTCAAAGATCATGAGTGGGGCCTTTGGACGTCACCACGTGGTAAAAAATGCAGTGCGATGTGACGTTACACGAGTTTTCGAAGCACTGTATTGTCTTCATCTTTTGTTTAAGTATGTGAAAAAAGGAAAAATATTTGTGTCCAATAAATTTTGAAAATCTATCTGACGGATTATTAGTTTTTTTTTTGTCAACTACCCTAATTAAGAAGAAGAAATGCTGCACCGACCCCAATAATAAAAAATAATAATAAAAAAAACTCAGAATAATATTTCTGATCTTTGAAATTCGAAATTACTAAAAGCACAACTCTGTAAAACAATCAAACGTGATACTAGATAATATTCATTTTGATGCTCCAAATTTTAAATTGGTACTCATTAGTTCATTGCTCAGTGGCCCATCCAGTAGCACTAACTATAAAACTCATCCTTATGTATCAAAGTTACTTAAAATAGTCAAGTGAACAATAGAATAGTTAAATTGGTCCTATAGAACACAAAATATCTTCGCTGGTCCTAAAATAATATTAAATACGGAAACAATGCTTTCCGTTAACATGCTCGTGTAGGTAACACGAGAATATAAAGGAGGTTGCTCATACCTCATGTAACCACATCAATATTGATAGGGTCAAGGTCTTCAGGTAAATGTGTGACACACTCCCGGGACACTTCTGTTTCAGAGTTTATTTATTTACGTTACCGGTTCAAGATCTTCTATAAAATACTTATAAGAGATGTAGATAACATCTAGGTTTAACTATAGCCTATAATGTTCCCACTCCAGGAACTCAGGCCTCTTTCGATTTTTTTGGTTCTAAGACATGCCGGTTTCCTCACGATGTTTTACTTCACTGTTTCGAGAGCAGTGGTGATAAAATAAATTACACAAAGTAGTGCAACTGCCTGGCTACGAACCCACAACTTAGTTCGCAAGTCAGTCCCACCATCACTAGGCCACCACTGTTAGTTATGTTTAGATTCCATGCAATAGGGAGCGCGTCTATGGTCATCAACTGGGCAAAAGTAATATTTCCGTCTAACAACATAGATTACCAAAAAATATTGGACACGTAGGTATTTTTTTCTTTTTTCACGTAAACAAACAATGAAGACGATACAATGCTTTGAAAACTCGTGTGACGTCATACTTTAAGACAGTAGTAGTATGACATTTTTAGCGGTCACCAACCACCACTTTGACGCGTTTTATCTTCGTCATTTTTTATTGATTTGATAAAACAAAAAATACGTATCCAATATTTTACCATAATCTTACAGACTAATTAGAATCACATTTTTTTAAATCAGTAAACATCACTATTCGGCCGAACTGGGAATTAAATTGAATTTATAATTATTTGACCTTATACTCAACTGTAGAACTTGCGATCATTAAACTGATGAGGCAGTGAGAAAGTGCACCTAAAAAATCTTGTCTTTTTGCAAACAAATTTTTAAGAAAATTATGTTCATGTACCATAAAATGGTTCTAAAAGTCATGGAATCGTCTTCTAACCCACAGCAACAAGTGGAAAAGGTCACTAAATCAATATTTACACGGCACCCTGCAACCGAATGTAGGTCAGGTCACTGTACTACCTGCGACCTCTTAGCCTTGCATTCCTCTCCACCCCTCCCTTTCTCTCTCACACAACCCTCGATACATCCGTCCTTTTCCTTCCTAACCTTGTACTAACGCATTACAATACAACAGTCGGAAATGACTGAACATTTAACAATTAAATATGGATCGTATTGTGTTGAGCTAAGTCTCTATTTCGTTTAAAACTTTAAAGGAAGTTGCATAGAATTCAGATCGATTTGAATGGTAACAACTGATTTGTTATTAATGATGCCTTAGTTTTTCTTAACCTATATTTTAGACCTTGGCCTGGAGGGTAGATTATTATTTTATCGATAAATATGAAGTATGACAATTTAGATAGCATTAACGTGATTATTGTGAGGTGAGGGAAATCAGTTGATTATGGTCCCTTGAGGTTCGTAAATAGTTACTGAGGGAAATGTAAAGGAAAAAGTTGAAAATATATTATTGTTTCAAGTTTTTTTGATGTTTGGATCGTAATTTTAAATACATAATATTCTGAATTTAATGCAATCTATCTATGGGACCACGATCTTATAAAATGAGAAATATTTTGAAATACGAGAATTTTTGCCATCTTTTTGAGACTGTATTTTGAAAAGTTTTTGTGTAGACTTATTAGAGTAGTGGGTTCGAATCCAGGCAGGCGCATTATTTGTGTAATTTATGTCATCACTGCTGCTCTCAAAACGGTGAAGGAAAACATCGTGGGGAAACCGGTCTGTCTTAGAATCAAAAATATCAAAGACATGTGACATCTACCAACCCGCACTGGGCCCGCGTGGTGGATTATAACCCATCTCTCTTCTAGAGAGGAGGCCTGAGTCCCTGCAGTGGGAACATTATAGGCTGATGATGATGATGATGACTTATTATAATTAAGATTACTTTATTATAATAAAGTTATCTCGATGTTTGACAAGTTCACAAGGTGAATTATTGTTAGCTCATTTATAACTTAAACCACACAATTAGATACTGCAAATTATAATAAAACGAAGCTCATAACTAAACCTCTCAATTATAACTACGGTTAAAGTAACCTTTAGAAAAAGTCGTGACTACACCGTCGTGAGGACTTTGTTGTATTAACGTCTATAACACTTCCAATGAGGTCTGAGGTCAACTGCCTAGTGAGACCTAGGCTTATATGGTAGCAGGCATATATGAATACATTTGTATGGCATCCGGTAAATGGTAATTTGTTAATTATGATAAAAAAGCATTGCAATGTATGTGAGGAATTTTCAAAAGGAATTTACTCCTCACAAAAAAAAACGTGAATAATCTGCATAGACGTATTCCAGCTTTTTTAGGTCAACTTCCAGTATAATGAGATGCAGTATACGTACCTAATGGTTACCAGTATTGCTAACTGTAGATAAATACCAGTATTTTACAAGAAGGGACTGCGTACCTGACCTTCATATTCCACTATTAAGGAGACATGATATCCCTTTGTGAGACTGGTTGTCAGAAATTCTGGCTTCGGACTACTAACGGCTTCGAAAAATCTATAGCAGACACTAAATAACACCACTAAACCACTAAATCGTCAGTTTGTCCAGGCGGTTTTCCTCTGGAATGAACAGGATATCAGGACAGTAAACGGTCAGTTTACGTTCAAAATGAAAGCTCGCGAGCACATTCGCAAGAAGTTGGCAGCTTCGTCTCACAACTAAGTTGTTAAAGCTTTTCATGTGTATCTTTCAAACCTTTATATATTTTGTTTATGTATGTATTTATTCTTATATGTTAGGTATATATATTTTCTAAATTTTGTTTCTGTTTTGCACCTACTGTGTAATGTCTCTGCATCACCCTAAGGTAGACTGGTAGAAAATGCCCAAGGCATTAAGTCCGCCTTTGTACGGTTTTATTACTTGTGCATAAAGTTTTAATAAATAAATAAGTCTTCACGGACAACCTGACCTGGACGAAATCATGAGTACAGATGCGTGACGATGCGAATAACTATAGTGATGACCTTAAATTATGGAATAGGGACACACGGCAGCCAATGAGCCGGAGGTTTTATGATGCAACTCAATATGTTGATCCTACCGTACAACAGCTCAGTGAGTATATTTCCTGTAGGGTATTTTTATTATATGAGATGAGAATGTTAAGGGCGATGTGTGGTATTACGCGAATTGTTAGAGTAGGAAATGAGTAGGTACATAAAAGGAAGTCTAAAATTGGCGGGCTGAAAAGTTGTGTGATAGTCGGTGTAGGCATGTGATGCAGAGGAACGAAGAAAACGATGTGAGGAAAGTTTGAAGTATGAATGTGGGGAGATATTGGAGTATAAGCGAGTATATCATTCTTTTGTTACTATCCTAACTGCAGTAGTATATTTAGAAAGCTGTTACTAACTACCTAGAGTTCGAAACCACCTCATGAAAATTCATGTACTAAAAAGGAATAAAAAGTACTTATAACTGCGGTACTCAGAGATATTTAATGATTACTTAAGCCGTCACTCAGTAAAGGTATGACATACTTTTGTATGACAAAACTGTCAAATCCTTTACTAAGTGATGGCCTAAGTAATCGTTAAATCTCTCTAAGTGCGGCAGTAAGTCTTGGCCGTTCTGTCGTTAGGGCTTGAAAAGGTGCAGAGTACCTTTCAGATTTATCATATTTGTCAGAGTTATAACGTACACACATTATTTTTTATTTACAAAACAGAGAACACCTAATAAAAATCGTGCTCCCGAACATATTCACACGCTTACTGAAGGAGGCACTTAGATAAGAAAACCTCAATAAATTAATTCACTGTAAAGAGGGAAATATCCGTGTAAGAACGCACTCCAAACGCTTGTTGGCACTAATTCCTCCCCACTGCGCGCAAATTGAGACAAATAGCTGCCATGTCGCCTACAAGGGGTACCACTTACAGGATTCTAATACCCGGATTATGTCCAGAACTTTACACACTTTGAAAACGGAAAGAAATAAATACAAAGAAAATACTTTAATACATTGCCTTCTGTTTCTGGTATTTGTATTTATAAATATTTTAATTTATGGTTGCTTTTCATTTCCATCTGTTTGACTAGATTTTGCGAAACTGTGTAAACATACTTTACCAAGGTATTATCAACATGTTAGTGAGGTTTTTACTTAAATGTTTTTTGGTACACACCAAGGATTATCTTTTTTAAATAGGAAATTCCCATGTAATTTTCAAAAATAAGTCTGACACGGACGGGTCAAACTCAACTCAAACTCAAACTTAAACTCAAACTCAAAGCATTTATTTCAATTAAACCTTTATAGGCACTTTTGAATGTCAGAAGAACAATTCATAAAAACAAAACTACGAGTGCAATACGTTATTCCGAAAGCCACCACGCCGAATCACATGCCGCCGAATGCCAGCAACAACGAGCACCGCGAGCACGAAAGCACGCAGCGACGCACACCGCTACAACGAATGCACGAGACTCCGAATCACGGAACAACGAATGCACGGCGCAACGCGCAACGGTCACTAGTTACCAATAAAGTTGTCTCTAGTACGACATTTAACAATTTCAACCAACCCCTTTTAAAAGGTTTAATAATATTACCGTTTCCAATACGAAAGAAAATAGAGTTTCAAGTGACAGACAGTTAACTAATTACAAGGCGTAGGTTTGTCCTTTGTCCATCACTGTAAGTAGGCTACTCAACTCGCCTTGATCAAAGATAAACGGCTGAGAAAACAAACACCTGCCTGACAAAAACAGTTAATAATTCAGGCTGTTCCACTTTCTAGATTTGATCAAAGAGCCTGTCACTTTTGAGGACATAGCATTACGGCTATTTTTATCGAAAGGCAAGGTTAGGCAGAGGTGTACTTATATAACATTAATATTTGACTAGTTATTTTAAAGTCTTATGTAATGGGGAGTGAGTCTTTTTTTTTTTTTTTTTTTGGTGGGTGTAAAATCATCGAATAACCCCTCCCGCTCTTGGGCAGAGCGAAAGGGAGTGTCAGACTTCTACTGACTAAAAACCACCCATGTTCCTTCTTCGAACTTTATGTCGAGGCCGCGATAACCGTTGGACTACCCGCGGCCCCGACAGGCGTCGGCCCTTTCGGGCCCCTCCCATGTTGCTGACATCTCTTTGAGGCGCGCGTGGAACACGAACGCGCCGTCGACACGGCCTGTTTTCGTCGTGAGACGGACGGACGGCGAGTTAGCCCATCACTCACCGTCCACAGGCCCGCGTCTACGGTGGCCGGAGGTCATCGCGGGACCCCCGACGCCCGGAGCGCCTCCCGCGGCGGCTGGGACGAGAGGTTCTCTCCCTCTCGCGTTCCGCCACCTCCTTCGCTAGCATCACTGCTTCGCAGAAGGAGGCGACGGCGTCCCATTCCTCCTCGCCCCGGACCATGGCTTGCACCAGGGCCGGGCGCGAGAGGTCGCCGCCGCCGATCGCCGCTACGAGAACACGGCGGGGCTCCGCCCAAGCGGGGCACACCTCCACTGTGTGCTCCACCGTGTCCTCCGGCCGATCCTCACAATGGTGGCATCCGGGCGTTTCCTCCCGCCTGATTCGGTGCAGGTACCTCCCGAAACAACCGTGTCCGGTGAGGACCTGCGTCAGACGGAAGGTGAGGGCGCCGTGGCGCCTCTCAAGCCACTCCTCAAAGAGGGGACTTACCGCCACTATCGTGGCGTGCCCTGCACGGGGTTGCGACAGTCGCTGTCTCCATGTCGCCATGAGATCGCACCGGAGGTCTGTCCGCCGCGCAGCAATTTGCCGCGGCAGCGGAGTGACCCCCCGGCGCAGCGCCTCCGCGCGCCATTGATGCAGGCGCGCGAGGACTATCGCCTCCAGATCCCACGGCGGCAATTCGGCAAGGAGGTTCGCCGCTTCGCGGGAGATCGTGCGGTACCCCCGTACCGTCCTTACGGCCATGACCTTTTGGGGCACGTTCAGGTAGTGGGCGGCCCGCTTCCTTAAAGCAGGCGCCCACACCGGTGCCCCGTATAGGTGAATCACCTTATTGTTAGTTTTAGGTTGGTCCCCACAACCTTCACCAGGTCATCGGTCCACTTAGTGGGAGGCCTTCGAAGTTGGGAAAATGTGCATAAGTATCTAGAATAGAAGATAAGAAGAAGAGAAGAAAGAGAGAATAAAAGGAGGACGAAGTTTGACACAAATTCAGTCTTGCGTCTACTACTGGAATTTACAAATGGAATATTCCTATAACACTGCCCAACCCCGGGGTCTTATCCAAGATCCCATACTCAGTAGCACTTGCAACCACTATACCTCACGTACCTGGTACCAGATACGTAAAAAAATAAATGATACAGAAAACGGTACTCCTGGACACGGCTCGCATTGTTAGGAGGTTCCTTTCTTTGGAGCCCTGACTGCCGGTAGCTTGGACCCTGTTCCCGATACCGGTGGGCTACTGTTTTTTTATATACTTAAATGTTTTTTATATCATTTTGTATAGGAATATCTAAAAATATAATTTATATGTATAAAGTTGAAAAAAGAAAAAAAATATTATTAAATAAACCCTGTAGACATTTACTCCAAAACAGTTAAACTTAGTTTAACGTAAAGTTCTTAAAGTTATACTCAACAAACTTTAAACAATCCTTAAAACAACCTTCAATTTCCCGAAAACTACAAATCATATCTAGATCAAACTAGTCAACTTCAGAACGACCTAGTTTTAACTTCAATAATTTTGCATGAAAACCAAAGACATTTGAAAATTTGAATATAATGTTTAGACAGTACAAACAAAATTTAGTTTACTTGCAAGAATCAGCTGATAGCTGTCGTAATGTGGTAAATGGTACTAGCTGACGACTAGCTGTTACTATTTATTCCAAGACATATTTTCTTCTAGTCCGTCATCAGTACCTGACGACTAGATGTCATCAAAAAACTGAACGTAATCAGCACATCTAAACGGTGCTAAAGAGCTGTGCCAATATTGCATAGCAACTTGGACACTGACGGCTCTTAAACGGGGTTTAGATATCCTGCGATCAAATACAGATTTAATGGTGAAATTCGTCCTAAAGCTCATTAGAACTAAGTTTATTTCAATGTGTGCAAGAACAAGTAAAACAGTTATTAAATAAGTGGGAATGGCCGGGCAATACCGGGCAATGCGAACAATGCGCCGTGTATAATGCAAAGGAGGGTGGCCAGAGGAGTTGGAACCCGGACGTCTCGGCCTTGAGCAACTCATTTTATTGTCTGTCTTGGATTAAAATCTTTTGTTTTTCTTGTTTTGTTGCTGGCAAGAATATTTGAGTGCTCTTTTATATTGTGAATGTATTACAAGAGGTTTTATGGTGAAGCTTTATGGTGGAAAGTGGGTCTTAAGTTTTTCAGCAATTTTCGTTTATTTTGCCTAAATTAATGGTTGTTGAATCTTGACATAATCATCGTATTTAAGAGCAATCCTATTTATATTTAAATCTTAGTATCATGTTTTAAGAAGGAAAATAATCCATTAATTACTGAAATCTAATATCTTTTCGGGATTCAAAGGGTTTCAAGTTTAATTATTTTTTTCGTCTGAAAACTTATTTCTCAAAGAGGGGTTTCACATAAACCGGAGTATCGTCTTACAAAAGTCACGAGAAAATTAATAGGTCTAGGAATAAAATGCTTAATTGAAAATACAATTAAGGAATCCAATTTGCTCAAATGAAAATGAAATTCGAAACGTGTGAAATATAATCAATGGTACTCCAATCCTTGGAAAAGTTACACACATACTTTGATTTATTTTATAAATAGCAAAATACTCTAACAAGGGTCTCTTTCAAGGTGAACTTAGTGATACCAGAAACGCCTTTGTTAACAATTTTCCCAGTAAAAAGGAACTACCAACATTAATTTCCACAATAGACTCAGTCCCTTTGACTTACTATCAGCTGCTAACTGTCAACGCTGGTTCCCTTGCCAAAAATACAACAGGAAACTTGATAGCGTGTAAAAAATCGCGATGCACGTAAAGATACGGTTGTAAGGCATGTCTCGAGGCACCTTCTACTTGCTTTTTCATTATGTTGGTCCGGGGCCAAGTTTCGCTGGTCGCTGGGTAGGTCAGGGGGGGTAAAGGTCGGGGGGGGCTGAAATGTAGGTCAGGCCGATGAACTAGGGCGCCGGGGCGGAGATCCCGGAGACTTGTTGCGATCCGAACAGGTGCGTCGGAGGATCATACGGGATTATATACGACTTTGTTATTAAGTATATAACTGGGTGGATTTTTTCAGAGAGTTTTTAAGCAGTTTATGGATGAAAAGGCTTTGAGGCTTTAAAATGTGTTTTTGTGTCTTGGGCGCTGTTTTGTGTTTGAAATGACCTTGAGATGAAACATAATTATAAGATCACGCTTGTAGTCTCCGAAGTGTTCATTCATCATGATCATCAAACCTATAATGTTCCCACTGCTGGGACGCAGGCCTCCTCTCTATGAGGAAGAGGGAATGGGCTTTTATATAATTCACCACGCGGGCCCAGTGCGGGTTGGTAGATGTAACATATCTTTGAATTTTTGATTGCTTCTAGATGCGCAAGGTTTCCTCACAATGTTTTCCTTCACGACACCTACATTTCCCGGTCATTTCGACACGTAAAGATGAAAAATTTCGCCGGTTATGAAAACTTCATTCCCGACCCGGGAATCAAACTCAGGACCTTATCAGCGATCTCCGTCCACTAGGCCAGCGAGGCAGTCAGTCGACCTTGAATTGTCTGGAACAGATATGTATGATTTATGATCTGTATTGTGAAGCTTCATCGTACTTTAAGTGACTTACTGACTGAAGATCTGATTAATTGTGTGTTGTGTCCTTGAATTATTGTATATTCAGATAACTTGAAGGACATACCCAGAATGAGAATTATTAATAACAAAGTGAAAAGAAGATTGATGCATTAACTGAAGGAGTTCTTTTTTAAGTCCAGGATTTCAAAAAAAACATCAAATGTCTCCTCCCGCTCTGGGCGGAGCTGTACACTAGTTATCGCGGCCTCGACATAGAGGGCTAAGAAGGAACATGGGTGGTTTTTAGTCAGTAGAAGTCTGACACCTTCTATCGCTCTGCCCAAGAGCGGGAGGAGTTATTCGATGATTTTCCACCCGCCAAAAAAAAAAGGGAGTGTCAGATCCACCGACTAAAAACCACCCATGTTCCTTCTTAGCCCTTTGTGTCTGGGGACGCTGTACTTTTTTCGAAACCTTCAAAGGCCACCGGTATTTGGGAAGACCAGAGAGTTTTAGACTTTTACCTAATAAAACCACCCCGGTGGTTACAATCCGCCCATGAAACGAGGCATTTCCTCTTTAAAGACCTGTCTGGAGTCACCTTTGTGCAACGCCTGTTAAGGCACATCCCTGGTGTCTAATCAGATACCTATCTTCACAACTCGCTTTATAGTCAAAACTTCTCTATCAATTTATGATGAAACTTGAAGACGAATCACAACGTTGAAGAGCTAGGCATATTGTTTAGATTTGCGAAGCTCTTCAAACTAATATTATATTATTGTAGAGAATTATTATGTAATGGAATAATATTACGTGTGGATGGGATTATCAAATGGTTGTTATTCTGTGTAAATCTACTTGATTTTGAGTGGAAATCGTATCTATAGCGTAATGGAGCTTGAAACTAAACCAGTGTGGTGATTGTGATATCACTGTGATTATCACACTACATAATTATATTATATATATATATCTCACACTAATATTATAAAGGCGAAAGTTTGTGAGTGTGTGAGTGTGTGTGTTTGTTACTTGTTCACGTCAAAACGACTGAACGGATTTGGATAAAATTTGGTACACAGATAGTTTATAACCTGGATTATCACATAGGATAGTTTTTATCCCGATTTCATCATCCCGTGGGATAATTCTCAAATTGTAGCGGGTGAAGCCGCTGGCAACAGCCAGTAATATTATAAAGGCGAAAGTTTGTGAGTGTCTGAGTGTGTATGTTTGTTACTTCTTCACGCAAAAACGACTGAACGGATTTGGATAAAATTTGGAACACATATAGTTTATAACCTAGATTAACACATAGGATTTTTATCCCGATTTTATCTTCCCGTGGGATAATTTCCGAGTTGTAGCGGGCGGAGCCGCTGGCAACAGCTAGTGATCAATATAGCCCGTTTGAACAACGTCAATACTAAACGCGATTAGCACTTTAACCGTATCCTAAAAAACATCGATTTATTTTCTTCTTCATAGCGTGTCTATGGCAGTACTCAAATTGACTCAACCCAAAATCGGTTTGAAGATTTCAGCGACATAATCATAAATAACATAACGTTTATCGTTAGTGCCGTAACAGTCTACTGCAGTGCCAATTTTCATCAAAAGGTAATACCTAGATAAATAATAATAGAAAAAAAGCCCCCAAATCCGCAATATTCTTTGTTATTTCACAAGACAAATCTAACGACCTTTATGTTATCCAAATCCGTTCATCCATTTAGGAGTAACGAGGGAACAAAGAAACGGACATACATACAAACAGGTCAAACACATAACCCTCCTTTTGAGTTTCGTCACAGTCGGGTAAGAAATAAGTTACTATAACATACGTCATAACATAACACCTGTTATCCTCAAAGGGTTAGCCAGAGGTGTACATACACATCTTGCCAGTTATAGCTTAAGTTACTTTCAATCACTTTGTCCGACCCGGGAAACTCATCACCGGGCATCCTCATGCTCAGCAGTCGCATTAGCGTCCACTCAACCAACGACACAGTCACAACAATAAGTACGTATAAATTGCCTTCCGTGCTAGTTTTTGAACAATCTATAACAACATCCTACCCAATCTTTGAGCAGTCTCAATTCAATTTCCCAAATTATCCTGAAGTCCCTTGATGTTTTCTCTAAGGCTAAGTGAGGTCCGCACAAAATAGGCACAGGTTTGAAATATTGGCTCGCCCTGGCCTAGATCGAGCACCTAGTTGAGGAGCTTAGGCCTTTGCCAACCGATTTCGGGACTGATATAATCCTTTAAGGAGCTCTAGAGGAACTCAGAGAGTTTCGGCGTCTGTGTTTGTATTTGTAAGACTTGTAACTTGATTAGAAGTCGGTCTGGGATAATTTTATTAATGTTGTGAATAGAAATGTGTAGGTACTATTCGCGTTGAATTCGTTCAAATCAAAAGTAAGATTGTAGAAACAATAAAACTAGTGTCTCAATAAACTCTACAGTTATGTTCGTTCTTACAAACTTCAATATAGCACCTACAATTCTACATCCTTGAAAAATTATATATCTTTAAAAAAACGTGTGATTATAGGCTAAGATGTTACCATGAATCTGAACGTGATTAGTTAGTATTAACGCCGTTTATAACTTGTCACTTAGAATATTTCATAGCAGTTTTGTTGGATTGGTTAAATCCGTTTTGAGATTAAAACTCAAAAATATCGCAATACATATTATTTGTACGCTACTCATATAATAATAATAGCATCACAATTTTAAAACATCTAAGTCATAATCAGAATATGATTACGTTCCTCTCAATTTTCTGCAACGATGGGCTTCTCAAGTGAGAGGCATTCTACTTCACATCATTGGGTTTATTTGTATTGAACATGGAGAAATAAACATCAGAGAGCTAACATGAGCAATTTTTCTGTAGAAAATAGAAGTATATCAGTATTAAGCTTGGCGAAGAGACGGCCTTGGCAATCTGGTAGAAACAGGACGAGATTTACCGGAAATCTTGAGAAATGGTATGCTAGTGGAAAGGCCAATGTCCAGCAGTAGGTTGTTAATGCTCATTTGCATATAGCAGTCGACTCCTGAACAAAGCGTCCCTTTATTGGCGATTTTTGGCTGATTTAGCTGACACCAGTCGCATTTAACAACGATAGGTTTTCACCTCATATGTCATCAATATCTATATTCAAATTGCTTACTAATATGTGATTGATTAATTATTCGTCCGCACTGTACTTATATGACGCATGAAAACATTTTTACGTTATTCCATTAAAACTACCTACTCTGTGTTTTTAAACCTTCTTCGATTTGGGGAAGCACGTACTTATAATGTTAATGTCAAGTACCACAAAGAGAATAAGTATCTCCATTATGTATGGGAGGTATGTGGGATGTGTTCTCGTCAAAAACGTATTATTTATTTAAGTGGAGTAGTCTAAAGCGAGAAGAGTCTGAGAGCCTAATTTATTTTCAAATCTAGAGTTGTTATTTATTTTTGTGCAATATGATGTCATAGTACATATTATCAAAATTTTTGTGTAAGTCGAGTAGATAGTAATAAGGTGTGCCAAAATTAAAAAGCAAAATAACAATTCAAAGTGAGAAAACACTTAGCTCGGTAATTTAAGTTCGATAAGATACCATAAAGTAACAGATTAGAATCAGATTTTAATATTTTTAATCTCAAGAAAATAAATATTCATAAAATAACATAATTATAGTGACTCTTCTTTACTCCACATCTATTATAAGCACCGTAGCTAGAAAAATTGAATCAGTTCTATTATATATATATATATATATATATAATTTCTTCAATATTTTTGTAACTTTTGTAGTCAAAATGTATAATCATGAAACACGTCAGCCGTACATGAAACAGCTCCTACGTGTTTATAACACACGAACAATTCTGCCTTACACGTGGCGCTATCTGTCGGGATTTTAAAGACATTACACCATACACACACGTACCGTTATACCATTCAGGTTTTTTTAACTTTTCATATATAATTTGTATACGCTAACTTTTACCTGAGACGGTTAAATATAGGACGGTTATTATATTTTCAGTGGCTTAATAATAACTGCCACTCAAGTCGATCTGTAGGTTAAGCCGCGCTTGCGTAGGGCGGCCTGTGGATGGGTGACCACAAATTACATACGAAATTTCCTCCGTGCCACGGAAAGCACGTTATGCTGTTGGCTGCCATAATTATATGGATCTTAGGCAGTGGTTACAGGTGACCTGAAAGTCTGATAACCAGTCTTACCAAAGGGTATCGTATGAATGGACAATCGAGAGTGATCCATCTATAGCGGTCTGCTATACAGATGGATCAAGGAAAGAATCAACTAAGCTATCCGGCTCTGGGATACACATACCAAGACTGGAAATAAATAGATCATTCTCACTAGGAACAGGCGCAAGTGTGTTCCAGACAGAAATACATGCCATTATGGAATGTACCAGAATAATTGGAAACGCCCTTACAGGTGATCTTTCCAAAATAGTTATATACAGTGATAGTCAAGCAGCACTCAAAGCACTGAACAAAGTGGAAGTCACATCTGCACTGGTTAAAGAGTGCAAGGAAGCACTCAACCAACTAGCGGAAAAAGCAGAAGTAACAGTCGCATGGGTCCCTGGTCATCAAGGACACGAAGGGAATGAGATAGCAGATGAATTAGCCAGAAAAGGAGCAGATGAAACCTTTGTGGGACCAGAGCCCAGGTTACCGATCCCACATAATATAACAAAAGGAATCATCCATAGAATAACTACAAGAGAGTCAAATAGAAGATGGAACGCAACAGAAGGTTGTCGACAATCAAAAATCTTCTTAAAGTCATATGATGAAAAGAAATCCCACAAGTTACTCAGAATGAGCAGGGGAAACATAAGACTAGTAGTAGGGGTCGCAACAGGACACTGTGGACTCAATAGACATCTGACGATTATGAAAGTAAAGGAAGATCCCATATGCCCAGCATGTGGAGAAGCAGAAGAAACAAGTTTCCACCTTGTGGCGGAATGCACAATGTATGGGCCACTCAGATGGGAAATCCTAGGAACAGATGAGATTAATGAAGAGAAGCTCGCAGAAATCTCCACCGAACAACTGGTGAGCTTCTGCAAGGCAACAGGAAGATTCGCGATGCCGACCACCAGTAACCCATGAAGGGGATCCACCAAAATGGGGAACTGGGCGAAATAATCCACAACGAAAGGACTGATCGCCCGTCTGGTGTCTGCCGGCGTCCCCGAAGATAAATAGAAATAGAAAGGGTATCGTATTAAACAGTTTTTACTGGGTTGTGGAGGTCAGATATGCCGTAGCTCCATCTAAAATACTGGTATTCAGCTGCATCCGATTAGACAGGAAGCTGACCCCAACATAGTTGGGAATAGGCTGGGTAGATGATGAATCTCAGATAATGTAACTTCACATTTGAGAGTAAGTAGTTCCCAAGATTACACGCTACATCCAGACAAACAAACTTTACCTCTTTATAATATTTGCAAAGAAATTATATACGCATTTACTTTATATCTTATCCAATATTATTAAGGACTCTAAAACAGCATATATTCATAAAAAATTATACACCCCTCGTACACCGAAATCTTTTTCAATTTACGATGTGCGCATAAAGTTTCTAAATATGTTTATTTTATGACACTTTTCGTTTATAGACTTGTTATGTGGTACGGGGGCGTTTAAAGCTGCTCACTTATAAACTTGAGTAGTGATAGATTTCAATATATTCCCGTGAAAGTCGATTTTATGGGTAACGTTTTATTGTACACGTGTATTTTTATTAGTTTTGCTGTTTTATTTTAAGGTCATGTGTAAACTATTGACAAGTGCGGGTGTTTTATATGATTTACTTCAGTTTTATTCAATCAATATACGTGCACTCACTTTTCGTCCCGTACGTTTTAGTCACATGAATGAGCCTATTGCCGACAGCTGGGCGCAAACTTAGACTCCATGCTACTAAAAAAGTAGTAACCTTGTGACGTCACACGACTTGACACGACTTTTCGAAGCAATGTATCGTCTTTTACTTATGTTTACGTGAAAAAAGAAAAAAAATACGTGTTCATTATTTTTTGGAAATCTATCTGACGGACTAATTAGATTTTTTTGGTGAAGCACCCTATACCTGAAGATTTAATCCCCCCTAATTATGCCCCTAATTACCTAACAATAAGAAATCATCATCAGAAATATCTTTACCAACAAAAATCCCATCATTGAATACATACAACATAACAGACGTAAACACAATACCCAACAAATCAAATAACGAGTAAACGAGCCAAAAAACACGAAACATAAGTCAAACAGCTGTCAGAGCATATTGATATTCACACAAGGAAATCACAGACACATTCCCCGCAACCTTGGAGAAACGAATATGTTCAACATGGCCGAAATTCCAATATGGTCGGAGAATAATGCAACCTTCATGTCAGTCAGCCTGAAGCTGCACAAGATTAATACTGGGGCCTTGGAGGAGATGGGTCCGAGGTCCCAGTGAGAGGGTGAAATGTGCCGGGATAATAAGAATTGTAAAAATATGCAAAACTGGGAAGGTACTTTTGTGTTCAGTGACTTTGTGTGTAACGATTTGGTTAGTCGTTGAAGATGATGAAGTGTTTTTCACAGATGTTGCTTTTTTCAGAATTATTTAACGATAGACCTGACACTTTAAACAAAGCAAGTGTTTTCCTTGTTGCCATCGGTAAAACTGTATCTTTCTATCAGACTTGGAAACAACAAAGCTTGCTAATGGCCTCGCTTATTAAACACTAGCGGACGTCACGCGGTTTCACCCGCGTAGTTCCCGTTTCCGTGGGAATACAGGAATAAAAAATAGCCTATGTCACCCGGGGATAGTGTAGCTTCCCAACGATGAAAGAATTTTTCAAATCGGTCTAGTAGTTTGGAGCCTATTCGTTACAAACAAACAAACAAATCTTTCCTCTTTAAAATATTAGTGTAGATAAGCTCACATTGTTGAGATATTTCTTCTGTTTACTTCAATCTCTTTGTTCTACAATAACTGTTTTCAGCTTCTTTTGTCTTCGGCTTTTTTTTAAATTGGTTATGGTTTAGTACAAAATGGAACCATTTGACAGTTAATTGATGGACACTATATGATAGTCACTGTCATATAAAAGATACGCAATAGCCCTGCAGGTTCTAAAAAAATTGTCCTTTAAATGACAGCGTCAGTGTTCACAAACATTTAAGTTGACAGGTGTCATAGTAAAATAAACAAACAACAACAAGACGAAGCTCGCAAAAAGATTCAGCAACTTAACTTTTCAAACTTATTCGCGTCATGAATTTTTAAAACTTAATTAGAGAATTATTTGAAAATCACATCTAAGGTTTCAAAAACGAGTGATTATTGTAAAAGGTAATTTAAATATTTGAAGTAAAACCCCAACCTTACCGCACCCGAAGGATTACACGCGAAATCTAAATGTAATCGAATGATACCAGAGATGGATGACCGTCAGTTTCCATGGATGTAATACTGGGACGTGGGCCAAAAGTGACTGGCTGATTCGTTGATGTGATCTCATTATGTAGATGTTTGGTTTCATTAATAGATTAAAAGATGTGTGTGATGTATGATGATGATGCTTAAATAGATAATCTTTAGATTTATTCATTACGCTTGCCAACAGCTTCAAAAATTTATATAAAGCGAAATAGCATTATGTAGGTATATATCACCTCTTTTTTGGTGGAAGGAAATCATCAAATAGCTCCTGTCACTCTGGACGGAGCGGTAGGGAGTGCCAGACTTCTACTGACTAAAATTCACCCATATTCTTTCTTAGCCCTTTATGTCCGAGGCAGCAGTATCTGTTTCGAACAACCCCCAGCAGGTATACATCACCTCGGTCTACCATTTCGAGCAAACTACTATAGCTTTGCCAATGCTTCTTAGTCTGAATTTCCAAAGGATAAGCCAGTTTGGTTTAAGTTTATGTGATAGAGGACAAGCATATTGCGCTCAACCGAACTCAGAACTTCAAGCTCAACTGCTTGCATCCACTATTATAGCAACGAGCCAGTGGAAATACGACTCTATACTTATTAGTATGACCCCGGATCAGATTAGTTCAAAAACCCGTAGCGAGTATTTTTTGGTTTAAGTACTTCCTGTCCTTCATGATCATTAACTAACGGTATATAAGCTTTCATTCGTAAAATTAATTTTAAAATAAAGGTTTTGTCTAAGCGCCTAAATATTATTGATTTCTATCAGGCAATCTGGCAAATAAACCCTTTGAAGAAGGGGTTTCCTTAATATTTTTGGTTCAATAATTGGCTTTTCGTTTGTTGGTCGTCTTTGGTTAATTTTAGATTTTTTTTAATTTCGTGGCAATGATGTTTTATTAATAAAGTGATGATTATTCGTAGCTTTGTAATTTTCTGAATACAACAGACTTTAGACTTAATATTTAGGGTTTTTTACACATTTCGTTCAGTTCATTGTCCAAAAACTAATCAATAATTCAGTGGTACACGAATAATATTCAATTTTTTTTCGAAAATTCAAAAATATTTTCTCATTTTACATTATTACTTTTCATAGAACTGAAACTATGTCTCTGATAAATATTGGAAATTCTTGAAAGTTTGAGCGTGAAATTAAGTTTTAATTTGTTTTTTTTTTATGCTCGTTTCAATGGTAATGTCTGATAAACTTGCTTTTGATGATTTTACTAAACTAATATTATACACACATAACATCATAGCTGTAATTCCCGAAGGAATGGGCAGAGCTGTTTGATTAGTATACCCACATTTCGTCAGTTTTTTAAGTCTCATGTATTAGGGAACACTAATCATATTTTATTTAAGTATTAAAAAAATATTTTATTGCTTTATAATTCAGTAAGTTACAAATAATGTAGTAGTAATAAATTTTTGATCCGTTTGTAACTGATCAAATCAAGGCAAAAATCAAAAAATGGATTTTGAAATAAATAAGTTACTTGCTTATACCATTATAGATTCCTCCAGACCTCACATTCCACCATTCTTTACCACTAAAATCTCCAGCCGACCAATTTATCTCTTGCTTAAAATATGCAGTCCTTCACAAATCTCGGGGCAAAAGCCATGGGACCCGAGGGTGTTCATCAAACAGCTATTAGTCTTTCCCTAGCAGCCTTCGGACCAAGGTCTTGGGATAACACTTCACTAGGCAAAGTTATGTCAGGCACTTGTCACGGCATTTCCTGCTCAAACTCTAGCGATAGGATAGTTGACATTCCTTGCTTATGAACTTATGATGACACCGTTTAGGATGGAATTTGAATAATTCGTGTTGAATATTGGTATAGACTTACTAATAATAGAACAACGGCATAATGTTTATTGTGTGTTCAATTTCACATCCATTTTCACAATAACTTAGCGGTATAAGGACTACACGTGCAATGTTTTTAATGGCAATTTTTATTTTTGTTGTTTAATAGATATTAATTTAGGTGTTGCTTAATGTTAGCGATAAGGGCTTGTATTTTGTTATCTATTACCTACGTTTTAAAATGTCACTTTTTTTTAGTTTCCCAGTTGTTAATTCTGTCCACTCCCAAACAAAAGAATATTTCAGTGAACTTTCAACAAGGGTAACTTATAAAAACAGTTGGTAAAAGGGGTTAATAGAACATCAACAAAGTATGTTTTAGCATTCATTTTGTTTTAGATCTCCATTTCAACCCACACATCACCGTCTAATAATGATGAAGATAAGCAGCTTTAAGATTAAGGATTTTGCAATAAAAACAGTTTTGGAGGGTCTATTTTCTTTACTTATTAATGGCTGAAATAAAGAAATAACAGGGAAGTGATATAGTCACGTCCCTGTCATTTCCTTTTCCGTAGACCTAGATTATATAAAAAAAGACTGCTCTGCTGGTATAGACATTAATCAGGAAGATAAAATAGAAGTACATTTTTATTGAGAATCATAAATACCGCTAATTCATTTAAATAAAACAAAAGGCAAACGACGCAAACTTCAACCCTTTTCACGTTTAAATAAACATAAAACTAGACAAAGACTCTAAAAACTAACAAAGGAAAATAACAATATTCATAATAATCTATCACCTGAAGTTAGACCTCTATTGTCGTAACTTAGTTCTCAACCTGTGTCCTGGGACTAACACCTTCTTAATTAAATCTTAGCAGATTGTTCTAAAGTTTCGAGACTCGAAATACAGGGTGTTTGGAAGGGAGCTGTACATACGCCTAGGGTAGAAACTAGGGATAGTCTGCTACCTACCCCCGCCCATTATATTGACCTTGGCCTCAAGGTTTTTTTTTAATTTAAAATTATTTCTTTACCTTACTACGGTACTTCAGGCCCCATAACTTTTCTTCTCCACAATTTTCTGGTGTAAAATAATTTTTTGCAGGACCCTAAGACTCTAACGATTAAAACAAGACCATTAGCCGACCGGTCCCATGGATAGATTTTGAGCTACAGGTAGTTTTAGTCAAAAAATCAAATAAAAAATAATAATAAATTAAAAAAAAACCTTGAGGCCAAGGTCAATATAATGGGCGGGGGTAGGTAGCAGACTATCCCTAGTTTCTACCCTAGGCGTATGTACAGCTCCCTACCAAACACCCTGTATATTCAGTCTGTGTCGTTTGGAGCTGGGCAGAGAAGTCCCTAGAGGAAACTTGTCTGGTACAGTGATGGTAACGAGGTTTGTTTTGTATTGAGTTTTATTACATAATATCACGCCTGTAATCCTTGAAAAGTTAGTCAGAGGTGTACCTAAATTAAATAGTACACCTTAGTTTCGTCACTTATAAAGTCCCATTTAATAAAGGGTGAAACTGCGGCGAGGCCTTGGTTGCCATTGAGATATTCGTGATGGAATTAAAAAATTTAAACTCTGTACGGTCTTGTTTATCCCGAATATTTTTTTTTTTAATCTTATTATCCTACTTATATACATATATATAAAAATCAATGCCACTTTTCGTTGTAATTTTATAACTCAAGAAAAGGCTCACATATCCAAATCAAATGTCTAGGCTATGATCCAGTGGATTAGAGAATAGTTTAGATTCACAATTGGACCCGGTAGGTGGCGTTGCTGTCCGGGCAGGACGACGTCTGCCAGGTCCGCTAGTATATTATAAATGCGAAAGTTTATGCGAATGGATGATGGAACTACTAATCGTAATTGGATGAACTGTGGCACACAGATAGTTTCTAACCTAAATGAAAAAGTCAGTATTAAGCTACAATTTTAAATTTTCGTCATCTGGTTGATCGTAAAACATCTAGAAGTAGAGACTTTTATCAAACAGGTCATAAAATAATAACACACTATAACAAACGCTTTGTACTTTGTTCCTTTGATAAAACAAAATCAATGAAAAACCTTTCGAGTTCGTATTATTATAAGAGTTCATAAAAAAGGGTTCGGTCTAAGACCTTTGAAGTGGTACTTGAGAGATTTATTAAAAGTACTTCTATGTACCTATTCTTTGGTACTTTAACTATTGAGAAATGAAAAGAAATTGGTGGAAGTTGTACTTAGGTAGATGCCAATGTCTGAACCTTTCGGGGATCAGATGCGGACATGGTACGTGTGTTTGCTATAACGTTTTCAATTGTTTTTGTCTGGTCCTCGAAATCTATAGAATAGGGTATTTCACCAAAATAATCAATAATAAATAATGGATTTCTTTTTTCACGGAAATAAAAGATTAAGACGATACAGTGCTTCGAAGAGTCGTGTCAAGTCGTGTGACGTCACAAGGTCAGTACTTTTTTACCCATGAAGTGACGTCAAAAGCCCGCACTCATGATCTTTGACACGTTTGACTTTCGTCAATTTATATTAATTTGATAAAACAAAAAACACATATTCAATATTTTTCGATAATCTAACAGACGGACTTATTAGATTTTTTTGGTGAAATACCCTACTTAAGTATATTGTTCTTATTTGATACGCGGGGATGTTCACAAGATGGTTTTTCGAGTATTCATTCAGTGTTCAAAGACGACTTTTAATAGTTAAACACTAGCCTCTTGTCCAGCAATAGGAATGTTTTCTGAATAAAAGAATAAAAAAAATATGATTCTAATTAGTCCGTCTGTTAGATTATCGAAAAATATTGGATACGTATTTTTTGTTTTATCAAATCAATGAAAATTGGCGAAGATAAAACGTGTCAAAGATTTGAGTGGGGGTTTGCGACTTCACTCACAAAAGAAAAAATACGTGTCCAATATTTTTTGGTTATTTAACAGACGGACTAATTAGATTTATTTCTGTTAACTACCCTTTAGTAGTGGTAGTTGGACTAAATCACACTTAATATCATAAAGGCGAAAGTTTGTGAGTGTGTATGTTTGTTACTTCTTCACCCAAAAACTACTGCACGGATTTGGATGAAATTTGGTAAACAGATAGTTTATAACCTTGATTAACAAATAGGATAGTTTTTATCCCGATTTTATATTCCCCTGGGTTGTAGCGGGTGAAGCCGCTAGCAACAGCTAGTCATAAATAAATCCCAGACATTTTATTGACTACATCTAAGAATCGAAGTGATCGCAAATGAGACTGCTGAATATGAGGTTCGATACCCGAGTCAGGCAGTGCTATTTGGTTTTGTCAATTAGGATTTTTTCAGTTTCTGCCACCGAGTCTGTATTTGTACCCGGTTGATAGCAACCGGCTCACCCCTATTACGTGTGACTAGAAAAACATAACTGGCGTACCGTTCGGGTATTACAGGTGTGATGTTATGTATGTGTGTATTTAAAGATACTTTTTCAGTCAAAAAGTTGTGAATTTATGCAATTAAATCATCTTTTATTTTATTTTTTTGCCGGGTGGATAATCATCAAATAACGCTGTCGCGGAGTGCTCTAGTTTATGAGTACGATTTTAGGTGTTGGTTTATGCAGTAACAATTTTTATCGAACTGTCGTTTGGCATTATATTGCCTTTAGCTAGAATAACGCCCTTTGCATTAATTGTTGAAATAACCCATGTCATTAACCTAAAAATCTTTTTTATATGGAGGGTGGGAAATCATTAAACAACCCCTCCCGCTCTTGGACAGAGCGAAAGGGAGTGTCAGTCTTCTACTGACTAAAAACCACCCATGTTCCTTCTTAGCCCTATATGTCGAGGCCGCGGCAACTTGTGAACAACCCGCAGCCCCGACGGGAATAAAATCATCTTTGTAGCTTTATTTACCGAATCTGTTAGCGACAGATATTTCCATGATTAATTCCAGTCTCCTAATAACTACTATATATCAGTCGGATACAGCCTCCGCCTAAAAAATGAGATCACTTAACTAAGCCTGATTTTCTCTGAAATGCCGAGTAACCTTGGCTCGACTAATCTTTCTCTTTAATTCAAAGATCAAGAAAGCTAATCGGGAGATTTTTGAATGTCTTCAATAATTAGTTTTTGTAATTGAAAAGAATTTGTGTGGATTCTATGAAGATCTTTTTGGGATATTTGCAAACTTTTGATTAACCTCCTCTACGTTATTATCGTTAGCGTAATAATAAAATCTTCTTCAAATAATTCTTATAACAATAATATTTTAATTGTTTGTTTGATTACATCAATTTAGTTTTATTATTTTCTCGTCTATTTATTTTAATGTTTAGAACTTTACCCAGTGTATCTTTATTTATGGAAGGGAAAAGACATTGTTCACTCTTCATTGAAATATCATGACTTCCCTTTCGCTCTGGCTAAGAGCGAAAGGGAATTATTTGTGTCAGACTCCTACTGACTAAAAACCACTAATGTTCCTTCTAAGCCCATTATGTCTAGGCTGCGGTATATCTTGCAAACAACCAACAGCCCCGGCAGAGCACGTAGTGTACCCTTATGTCAATAGTTCCGTTATTGAATTAATTGATACGGGGAACGAGTCTATAGCCACTGATAGGATACAGATCCAAGAACAGAACTGCTAATGAGAAATTCTAATGGACCAACCGAACACCACCATTCCTGACTTGGTAATTGCACTCAGGACTTCATGCGGACTTAAGTAGACTAAATGCGGACTTAACTATTGCGGCCACTTAACCAACAAAACAGTAAACGTCACTTTACAAGAAAACTTCATACTAAAAGCACAATTACCTAATCACCACCCTATCCTACTCACTTAAAAGCTACTTTAACTTGCCACAAAAACTCGAACAGGCTGATTAGTAAGATTTGAGCAATAATTCGGTCATTTCGATCGTCATTTGAGATAAGAAATGGCGCTGGGTAAGTATCTCGTTCAAGGCTTCGTCAGATTAAGGGCAGATCCTCATTGGATGGAGGTCTCGGTCAATGGGAGGAGGTGGACTAAAACGGGGATGGCGAAATAGCCCAAATCCAGCAATACAGCCTGTATTGCTGGATTTGGGAATAAGTGTATTGTTTAGGATTTGTGTTCAGCATTTTAATGTAGGACTTGCTTTCGTTTGAGGGATAAAGTTGGGGATTTTGTGAAGTGAAATGAGTTTTCTAGGGACAGTTTGAGATATTTATGGTTATAATTAGTTGTCTGAGTATTTTTTAGGACTGGAAATGCCGTTTCTACAAAGCCATATGTATGAATAAATGTTATGGAGACTAGATCTTCACTGATTACAATTTATATTATTTTTAGTTTCAAAAGTAGGTATTTGAATTATAGGAAAAAAATAAATCGGCCTACGCATTTGGTCTCTAGAACGCCACATAGAAACAAACATACACACATACATAGACTGATAAACACATTACCCTCTTTTGCGTCGCGCAGTCGGGTAAAAAAGCCTACTGGTCTATTCCTAAATTCAAGTTCCAGAAAGAAAATTAAATATAATAACAAATTAACCTGAAATCAGAATAATGCCAAATTAAAATGCTCTTAAGCATGACTAGGAAAAAAGATTCAATACAAAACAGCCGAAAAAATTGGGTCCATTTCCTACTCACCCTGTGAGAGAACTAGGTCTCGGTTACAAAAGTTGGGTCCTCGTGTAACAAATAGGCGCGGGATGAAGAATCTCTTATTACGCGGTATTTGGCAGACGGCCAATATGGCTGGCCAATAAGGTTGGCCTGATGGACATCCGACCTTCTGATGAATACAGTAAGTTTGGTCGTGTAGCTTGTCGTATGAGCTGTTTTATTAGTTTGTATGGTCTGATTGGAGTAGTTTGGGGAGTATGGATAGTCAGGTGTTTGATACATTGTTTTGTTCTTGTAAAAAATACGTTCAGTAGACTAGGCGCTACGGTGGAGCATACAAACATACATACATACATACAAACATAGACTGCCAAAATCATTACCCTTCCTTTTGGCTTCGCCGTAGTCGGGTAAAAAAATCGGTTTGAAGAGACAAAAAGTTTGCTGTGTTAGTTAATCAAGTATTTCTGTTAGGTAATTCCATTATTTTGCCATAGCAGGAGCTGGTAAATTTGAATACTGATAAATGTTCTAAATGAATAGGCCGCAAGCGACAACGGATATATATAGTTGGCATTACTCGTGGTATATTCTACTACTCTAGTAGAATATACCACGAGTATCTAAAACGCGTATACAGACTGTGGACTTAAATAGGATGTCCAAAGATCCTTGGGGAACTGAAATAATACTTCACTGACCACAGACTTCTCAAGAACTGTGTTCAGCAACAGCACACCTATCGTACACCCTCGCTCGTTACGTTTCAGTCCTATGTAATGAGAACCAAGCTTATTATCATTAACCGGACTTCAGGCATACTACAAAAAATCCTGAAGAATAAACCCACCAAAACTGCCGGAAATCATTCAGAGCAGTTTCTTTTGCGACGACAAGACTAACAAGGAAGAAATCATTTGTTTCTAACAGGCATCAAACCCCACTACATCCGATAAGTCACCGCAATCACAAATACTGTACAATCAAGCTTGTCACCGCGATCGGCCTTCGTTACTTTTACTGCAATGGCATCATAAAAAACAAAGTGCCCGGTCCTGGTATATCAAATAAGCCTATACATACGACCACACATCAAACTACAACATCCACTATAAGCCGACCTCGCTTTGAATAGCTTTTACACAGAATGAGCGGTCAGCTTAAACTGGTCCCTACAACATGATGAGCCTCCTCCAGAATCGTCAAGGAGACGTTTTTATGACGCTAATGTGGATAAACAAAGGTTCAGAGCAAATAGTATTTGTTCGAGATGCGTATCAATAAGTAAGATATTTGGTTACTGAGGCGAAAAATACGAGGTATAATAATGATTGGAGTTCCTGGAGGTATGTCGTTATGGCTGTATTTACTTAATTATATGGCTGACCTCATTACAGATAGGCCTTTTTTTTGTGGGGTGTCCCACTCTTGGGCGGAGCGAAAGGGAGTGTCAGCGTTCTACTGACTAAAACCACCCATGTTCTTACTTAGTCCTTTATGTCGACGCCGTGGTATCTTTTAAAACAACCCGCAGCCCCGCCGGGCGTCGGCCCTTGCGGGCCCCTTCCATGTTCCTGACATCTCTTTGAGGCGCGCGTGGAACACGAACCCGCCGTCGACACGGCTTGTCGTCGTCATAAGACGGACGGACAGCGAGCTAGCCCATCACTCACCGTTCACAGGCCCGCCTCTACGGTGGCCGGAAGCGGTCACATGGCTCCCGACGCCCGGAGCGTCTCCCGCGGCGGCTGGGACGAGAGGTTCTCTCCCTCTCACGTACTGTGCTAGCATCACTGCTTTTTAGAAGGAGGCGACGGCGTCCTCTTACTCCTTACCTCGGACCATGGCTTGCACCAGGGCCGGGCGCGAGAGGTCGCTGCGATCGCCGATACGAGAACATGGCTGGGCTCCGCCCAAGCGGGGCAGGGCTCCACATTGTGCTCCACTGTGTCCTCCGGCCGATCCTCACGGTGTCGACATCCAGGCGTTTCACCTGATTCGGTGCAGGTACCTCTCGAAACACCGTGTCCGGTAAGGACCTGCGTCAGACGGAAGGTGAGGTCGCCGTGGCGCCTCTCAAGCCACTCCTCAACGATGGGACTTACCGCCACCATCGTGGTGTACCCTATGCAGATAGGCCTGATTTTTAGATTGAAACTTACGACTTACGAAACGAATAGTACATCTCAAAGACGTTTAGGAGCTGTCGGGTTTATAATTGTTTTGGAATATTGTCTGCCAAAGAGCTATAGAGTGAAACGTACCGCACTAGAAAAATTATGCTTTGCTCCAAAACGCAAAGAGCTTATACAGACAGATGGTAGATTAAAATGGTACCTACTAGGCGGGTCACATTTGTCGCATATCGAAGGACCAAAGGGCTAAAATTACCGCTCATTGGATTCCAAAAGGCAGGAAATGTCAATGCGGCAGGCTCAAAAGGAGATGGCAGGATGAGCTGGACACTTTCTCAAAAGATTGACCTATCGCACTAGATCACGGATACTGTTTTTGGGAATTGCGGTCCTTGCCCTGCATACGGACGACGATATGCGGTTTAGATGTGCCGATCCAATTTATTTGTGAAATTCAGCTATATCACCGAAAATCTACTTGTGAGCTCAGTATATACGATAGTACGACTGTAGGAACAATTCCTACAGTTCATAGAATGAGAGAACAATAGAATGTGAGAATAGTTCTTGGACCACAATAGATATTTACTATTAATGATAACCATAGATGTTAGTAACCTTTCAGTGTTACTGAAGAATAATACCAAACTTATGAAAGGTCATTTTTTGTTCAGCGACGCAATAAGTTACCGGTTTGTTTGTAAAGGTTGGACAAACAAATATTCTAGCGATATCACAACATGCGTCACGCTTAGCAATAACATATTGAGTGAGGGTTCAATAACTTTCAACGGGTAAGACAACGTAACATTAAGGCTGCTTTTAGGGTTAGGGAGAGGTATACTGTGTGCCCATAATTATGTCACCGATTACGTTTCAGTCCCATGTGAAAGGGAGTGTTTTACTCCCTTTCACATGGGACTGAAACGTAATTGGCATCATCATCAATATCTGGCCCTAATCGCAATTCATTTCGGCCAGCCAGAAATCCTAACTGAAATTGGAATCATGACGCACATACCTGCTTCGTGTATACCTTGAATGCCTGCATTATTTACCATCCGTCAAGCCAATTAACATGTGATTTCCAATTAGGATATTGATAATTACCGATAACGAACATTGATTCCGCATAATGGACAGACATGTACTGTTTACATATTTGTGGATATGATGCTTTTCGTGTACACCTATAGTAAATCAGTCACATACACATTTGTGTGTACACGTCTGTTCATGATAGGAATGGAAATAAGTTTTAAAACCTTTGTATCTAATATTTATGTACGAGTTTACTGGTGTGGAGGTCAGATATGCAGTTGCTGTCTGTAAAATGCTGGTAGAAGCTTAGGCAAGTTAGGTTTCGTTGCGCAGATGATGACGCATACTTTGTAAAATACATTTGCAACAATGTATGTTAATATAGTATACTGAATTTGACATATTATCTACTTTACCAAACATTTAGTAATTTGATACCTTTTTACTTAGCAATTTGTCTTCATGCCGACGTAAAGTGCCAATAAATTAAGTAGGGTCTCTTGGTCTTAATGTAATCTTTTGACACTTCATCCAAAAGTAATAAATACTAATGTTTTAACCCAGTACTTAAAGGCGTGATCGAGGTCAAGAGCAGGCTTATTTTGAAATAAAAAAAAAAAAAAATCTAAAACAGAAACCCAATATTTAGTCCCAAAAACACAACTAATTCTATCAAGATTATTTTACTTCAGTAACCACCCTAACATTTCCTTATGACCACGGATACCGATGAGAATATAGAGAACCTCATAAATATAATAAATCACAAATATAAAACCTAAGGAATCTAAGGGAAAATCATTATTCTGATAAATCGGGTCAAGTACTGATTGCGCGCCCCTTTGTTATCAATGCTTTCTTACAATCAACTAGGAAAACAGAAAGGAATATTATATTGAATATTTTCGCTTTTGTCCCTCAAAGGGTGATTGGTCTGATTTTGAAGAGGAATTGGCATAATGGAATAAAGTCTAATGAATTATTGAGAAAGCGACCTTTTCAATGTGCCTTTCAAAATCATTACTTTATAACCAAGTGTGTTAACATAATCAGCTTGTGATGTTCCAACGGTTTAAATACAAGTGTGCGTTAGTAAACTGATATTGACTAACAATATCTTTAACACTGTGATATTTAGCAACAATATATATTTTTTTAAATTAACCATACTAAATATTCCGATTTGGAGCTCGTGGCTTAATAAGAACTGCCACTCGGGTCGATCTTTAGGTTAAGCTGCGCTTGCCTAGGTCGATCTATGGATGGGTGACCGCCCATTACATACCGAGTTTCCTCCGTGCCTCGGAAAGCACGTTAAGCTGTTGGTCCCGGGTGCCATATATAGATCTTTGGCAGTCGTTACGGGTAGTCAGTGACCTGATAGTCTGACATCCAGTCTTACCAAAGGGTATCGTATTACCTAGTATTAACTGGGTTGTGGAGGTCAGATAGGCAGTCGCTCCATGTAAAATACTGGTACTCAGCTGCATCCGGTTAGACTGGAAGCCGACCCCAATATAGTTGGGAAAAGGCTAGGCAGATGACTAAATATCCCGATTTCAGTGTTTATGATAGTGCTATGATACAGCTTTAACTCCGTCAATAGGTTTGGGTAGTTCAATGTAGGTGGCTATCAAATTTCTATTCGAATTTTCACTTCAGCTGTAAAATGTTGCAAGTACTACCTACCCACTTTGTGAGTCCTTTATTAAACTGCTGGTTGTTTTAACGTTATATTTTCTTCCGAATAATGATCTCCGTTTTCATTTAATTAAACAAGGCGTTTCAATTTTCAACATCATGTTTTGCAGTATATTTTTTTTTTCTTTTAACATTAATTTTCTTGTTTAAGCCATCTTTTCCCTTATAATTAGTTTTGCTTCTAGATAAGAATTGTTTTTAACTAGTTTTGGTTGTCTTTATTTATCTGAACGCTATTTATGTTAAGGGTGAATCTTGAGAGGCTCAATTTATGATGTCCGGAGGTATAAAGTACCCGCAACATTGAAATAAAGACCCAAAGTATTTTTTTTACGTCTTATCACTATAGTATCTAATTGATGCACAATAGTTACGAAAAAAAAAACGAAACGTCACAAAAATTGATAACCCTGGCGCGTCCTTTACACATTTTATAATGAAAGAAACCCGAAGTCGCCAATTTATAATTGTAAAATGATCAATTTCTGTAGTTTTTCAATAACTAGATTAGTATGTGTTGAAAATAAAAATATATAGTTTTTATTTTATCCCATAGTTTTACATAGAAATAGATTTAAAGTTTTGTCCAGAGCTAAACAGTGACTCCTGTGGCGCGCTACATAACTAGACATAGATCACTAGTGGAGCGGTCGCGAAGCGCAGTTATTCGTTATCGTGCTAGCTCTAGTCGCGCTTAAAACGCCGTGGTGGAAGTTCGCGTCTCACTTTGCCTGTGGACGAAATTACGAAGGCAAATATTTGATTCCCCTGGTTTTGTTTCACTAGGTCATTGATTACCCTGACGTCGTAAAAAATTGTATAAGTTTTTTCTCGGATATATCTTTACTAATCTTTTTTATTATTATTACTAATCTTGTTATTATTGATTTACTAATCTTATTATTATTGCTTAGAACTTAAAACTTTTTACGTAATCGATAAAAAACAAACTTTTATTGATTACCTTGGTGTTGATTCCCTTGGCGTTTTTACCATGGTAATCAATATTTTCTAGTTCGTCTAGTACATTAATTTGTTCATTCCAAATTGCACGATCTGCTCAGACAGTATTGAGTGTTTTGTTTTGCCGGGTTATCTAAGTATTTATTCAAATAAGTTATAATCCGTTTGTATCGCATCTTTATGCGATTTATACCTATTGCATGCAGAGATTACCAAAAAGGACATACGTGTGCCGTGGTCCCAGATTTCCTGCTAATAAGAACATTTGACGACCTCACTTTGTGGTCTAGTGGTTCGAGTACCGGACTGCTGATCACGTATATATTTTTTAAATTGTGTTAACCAAAGAAAGGTTCCTAATTTTTGTTAAATTTTTTATTATTATGTTTAAAAAGAAAAGTTTTGTTTTCAATTTTTATTATTTAGTACTTATGTAATTTTTATTTTATCATTATTACATACTTGTGAATAAAGTGATTGATAATTAGGTGAAAAAGTGCCAATAACTGAGAACAAGAGACTGATTTTTAAATAAATAGTATGTTTTATTACTTACCTTTGATTTAATTTTGATTCCCTTGTCATCGTATTTTGATTCCCCTGACCCAAAAAATATGTTTTTAAATATCTTTGTAATGCGTCGTTCAAAACTGACCCCTATTTGATAAATGTATTTATAATTCGGCTAAAAATCATACCAAACTATAAATTGTAATAATAATAATAAAAATGCGCCACGGGAATCAACTGAATATTCTCAATCTCAAGATTTACCCTTAATTGGTCAATTTCTATTGCCACAATAATATGAAGTTCATCTAGCGAAATATGGGTTAAAATGAAGTCTTCCTCTTGTCCATCTGCCTAATTATGTAGATATATCCAGGTGATATTTACAAAAAAAATGATGGATTGAAACCGTGTATTGTGAATATATATATTTTCTTTAACAAAAATGCCAAACACATCCAACGACCTAGTTGTAACATAAACAAAACAAGGTAAACAACATCACAGCCCAAACTGAATTACCGACAATAGTTACCCAGAAACAAGTGTTGGAGGCATAGATCCCAAGCGGCCCCGACTTTCCGTATTACGTGAAATATCGGGAATAAACAATTCACAAAGTATGCCATATAAAATGGGTAAGTGTTCCAGAAAAGTAACCGGGTCCTGGAATGAACACTACGTGCGTAAATTTGAGAAAAAGAAGGCACTGTGCCCAGACTTCACCCCAAAGTATGCCAGTTACCAAACTTTTCTCATTGAAAGAAAATTTCTAACAACAATCACTTTACATTTGAATCCTTAATGAGGTTATGTTTTGGTAAAAGTCAGAAAATTGATCTTACTTACTATTTTCTTTATGATTTTGTTGCTCAACAAGTTCTAAACTAAAATGAGGTTTTGGTTTAACAACAAATTGTATTGATGTAAGAAAAGGAAGTTTTGGAACAATGGACAGGTAAGTACGAGCAGAGATATTTATTTATACACTTAACAAAATTCAAACGCAAACTCCACGTGAAATAACAATTGCAACTTTACAATTTGACCTCATTTATAAGGGTTCCAAAATATTATTTAATTACGTATCATGAAAATGAAATCATACAGTAGCTGTAAGTTTCCCAAAAAAAAACATGTCACATAATTAAGTTTTTTCTTTTCAAGTTAAAGTAAACCGTGACCTATTCCTAAATACTCATATCCAATAAAAGTCTATAAATAAGGCCTCTGACTACCTGTCTGTTCAGTACAGCGACAATCTCAGTGAGCGTTTAAGATGGCACGACCTGTATTAATCCGAACAGACGAGGGTCCTTACGTGTGATGTAACCTAATCTGTTACAAGGTACAAGGCTATGTAACTTAGCAAACATAGATCTATTGCAATAGTATAGCGAACAGAAGAGGTATAATCCGCTGGGGAGTAATCATAGCTTAATAATTTAGCTTAACGTCTTTAAGTGAAGGAAAAGAGGGTAAAATCTGTTGGATTTTACTTATAAATTATACACACCATAAGGTTGGACAAGCAGGCCGCGGGTTGTCCACAGGCCGCGGGTTGTCTACAGGTTATCGCGGCCTCGACATAGAGGGCGAAGAAGGAACATGGGTGGTTTTTAGTCAGTAGAAGTCTGACACTCCCTTTCGCTCTGCCCAAGAGCGGAAGGGGTTATTCGATGATTTTACACCCGCCAAAAAAAAAAAAAAAGGTTGGACAAGCAAGCAGCTAGTTGTGTGATCGTTAGACTGCCAAGACTTAGGTCGCAAGTTCCAAACTAAGACAAGAAAATCTGTTTTTTTTTATTCATGTGGATTTAGTACAATTATCACTAGCTCCGGTAAAGAAAACATCGGGGGGAAACCAGCATGCTTCAGAGATATTACTCGACGGCTTGTAGAACCAAGTCAAAGGCCTATCGGTGGTATGAAATCCTGACACCAGGTAAGGCAATAATCCCACTATGACGAAGACTGATGCATTGAACAGACAAGACATAGCAAATTTAGGCATACAAAATCTGTGATGCTACTTATAGATTTAAAAACGAACCAAAAATACACACAATTAAAAATATACATTTTAAATTACATTTTTATATCAATCCCTCACGCTCTATAAATTAATCCACTTTACTATTACCCACGGAACCGTAAGCCTTTTAAAGCCATTATCAAATAGATTGAATCCTCCCTAACGCGAGCATCATGTTTCAATGCCAAATCTTAGTGTAGCCCAAATGTTTCGAAATAGGAGTAATTAATTTGATATCTTGTGTGAATATATAGAGGTGTATGTTTGTTAACTGTGTATTATTTTGCTAGTCTAATTTTTAAAGTAGGCTTTATCAGAACTGAGGTTGAGATTCGTAAATGACCCTGCCCTGCAGGGCTATTGCGTATCTTTTAAATTTCAGTGGGTATCATATTGTCCATGGATTAACTGTCAAATTGGTTATGGTTTGGTACAAAATGAAACCATTTGACGTTAATTGATGGACACTTTAAGATAGCTACTTTCATTTAAAGGATACGCAATAGCCCTGCTGTAAATGTGGTGGCCCACAGGAACTGGTGGGCGATACCGAGAGCGCTAAACTAGTATCTGGCTGACACATTTCATATTGACATCGACACACTAAGAAGAAGAAGTGGGACATAACTGCACTTTACCACCTCGTACTTATTGCAAAACCATAACAATAGTACGAGTAACAAGCACATAAATATAAAGATTTAAATACTAAATCTTTTATTTCATGCCAAATTGTGTATTTACAAGAAAGTGCTAAGAATTAATAAAATAATTTTTAACCCAGTTGGGCACAGCAAGTCGGTAGGAGAGAGGAAGCTAAAACTTAGCTAAAATGCTTATGCATTTTTATTATGGATGAATAGATTAAATCATCAAAGTTCTACACCGCTTAAACGAGAGTCCAACAATGTTATCGACAAAACAAAACTTTATTTATTTACTTTATTTTACAGAAAGCTTACAGACTAATTACAAAGTTGAATATTTTGATTGGCCTGTTGGTCTAGTGGTTAGTGACCCTAACTGCTATGCCGGAGGTCGTGGGTTCGATTCCCACCCAGGACAAATGTTTGTGTGATGAGCACGATCATTTGTTCTGTGTCTGGGTGTAATTTATCTATAATATGTATGTATTTAGAAATATATAAGTATGTTTATCAGTTGTCTAGTACCCATAACACAAGCTCTGCTTAGCTTGGGACTAGATGGCGTTGTGTGATAGTTGTGGAATATTAAAAAAAAAATTATGCTTGTGGACAATTGCTAATTATAAGCTTCCACATATATGTTAGCAATTAGCAAATCTCAACTAATATTTGATAAGCATAAAGTTACATAAACAGAGAAAAAAAAAACAAGAAAAAAACAGAGCTAGGGCATTAAAATAGAACTATTGCCTATCGTCACCAAAATAGTCCTTACTTATATAAGAATATGAACAAACAGGAAGATTATTATGTCAGAAATAACTATAGATACAACCATCATAGAAAGTGCTTTCAAATGAGTTCCATGTAAAGGTCAGAGCTAAAACTTTGTTGATAACAACAACTAATAAAAAATAAAGTTTAGGCGAGCTCAACTCGATTTAGTTATAGTACATGAGGAAGATTATAAACAAAGTAAAGAAAGAATGAACACAAAAGTTATTTTCTCCTATGTTAATGTGTTACCTTGAAAAGCCCGTTGTTAAGTTTTATCCGCTCGATAGGACCAAAAATATCTTATGATCAAATTGACGTCATAGTTTATCTGTGTGCCATATTTCGTTAAATTCTATTCCGCAGCGAAGGAGTGACAAATTAATATATATTCAGAGTTACATTCGTTTTTAATATGAGTGTAAATGAGTTGCTCTGGAGTACCTTTTTTGCCAGTAGTAACTTAATTATTTATTTAATTTGGCTCTTCAACGATGAAATATAGGAAAACTTAATAGAACTTAAGCCAAAGTGATACTTTTGTCTATCCAAGAGGAAACGTTCTAATATAACAAACATACAACTGAAAACATGCGTGGGCACGTATGTTTTCAGTTTTATGTCTCAAGGTTACGTTTGCTAACAGACTTCAGACCCTGAGATACGAAACTGCGTAAGTATTGCTTTTGTTACAAGTTCAATTTAAATGATTAACAGAGTAGAAAATCAAAATTAAGTACTTATTTCGAGTAGGCCAGATACCGGCCTTTTGAATTTATCGAAACAATTGTCTATGTTATACGTACATTCAACAGAAATGAAAGAGAGACACTATCAATTAAACGGGGTATGTTCTCTTTAGAAAAAACTTTAATAAGTAAAATAGTTTCTTTGAATATTCTTAACTATGACTGTTTAAAGAAGGTGAAACAAATCTTGAAATAAATGATCTCTATAATGCCTAAAAAGACATTAATAATATAAATTGAATAGAACTAAGAGACGCTATTCAAAGTACCATTTGCACCACTTAGCTACTCTTGTGACGTTAAGTGCAGGAGTAAATTAAACTAAACGTATAACATTCTCACGACTGGTACCTACTAACTATTTTGAATGTTGTGCTCTGGAATTTCAAGTCACACTTATAGAAAGCAATGTGATTTCCGTTGCATTTCGCTTAATATCTTTAAAGGCCCACACTATTGGTGGAGAACCAGACATTTGCCACTAACTGTGTAAAAAATATCCAACCTGGGTTAATTCCGTGAAATATGTAATGGAAATACCAAATAGCACTTTAAACGTCGATGTAGTAATATTAATTTTGAAGCATTTCTGTGTTTTAAGACTAACACATTTTCTAACGCCAGATTTCTTTCCTGATAACAAAACAATGTCAGTATAAAGTTCACTTAGGTAACTGAATGCTCGGTTGTGGACATCGATTATAAAATTAATGGTGTTTAATAGGGATCAAAACTCATGTTTAGCAGACACAATATTAATCCAACTAAACCACAGAACTAATAAAATGCCCCAGACGTCACTTGTATAAAGTTTTACAACGTAGTAAACTATATTAAAATACTCGATTAACTCAAGTACAATCGTTAATTCGTGATCCTTTAGGCAGTTCAGATGACACTTCATGTGTGTGTTAAAACACCTAACACACGTCGTAAAAGCTACGAATAGGATACACTCATAGAACATTACTTAATGAAAGTTCTAGGAATTTATATTAAAGTTTAGTGCTTGACTAGAACAAGTAATGAAAATAGAGCAATAGACAGGCAAGCACGGTGTAACATGTCTAGCATTAAATTGTGTCTATTTGGCATAAAATAAAAATAAAATTATAAATCATACAAAATAAATAATAAAACAAAATAAATAAAGCCAAAAGGGCCTTTTTTTGGGGGCGTGGGACTTTTACTGACTAAAACCACCAATGTTCCTTCTTAGCCCTTGTGCCGAGGCCGCTGTATCTTTTACGAACAAGCGGCCGCGGTCCGACGGGGCCAAAAAGGGCCTTAGCTCACCATAATGGCAGATCTATAGCAGTGCAGGGTGGAATTCAGCGAACACAGTTGGAATGGCACCTGACGCTTATTTTGAGCTGCAGCCCACGACACCCTAGTCTTTCCTCAACTACATATATTGGGGTCGCCTTCCAGTCTACTGTACTAGTGTATTTTAGATACAACCTACTTAGTATTGGACAATACCCCGTGGTAAGACTGGTTGTCGGACTTTTGGGCTACTGATGAGTACCTGTTCCATTTTCTTCAATTCATTATTCATTTTGCTTATTCTGTTCGTATAATAGGTAGGTCATAGTGAAATGCATTCTGGCTTACATAACAGAACTGAACTGAAATTATTTGAAACAGACTAACTAAATCTGGAAACATTCAGGCCAAATCTGTCTGAATATTTTAGTAGTAGCTGCAACGGAATAAGTTAATTGGGTTAGAAATCTTTCCCCGTACCTACTGTGGTTGTTTATGTGTAAAGTTCGAACTCGTTCGTACTCGAAACAATTAATCACAAATTATGTCTTATGCGTTGTTACTAGTACTTCGCCCGCGACTTCTTCCGCAAAAATAATTATACCTGATTGTTATTGTATGTCCCCTCTTTGAGGAGTGGCTATAGAGGCGCCACGGCACCCTCACCTTCCGTCTGACGCAAGTCCTCACCAGACACGGTTGTTTCGGGAGGTACCTGCACCGAATCAGGCGGGAGGAAACGCCCGTATGCTACCAGTGCGAGGATCGGCCGGAGGACACGGTGGAGCCCCGCCGTGGAGGTCTGCCCCGCTGGAACACCGCCGTGTTCTCGTAGTGGCGATTGGCGGCGGCGACCTCTCGCGTCCGGCCCTGGTGCAAGCCATGGTCCGGGGCAAGAGGAAATAGGCCGTCGCCTCCTTCTGCGAAGCAGTGACGCTAGCGAAGGAGGTTGCGGTACGTGAGAAGAGACAACCTCTCGTCCAAGCCGCCGCGGGAGATGCTCCAGCCACCGTAGGCGCGGGCCTGCTGACGGTGAGTGATGGGCTAGCTCATCGTCTGACCGTCTTAAGACACGACGACAGGCCGTAATCCACGCGCGCCTCAAAGAGATGTCAGCAAGTTGGGGCTGCCGGTTATTCGAAAGAGATCGGCCTCGACACAAAAAGCTAAGAAATAACCTGCGTGGTTTGGTGCGTGGGTGCTCCAAAAAAGAAAGATTTTTAGATAAATGACATTGGTTATTTCTACAATCAATGCAAACGGCGGTATTCTCGCTAAAAGCAATATAATGTCAAACGACCGATCGATAAAAATTGATAGTGCATAAACCAACACCTAAAATCGTACTCTTAAACTAGGTCACTCCGCGGCAAAAAGACATCGGAACTAAAAGGTCTAACTTCTGAAATTAATTCGACACAGTTGTATTCGCACATGACATTAATTATAAACCCTTAACCTATATACGTATAATCCCTAAAACTGTTACAAGGTATTACGTATTTTGTCTCAATTGGAACTGGAGTGAGTAGTAACCTACTTTACTATTTAGGACATTTAAATAATGAATTACTGATTCTCATCATTGGAAATACAGATAGAATTAAAGCTTTAGGCTCTAGACCACCGTTACACCAATGTTACGCACAGTTATATTTAAATTGAATCACACTTATAGTTACAGTTGTATAAAGAATACCTTTGGTTAACAAATAATTTATTTGTTTTGTCCAAGTCAAAGACGTGTCGAATCAAAACTTACATTATGATTATTAACTACCGAAATAAAAATCGCTGTTCTTGGTAGTGAAAACAAAAGTGTAATAAGTCAATCAGAAATACATAAACAATAAGTATCAAAAAATAGACTAAAGGTATAAAAAAGAGGCTTCATAACATAAAGCCTAGGGCAGACTTGCACAATGATAAAAAGATGTACTTAAGAGACATTTGAACGTTTACCGTGTTGATGTAATGAGGTATTCCTATATGAGCACCTATTTTAGAGCACTTATCCTTAGACAACAGTATTCTCATTAGAGCACCAATCTATATTTAGACGTACTAATGGTAAAATTAAAAAATATTTAACTTTATTCCCTTTTGACCACCTACGGTAAGGTACCTGCTGTGATGGGGTGTATAATAAAACTGATAATAATTTCAGTAAAGTTCCGCAAACTACCAGGAGAACACAATTAAATACACACATCAAAAGTGTCTAGGGATCAAGCATTTTTATGCGGATTTCTTGAGATTGAGGTAAGTAATAAATTTATGATTTTATAAATTTATATGGATCCTTTTTGGTGCATTTCATAATTTGAATCAGGAACTGTGAATCAAATTCGAGTAAAATATGAAAATCAGCTGTCAATATTTTCCCTATAAAAACATACAACGCATTGAAGACATTATTAGTGCTACTGTTTCCCTACTACTGATTAAAACCAACGTTATTATGGAGCGGCGACGTCATTTAAGCAGGGAAGAAATGCTCAGAGCCGTGGGAATGATAGAAGCTGGTTCCCGGCAACGTACTGTGGCTTTAGCTCTGAATACAAGTCAGAGTGTTATCAGTCGACTTTGGACACGTTACCGAAGCACTGGTACCGTGGCTGAGCGCCATGGAGGACGGTATCGCTGCACCACACGGAGACAAGACCGACACATTCAAATCTTAACTCGAAGAGCTCCAACAATAACCGCCATGATGTTAGCCGTGAGGCTTCATCACTCTTCAGGGAACTTAATTAGCGACCAAACAGTCAGAAACCGCTTGCATGAAGTGAACCTTCATTCCCGAAGACCGCTACGGGTACCACCTATAGCAATGCACAGTCGTAGGATTCGATATCAATGGGCTCTTGAACACAGAAATTGGGCAGAAGAACAATGGCGTTTCGTGTGCTTTTCTGATGAGTCTCGTTTTGGTATGAGACCGGATACAAGACGTATACGACACTGGAGAACCCCTGGACGCCAACAGCGATTAAAATCCTGCCAGGAAGTCCATCCTTATAGTGGTGGAACCATCATGGTATGGGCGGGTATTTGGATCGGCGGAAGAACTGAGTTGATTTGGATCAGAGGCAACCTCAACGCTCAAATTTATGCTGAGACGATTGTATCAGACGTCATCGTTCCTCTACAAGTGCAAATCGGTCCCTTATTTCAGTTAATGCATGATAATGCACGACCGCACACCGCAAGAGTTGTAAGACAGACTCTCGCCGCAGCTAACATCAATGTCCTGCCCTGGCCTGCTCAGTCGCCAGACTTGAACCCAATTGAGCATGCATGGGATATGCTACAGAGAAGAGCTCTGCCGAATATGGAGGGTATCCAGTCGCAAGAAGACCTTTTTTTGTTGTTGCAACGAACATGGGCGGCCATTCCACAGCGTGATTTGGATGAACTCATTTTGAGTATGCCAAACCGATGTTCTTGTGTTGTTAGTGTTCGCGGTAGAAACACGGATTATTAATTGTTTAAGTTACCCAATAAAATTTTAAAGAAAACTGTTATTTCAGTCTTTTTTTCGAACTTTAATGTTAGTGGTTCAAATGTCAAAAATCCCTTTATTAGGAAAATGGCAAATTTCTTTATTAATGCAAAGGTGACTTGGTTTATCGTTACTGTGACAAACGAAAACACTTTATTTGATGAATCCTTAAAGAAAATTTTAATTAATATCAATCAGGAGAAAAGTTATTGCAAAAATATATGTTGATCCCTAGACACTTTTGATGTGTGTAGTTTATATTGTTTCCATTAGAGCACCACTTCCAAATATTGATTGGTGCTCTAATGGGAATAATTTTGGTGCTCTAAAATTAGGTGCTCAGATGGGAATACCTCGATGTAATAGGTTCTACTATTGTACAAAAAATAAAAAAGCTATCGATAGTAATACAGTACTGTCTTAGTTTTGAGCGGGTATTCAAAAGCAAACTCGAATGGCCAGTCACATAAGTGCAAGGAAATAATAGCTTGAAAGGGTTGCCGTTACCGAAATCAGTTAGAATATAATTATACAGTATAGTTTACAATCAAGTCTAGCTTTCAAAAGGAGTTTCGCAAGCCGATAGTGGCTAGACCGAAAGCTCAGTATACATATAACCAATTTAAGAGAAATAACACTCTTACTTCATGTAAGAAGTAATCTGTAATATTCTCATCTCAAATAATAGTAAACACGTGTAATCCATTGACACAGATTGTTACACACATTCAGCGCAAACGCGTTAAGGTACCACATTTATGCTAACGAATACTCACACAATCCCTAAAACAATTAATTTATCTTAATATTGGAATTGTAAGTGAATTACTGAAGCTGATAGCTATAGCCTACATTCTAAAGAGGGCAACACTGCCGAAAGGGTTGCCAGTTAATCCATTAAATGAATATTTAATGGATTAACTGGCAACCCTTTGGTAAGCTATTACTGCAAGAATACTATTTTAAGTGAATATTTTGCGACTAGCTGATGCCCTCGGCTTCGTCCGCGTGGATGTTGATTATCGCGACCAAAAGTAATCTTTTCATCCCCCTCTTTAAATATTACAACCCTTTTTTCGCATTAAAAAGTAGCCTACTCGTAAGTATGGCGGTGGGTGCGCGGGGCTCCGGGTAGCGGGGCAGCGGTTGCGCGTTGCGGCGTGCATCCGTTGTTCCGTGATTCGGAGTCTCGTGCATTCGTTGTAGCGGTGTGCGTCGCTGCGTGCTTTCGTGCTCGCGGTGCTCGTTATTGCTGGCATTCGGCGGCATGTGATTCGGCGTGGTGGCTTTCGGAATGACGTATTGCACTCATAGTTTTGTTTTTATGAATTGTTCTTCTGACATTCAAAAGTGCCTATAAAGGTTTAATTGAAATAAATGCTTTGAGTTTGGGATTGTTACAAGTCTGTGTTGAAATAGTTGAATCAAAAACTTTAAGGAAACTATTTTTATTCAACAGTTAGTTATTTTTTTTAACTCAAACATAGGAATCAATAAATTATTGACACGACGTAAAGGAGGATGAACCGGAGACTGTAACTAAAAGCATTACAAAAGAGTTTTGTAATACTTTTGTCAAATATCTATTCATTTCCCAGGAGCTAATTTGGGAAAAACTTCTGAAAAACATATAAGTCAACTTAAAAACCTCAAACGACACATTTTCACAAAAAGCAGCACCCTCTTTCTGAGGCTGTCGCTTAAAAATTGCAGCTTATCAAAGCGGCACTTTTCGAACATCAAAAACATAAACCTTTTCAAGAAAACCAATTAAGAAAACTGAATACCTACATTTAAATAATAAGATTCTTTGTAATATCAGATATTATATAACTAATTAGCGTTACCTTTCACCTAAGATAATTAGCGGCCGCCCTAATTACTTACAATACAACGAAGCGCTCTTATTAGTGACTTAGTTAACTTTAACTCTCAAAGATGTTACAGGCTTGTTCCTGACGCGACTTTAACTTGGAACTTTAAACTGTTCTTGATGGTTGTATAACCGAAGGTTTGAATACTTGTTTGTCTCTGGTAAGTCTATTTTTTCTTAAATTTTGCCCCACTTACTTCTTCTGTATCTGCCTCCCCTAAAAATACTAGAAATGCCTTAACTAACTTTACTTTCAGACTTCGGTGGAAAAAAAATTAATGAAACAAACAAAGTCACCTGTCAGTGTTTTTAGGTAAGAAGTTAGGTTTTTTAAGTTTTTTTATTGGAATCGTTCTTTATATTTGCGAATTTCCTGAGAATGAGGACCGGTGTTCCATTCCCAGGATGGACTTGGTATTGTGTCACACGGGCTTAGTGGATTTCACTATCCCGTGTCTGGTTTTGCCAAATTGATATCAATCCACTTGCTTCATATTATAACTGCCGAAATTTGGGTCAATTGTAAATATACGTCTGCTTACCCTTCAAGGGAATACAGGCGTGATCTACACGTGTCTGTTTAATTAAAAAGGGTTCTACAGATGTCATAAAACTGAGCTTGACAATAAAAGTTGTGTCCTTTTTATCGTTACATCTTACAAACTCTAGTAATAGTTCTGTTACTATCTTGCCAGACATTTTTGACCTTTATAATGACATTAAAGTACCTAACACTTAACAAACTCAAACTAAATACATCCTTATTGACCCATAAACGTCTCAAGCAACTGCTTAGCAACCGACGAGTGATCGAAGGGCCAATCTCCCGTGGCACTTGACACGGTGACCGGGTGTCGTGGAGGACCATTGAGTTGGCTGCATCTGGGTTATTGGCTGCCCTGACAAAAAAGATTGATGTGAGTTAGTAAAGAGATTTTGCTTCCTAATTACTGGATTTTATTTTATTTTTATGGGGTTGGAAATCATCAAATAACCCCTCCCGCTAGGGGGCAGAGCGAAAGGGAGTGACAGACTTCTAAAGACTAAAAACCACCCATGTTCCTTCTTAGCCCTTGTGACGATTTTATATCTTGAAGTGTGTTCAAAAGGTTCACAAGAGCCTTTGTAAATACAGCAATCAACGAACCAAAAATGTTTTTTACCCATCACTGATCAATCTGTCAAGCATGATATTTCAGATGTGGACCATAGGAAAAGTCGATCTACATCATTTTTAGGGTTCCGTACCTCAAAAGGTAAAAACGGAACCCTTATAGGATCACTTTGTTGTCCGTCTGTCTGTCTGTCTGTCTGTCTGTCTGTCAAGACCTTTTTTCTCAGGAACGCGTGGAGGTATCAAGCTGAAATTCATATCAAATACTCAAGTCTATGGTCTCTTGGAGCTGTGAAAAAATCAAACTTCTAAGTCAACGCGATCAAAAGATACTCCCGTTTATGCCGCAAATTTTCGACACTCGCAAGGGAATCAAAACCTACAGGGTACTTCCCGTGAACTCAGAATCTTGAAATTTGGTACGAAGCAACGTCTTATAACACAGATAAAGGAAAAATTGCGAAAAGCATAAATTTTTAGTTACATCATATAATAAAAATATTTTTAAGTTGAAATTTTCACTGAATGTGTCTCTCTGTTGCTGCTATAACAAAAAAAAAATAAAAAGCGACTCCCCTACTACGATGGTACGGAACCCTTCATGTGCGAGTAGGACTCGCACTTGGCCGGTTTTTTATTCTTAATTTTTGTGCTTTATTAATATTGATTACAAATGCACACGTACAAATACAATGTAAAAAGTAATCATTTTAATTAAATTTATGTAAACTGTAACAACAAACGGTGTTTATAGACTTAACCATAAATTAATCATGTCAGTGACACGCAACATTAGCCCCGTTTTCCATAAATAACAACAAAAAAATATGACACCAATCTTCCAATCTACGGCCGATAGCTTTCACACACATACATTATTTCAAAAGTTACATAAATCGTTACTAGGTCACTATAATTCCAAAAACCTTTATTTTAGCCTACATACATGGTCATATTTAGTAAGTAAAGTTGGTCATTAGGGCTAGGAGGTCTTCTAAGCCTACATACATGCTTCATAATAAAATGGCAGATGTAGGGCAGTCATATGGCCCGTCAATATAAGCGCCTATAAGGATTTTATCACCTAGCCTGGTTACTTGGTTCTTTAGTTCGAATGGTGTGTGATAAAATAACATTTTTGACTTGATAGCTCAAGATGATTAACAAGATAACATAAAATCACGGCTACATTCACTGAAGAGTTAGGCAGAGTTGTTAATAGTACACCCACATTTTGCCAGGTATATTTAAGTCCCATTTAACGGACGAGCCTATTGCCATCAACGGGGCACAAATCCAGGCTCCGTGACGGCTGAGATATTCCTAATGGATAAACCTAATAATACTAGCCCGACTCGGGAATTGAACTCAGCACCTCATGCGTAGCAGTCGCACTCGCAACTACTAAAGCAACGAGACGGATATCAAATACTAAAGAAATAGGTCGACTTTTTACATTAGCCCAAAACAGGAAAAAGAGATACAATCAACCTTCTACACCTAATGATGAAGTTACTACAGCATGGACCTACTATAGGACTTCTCTCTAAATACGAGTATAAGGGGGAGCAGTCTTCTTTAATCTACGGCGCGAACCAAAATTGTCTTTGATTTTTTTATTTTTGAACGTGTCTGTTTTATCATGATGTTTTTCTTTACGGTTTGAGAGCAGTAGTGACACAATAATTTAAGATAAGTTAATGATTAAGTGATTTTTACGGTGAGTAACTAAAGTTACATTGATTCCAAAAAAAAACAACCTTTTTATGGATAAAAATATTGTACGTTACTCCAGGGAAACACAGTAACAAATTGAACTATTCACCAATCCATAAATTAGCAAGATGGTTAATACATCATCATTCAGGACCTTCGACTCTACTCATAAATAAATGATCGGCAGCCCTCGGAACCTTTCGGGAGGGATCGGAATAATACCCAAGAGGCTTTTAACGTAGCCCGGGATAACTTGGGCATATTGCCGACCGATCAGACGATAATAGTGTTCAAATCAGCGTGGAAACTGTTTACAGAGTAATATCAGTATTTATTGGATTTTTTATAGGAAAAACTTACCTAAGTAACTTACATAAATAATACGAAATTTTAGGTCAAACATGCCTAAGCAACTTATTTTATGTTATCAAAATGATATTATTATCTCATTAGTTTAAATGTCAGTTGGAATTAGTGTTGGTGCTACTGCAGATCATAGGTGAAGGAAATTTTCCATCAGGAATTTTTACCAAGACAGTCTTTAAATGTGCCCATTTGATGGCAAAAGTGGCAAAATGTAGGAAGTACTATTGGAATAAACCTCTGCCCAACCCTTGAGGATTACTTGCGTGATCTTATGAAAATAAATATTAAGGCAATATTTTTATGACGTCAAAGTGGCATTGATTGTATCAATTTCATTTGAATAAAACATAACATACTGATCTAGTTTAAAGACTCGAATAAATTTTTCAACCATCAGTTTAACAACCACTGAAAAATTCATCACAATTCCTTAAGTAACACTGTTGCTAAGTGTGGAGGAGTATCGATTGCCGTGCAACCATCGACCGGTGAGAAGCAGGTCAGTTGGTCGTTCACCGGTTGCCGACCTCGCCAGCAATGCAGCTGGCAGCCAACAGCCAGAGTTAAGCCAATGTTGGTATGGTGGGTGGGTCGTTCTGTAATGCAGTTGGCGGCCAATAATTGGGTGTTTGCAGTGTTAAGCCAATGTTTGGTGTGGTGGGCTCAGATGTAAGACTTTGTAGTCTGTGTTTCTTTTTTTGCGTTTTTGCGTTTACATGTTTAATTAGTTCAGACATAGTGTAAACATGGTCGAACTGAATCAGATAGCAAAACTTCACGGACAGGAAAACGCTTTAGTTCCGTTTGAAAAGATTTTATATCACACTAATATTATAAAGGCGAAAGTTTGTGAGTGTGTGAGTGTGAATGTTTGTTACTTCTTCACGCAAAAACTACTGCACGGATTTGGATGAAATTTGGTACACAGATAGTTTATAACTTGGATTAACAAATAGAATTTTCAGTGAGTTTTTATCTCGATTTTATGTTCCCGTGGGTTGTAGCGGGTGAAGCCGCTGGCAACAGCAAGTAACTCAAAATATGAAGTAAGTACTCCTTTTTTGAGGTTGGGACATCATTGAATGACTCCTCCCGCTCTGGGGAGAGTGATAGGGAGTGTCAGACTTCTACTGATTAAAAACCCGCCATGTTCCTTATTAGCCCCTTGTGTCGAGGCCACGGCCCCGACGGGAAGTAAGTACTCCTTCAGTGGTCATTGATCCAGGTATCGGCTGTAGTAGGTAGTCAGAGTATAGTAGTTATCAGGACCTGACTGACCGATCGTCAAAAGTCTAAGGCGCTTCTAGCAGACATAGAAGCTTCTTTAGAATACAATTAGTGTTTAGTAAGTAAGACTTTCTTTATTGCCATTGGATATGTCTCTAAATCCATCTCCTATTATAATTTGTATTCCACATACGCGAGACTCTTCCAATTGATAAAAGGACACCATCGACCTCACGTTAAATTCTATTCAACCCACAAAAAAGGCGTGAAAATAAATCAAGTCTAAAGTGTTTAAGTGAATCACCCCACTGAGATTTTTATTATTCAGTAAAAGGGGTAATATGATCATTACCAGCCTACAATATTGGTATTCAAGTAACGGCTGTTGGAACAGATCAATTTGTCTGTATTACCCTCTAAATATGTATTCAGGGAGCTCCTAGGCTAGACCCGAACGAATTGACTTGCCTCCGAAAAGATGGTATCGAGGTATTTTGCTTCAAATGTCTTGTAGAAAAGATACAGTTGGAAAAACATGTAAGTACCAGATATATGGGATGTTTCTGTTTATATAACTAGCAAGATTTTGATCACGTTTTCACAACAAAAAAAAACTATGCAAGATGTGTTTTCTTAGACATAAAGTTTTATAATTTTTCAATTATCATACGATATCATGATATAATTAATCCATTTTGGTAGCATTTAGTGGGCTTATAAAACACATTATTTACTTGTCTGCTCGACAGATTGACATATGACCAATAAAGAAAATATCATCGACAGTAAATACGCCAATAAATCACATTATTTATCAATTACCTTTCTTTCTTTCTTAAATTTCTAAACACACAAGATCATTTTTTTAAACTGAGAGAAAATAACTTCAGTAATAAATCAATTGAACTCTAACCAAAGATTACCTACCTATTTGACGATCGCAAGATAAACTAGCAATTTGCGATTTTAATCATTTATTGAACTCGGTTTACAGTTTTAAATCAATTCTCACTGCAAGTTTGACTTAGAAAAATTTCTTTGTTGGAATTGAAAAGCAAATGAATGAAGATCGAAATAACTCAAGTTTTATTAAAGTTTTTGTAAATCACCACCAAAAACATAGTTACAAAGAATATACTTAATCTTGAGCTATCTTTGTGCTAGACAGGCATTCGATGTCTGTTCGTCATCAATCAATTCGGAACTTTACAATTGTTCAGGAATGTAACGAGACTGTTGGTAGGTGCTTTTCTTAATTTTTACAGACTTCTATGACAGTGAGAGACCCCGCTTTCCTTTAGGTCTTTGCAAGAACTGCTGATATATATATGCTGATATGTATTTTTTTTAAACGTTGCCCCACACTAGGAATTTCTCCTGTATCGTGGGTGCGTTCACAAACATTTAAACTCACATACACAAATACCCAGGCCCGGAACAACTATCTGTAGGTCATACAAATATTTGTTCCGTGCGGGAATCGAACCCGCGACACGCAGCGCAGCAGTCCATTGCTTGAGCAACTGTGCCAACCGTGCCGTCATCATTTAAAACTCGGAACTTTGAACGTCGACAATAGCCCGCTATACAATACAATGCAATGTATATGTATGTATTTGTACCAAGCATATAATAAACACAGAATATTATTAATTCTAATTAAATCTGCAACAACAGAGCCATATCCTCAAGTCAGGTTGAGATTCAACCCTTTCTTAACGTCTAAATTGGCATTGTAGTGTTGTCCAAGACCAATTGTGACGCAATATAAGGCCCCTGCAACATAATATGACTGTTAGGCTAGAAGAACTAGTGCAAGCACTCCTGACATTATAGAACAAAGCTAGCTTTTCCCGCAACTTCATCTGCGTGAAAAGTAGCCTAAAGCCTTCCTCGATAAATAAACTATGCAACACATAAAAAAATCTTGAATTCCAACCAGTAGTTCCTGAGATTTGCGCGTTCAACCAAAGACACAAACTCTTCAGCTGTATAACATCAGTATAGAAGATAACATTCATTATAAAGATTTATAGGTGGTAACAATGTGGTGGTCCAGACAAGTAGGCGGAGTAATATTACGGATGGTTGATTTTCTTTTAGCCTATAATTAATTATCTCCACCCTTGCCAGACGAATTTTCTAGCAAGTATTTTCTACTAACGTGTATCTAGATAATTTTCTTAGTAACTTTATTTTATGGGTAATTGACTTTTCTTTTAACACATACCTAGTGTTTATTTTAGGACCCATAAATTACGCAATCAATGATACATTTTGATTTAGATAATATGTCATCTTAATTGGATGCTCTTTGAAACACAAACCATTCCATACATAAAAACATGTATATACTCGTAAGATTGCGTAAATAACAACACATAATAAAAGGTAATACCGGTACAGTAAAATTTCGGACGCCACTCTAGCCAACAGACTCTTACATCAATGTAGGTACTGGAGTATTCGTTCGTATTCTGTGTCGGACCACAATCTGTCCATACTCGTTTTACCGAATCTTAATGTAGTCACCACTTATCACCATCATCAGCCTATATCTCTAGGAGATTTGATTATCCACCACGTGGCCCTATTGCAGGTTGATAGATGTCACATGTCTACGATTTTTTTTGTTACCACCACAAAAAGTCGCATCGTCTAACCTCACAAATAACGCACCAACTCCGCTTTGCGTTCAAGGAAATGGAAGCACATAAATTATTTCAATTTCATTCCCAACGAGGTCACCAGTATTATGTCCGTGAAGAAAATTATAGATGGCATTTAGTTTTAATTGAGATTTCACATTTCAATTGTGATTTAAAATTGCTTTTCTTTGAATATTGTAACGTGTGCCCTTTGCTTCAGGGGCATATGTCGTAATTCTTGCTCTGTGATCTATTATGACATGTCAAGGTATTGAAGTTACTTCGACGGTTATTTCTTGATTCACATAATGACTTAATATGGATTCAATGTCGAATTTTTTAGTCCTTATATTTTCATGTGTTTCTTTTGTTAGATTTTAAAGTTTTCTGCACTTATTTTATTTTGTATTTCAGGTAAATTAGTATTATTATAATATCACTTCTGTAACCCCCGAAGGGTTAGGCAGAGGTGATTAGCTATAGCACTTTACCCGACCTAGGATTGGAACTTAGGACCTCATGCCCAGCCCTCGATCAGTAAAAGCTTGCGACCAGTAAACAAACGAGGCAGACTAATAAATAAAATAAAAAACAAATAAAGGTAATACGAAAAAAATACGAGTTGAATTGCTAACTTAAGGCTATACAATTACTGATTCATCTCTCATTATAACACGTTTAAAACTGTACAAATATTGTCTACCAAAAGAATTTCCATTTATCCCATCGTTTTAAATATAATATTATCAGAAGTAGATACTTCAGTGGCGGCCCATTCCGAAGATATCGATTATCTTGACACAGACAGTTGCGTATCGGGATAGAATAATATACAGGACAGGATGTCTCAACTGTGTACTGAAGAAAATTGGTACCTAATGGCGCGTGTTGACGGCCGCTTGTAAAAAGATCATGCTGTATTTCGAGTAAGGATTTATAGGATATACGATTTTCTGAAAGTTTTGAAGTATCTATTTTATTTTCTGTTAGAAAATTGAAAAAATTACAAAATAGGAAAAGTGACGTTGTAAATAACCACGTCATAATTAGTATGCGTTGTATTTTGTTTGCCCTTTTGAACATAATTTGAATGCTACTTTAGTATTATTCTATTCATGATTTTTATTTTAAGATACAACAGAATAGACTGACGGCTGCGGACGGATAATTCAGAAATATCTTTATTACGGGATCTGTTAAAAAACACAGGCATTTTAAGTCACTTGGGATCATGCCTAGACCTACTATAAAAAAAAACGAAAGTATCCAAACACAATATCAAGTGTTACAAAAAAAATGGAGTGATAAATTAGCAATTTCAAGAATGAAACGACTGTAATCGCTCAATAGTATTAGTAATGTATTTTCAAGCTGTTTATTCCATCAGACCTCGTGGCCTGCCATAAACAACTGCTGTGGCCCAATTTTCCACTTCACAAGTTCATCTAAATCCCGCCTCAAGCAATGATACTTGATACCCATCACTATACAAGAAGATGCCGAAGACTCACTCAGATATATCCTCTCGAAAGAATTTCAGTCACGGCCACCAATTTCAGTGGAATCATACTCATAAACCAGAGATATAAGCAGTACTCTTGACTTTTTTTGACGGTGACCAAGTTCAACGAAGATTAGCTATGCACGCTGAAAAAAAATATTAAGTACACAATCACAAGACAAGTGCACTCTCTTTTATTTTCCTCTATTGGTCCGATAAGATGGTAATCTGATATGACTCGGAAAAGGTCACGCCAGAATTTACTTGCTATTTGAGGAAAGGGTTGTCACACCGACAACTTCCAAACTTCGGATACTGAGATATTTTTTATGTAAACACAAGTAAAAAATATGGAGTTACACCGCTGCTAAAACCACACAGGAAAACCAGTTTTATGTTTATTTTTACAATCAAGTTGCACTTCTAAGTTCTCTCGATCCATTGTCCCAATCCTTATATCCAAGGGTTTCAAATGCGAAAAATAAATGTCTTTTTCTTGAATCTTCTCCGTAATAGATTCAGTTGGTGGTGTTACCGTTGTGTAATAAACTTAGTGTTGTTACTTTCAACGCTTTTCTGAGCTCCAAAATGGTGTAGAAAATAAATAATTATTCTTAATGTTTGTAATTTTTTTCACTGTACCTTTTAAATCTATTTTATTCAAGTACACTAAAGATATTTTAAATATTAAACTTAAAATAGATATGATCCAAGTCACAGGCTCATGTCACAAGTCGAGTCAAAAATCTGAAATCAGTTTAGGCACTAACCAGACGAAAAAGAAGAAAAGTAGATGGGATTATGCTAACAAAATCGTGTGATGTATAAAACTAGGTAACGATGCCATCTATGACATAAGTCCGGATAACTATATCTCTGGTATCATAAATATCTTTTGAAACAGACACTTATAAAAGTAGAAAATTAAAAAGATACTCTCGTAACTTAAGACTTGACTGTTAATTTTATTAAATTAATTGTTTTAAGTTATTAGTCGGGGGTTTAATGACATAGATTTAATTTAAAGTGTTACGTTAACGAACCTTGTTAATTGGGACAATTTGTACCTGTCACCTAGGTACTAGGCTACATTATTAAATGTTTATACTTCTCATAAAGTCATTGCGACCTACCCCAAATGAATTGAGATAAGGGCACGAGAATGAAGCTCAACTATCATGTTATTTTGCCTTTGAGACTTTCAAATACAATAACCTTTTGTTTGAGTAAGTTAATCAAAGTTAACCATATCTTTACACTAATCTAAATTGAGAAACCAAAAGCCAAACTAGGTCATGTTTGATCTAAAATTGTTTCAGTGCAAAGAGAGGTACGGGACTAGAACGTTTTTCATTTCACTTACCCACTGAAATAGCCAAGCATTTATTTTGTTGAGCCTACTTGGGAATATAGTAAAACCCTATCTTAAAGACTCAATAAATTTTCGTTACTATGTATAATGCCTTTTGAGAAGTTTTCTCAGTATGGGTAAGTTAAGGTGTTAAGGTGTATTTTCTTCTTTTAAGACCGCGGTTTTTATTAGTCTGCGATTTTTTGCGTAGTCGGGTTTTAGTTTTTAAAACTTATTGTTTTTTATTGAATATTTGGTCTTCTCAGAGAAAACACAACTCTGCCAAGATTTCCTCAGTTTAATTCAACCGATAACAAGTTGAACCAGAATGATTAATAAGACACTGCACCTACATAAGAACTTTCTAAAAGAAGAGAGACAGAATAAAATAAAACTCACTGAAAACCGTATCACGTTGTGTTTAGTCGTTTATAAAGATATAGGTGAAAAATATTTTAGGTCATAGTCTGTTATGAAACGCGAGTTTTCAGGTTTAACATACATACATAACATAACGCATATGTATTCCTCTTAGGGTAAGGTAGTGTTGTACATAATAGTACACCCACATTTTTCCACTTATGTCGTCCCATTTAATGCGAGCCCATTGCCATCAATTGGGCACAGATACAGACTCTGTCGCTGCTACGTAGAAATTCTTGATGGTGAACCGAGTCACACTTTACCCAAACCAAGAATCTACCACCAATGAGACAGTTTTCTTTAATGATGTATAATATTACCTGATAGATGATGATGTGATGCACAGTTTTGTAGATGGATACTAAGTTGGCCAATACAAATTGGCCGGTCCTTACATTTTGTAGTAATTAATAGCATTACACTACTTACAAAATCATTACATCAAAGCAATTTGTTGAATTGGCATTAAGGTGACTTAGAATTCATAGGATTACATTAAACGTTACTTTGTGTGTGTGTTACGCTCAAAGGTTTTAATTAACCATTAAAAGTAATACAAATAATTATCGACGAAAAATATCTATTCGGAATGATGTACTGAGTACGTGGTAATACTCGGTAGCTTTCCATTATTGATCGATATTTCGGAATTGGATGAAAAGTTCCGAAGATTACTCTTTAAATTCGAAGCATACAAACTTTACTCCTTTATTTTATAACTAATCGATGCCTGCGGCTTTGCCCGCGTGGATGTCGGAATTCGTCAAGTTATACACTAAAACCTTCCTCGAGAACCATTCTGTTCATTGGTGAAAACAGCATGAAAATCGGTGCAGTAGTTTTTGAGTTTATCGCGAACAGACAGATCAACATGCGTCGGAGAACTTTGTTTTATAATATGTAGTGATAAGATAAGAGTATCAGTATAGATTTGGTAGGTATAATTAAGACTACGAGAAACTTAAATAAAAAAAAACATGTTTTTGTCAACCAGAAAAATATTAACGACTACAAACAACAGTCCCTCATCAAAAATCATAATTAAAATAAATTTTAATCACAACCTCAACTCAAAATAGCGAAGACTGAATAACCTAAATCGGCTTGCTCCCCGCCATAGAACCGCAATCATAGCGACCTTAAACTAACGACCTGGATACAAGCATTTGGAGTGTGTTTGAAAGCGCTTGCCGAGTCAAAGCCCGGCTTTGTAAAGGTGAAAAAACGGAGGAGATGTGGTGTGAAACGTTGAGACTTGAGTGTGTAGGGTTACGTGGGGTTAGACGAGGCAGGTCGGCCAAATATTATCGTGGAATTTTTTAAAAAGTTTGATCTACATAAAATACATTGTATTTTTTGGTAACTTTATATTAACTTAAGTATTTGTGGTGTAACTATAAAGTAAATCTCGAGGTCAAGAGCAGGCCCATTTTCATATGAACCTATGTAAGTATCGCAGTACTGCGCTATTATCGGGCTATCTGTGAAAATCTGATGTTAGTGGCATGTAGAAATTAGTAATAAATACATGATAAAAAAAGACCGAAGAGCAAAAAAATGCGGGAGGCTTTACTCAATGGGACAGAATAGGCTAATAAAAAATAAAAACCGCTCTCACACTAATATCCTTTTTAACATACAATAATTTGGGGTGGCAGAGAAACTTTAAAAACATTATGATCTTCTGAATTTCTCATGGAGCAGTAAAACTCTTAGCTGGCAAGAAAGTAACATTATGAAGTTATTTTATCTTGTAGACGCTCTCCAAATGGGTCTAAATAAAACCAGTCTATGTACAAAGTAAGTATCTTTACCATCATTCAAATTCAAGATAAGTATCGTTTCCCAATATTCAGAAACCGATATAATGTAACTAGCTTCGTTCTACTAACTCAGTGAGTCAATAGACGAAACAAATTACTTCAGTGTCCGCAGACGAGACTATCCAATCAAATAATATCGAGGCTTTTATCTTAACACCTTAGCCTTCAGACAGACAGACACTTACATGACTGGATAAGTGACTTATCATTAAGCCTGTACACTTTGAAGCGTTATAGGCAGTGGTGGAAGTAGAATATGTTCATGCAATAGGAACGAATTCTGTAGTACCTATATCTTAGTACACTGTCTGCGACAACGTTTACGAACCTAAACCACAAAAAAAACAATAAATAATAATTAATAAAAATCAAAAAAAAAATCTGCAGCTGTTAAAAGTTCGGATTTGTGCCGAATTGATGGGAATAGCGTTCTCCCTATTAAATATATCTGGAGAATCGTCTGCCTAATACTTCGTCAATAACAGGTCTAATTTAAAACTGTTATTTCTACTAGAGAACTAACTCTGTCGCACTCTTTAAAGGCCCCGCTGCTTCGGCTTGCATATTCACGCCGCCACGCGCCGTCTTGAACCACATTTCTTTACTTACGCCAGTAAAACAAACTTCCACACTTATGTACACACAGAATCACTATATTTAACGAACGTAGGTATACAATAAAGCACATAGATTCACGTTTTCACATGATTTTGTTGTTTTCGCTAACTAATTGGATTGTGTAGGATTTGTAGTCGCAATATCCCTTTTTTTGGCATTGTTTGTGTGGTATATTTTTCCAGTATGAGGTTGTGGAAACATAGGTTAATTTAGTCCAGATTATTTTATAAAAATAAGTCTCAATTATACCCTGAAACAAAACTATATAAAATTATCATTTTTAAGACGTCACAATAGAAATATGCAAACAAGGAACGCCAGTTTGACTCTTGCAAAGAAATTACAATTTTATTCGCGATGCCTGTATGTCTTCAGACACATTTGCGAAATTGAAGAGCATCAAACTTCAATTAATTAAAAAAGGGATCACTAAGCATACTATGTACTACTACTACTATGTACTATGTACTACTAGTGTGTGTGTGTGTTTTTTTTAAGTACATAAATGAAGGTGAAATATAGCACAAAATCCTTAATAATCGTATCTGTCACCCGATGGCAGTCAGATCATTGTCAGCACGTCAGACGTCTTCTAACAGTTTTTGTGATATTTTGTTCATTGTCACTCTGTCAGCCTGTCTAACGAAACAAAAGAAATCTCTAATATAATATTTTTTATTACGAATTCATTTAAGAGTACATCTTTTCTTTCTATTTATATTACATTCGGTCGTGTACGGTACTTACTGCAAAAAACGACAAGCACAACGTGAGAAAAATAAAAATCCAGGTTCCGTGATTGAATACTGAGAAATTCCTGATGGAAAAACTTAATATCACTTTGTCAGACTCGGGAATCGACCTCAGGTCAGAAGTCGCGTTTGCGACTACTAGACCAACGAGGCGGCCTAGGTAGTATCTTGTGTATCTTGTGTGTGTTGTGTATCTAGTCGGAAGCCTTTTTTTTGCCTGGTTATTTGATGATTTCCCCACCAAATAACCCCTCCCGCTCTCGGGCAGAGCGAGAGGGAGTGTCAGACTTCTACTGACTAAAAACCACCCATGTGACTTCTTAGACCTTTATGTCGAGGCCGCGGTATCTCTTGCGAACAACCCGCATCCCCGTCGGGCGTCGGCCCTTGCATGTTGCTGACATCTCCTTGAGGCGCGCGTGGAACACAAACGCGCCGTCGACACGGCCTGTCGTCGTCATAAGACAGACGGACGGCCAGCTAGCCCATTACTCACCAGCACCGTCACCATCACGTGGCCCCCGACGCCCGGAGCGTCTCCCGCGGCTGGGACGAGAGGTTCTCTCCCTCTCACGTTCCGCCACCTCCTTCGCTAGCATAACTGCTTCGCAGAAGGAAGCGAAGGCGTCCTATTCCTCCACGCCCACCGTCTGAAGCCTTGGTTTTCATAAAACCCCAAATAATAAGAATATTCTCAATTCCTAACAAATCATAAAACAATTTATTTCCCAAAAAACATTGACGAATTATTAATTTATCTTCACTATGAATATTCACCGTTCCGTTTAAACCTGGGACAATGAAGTTAAACTTTAAATTAATTTAATTGAGGATCGGAACTCCTTTGTGGTATTTCTTTAGAGTTTAAAGTAACAATTTAGTTAGCGACTGAATTGTAAAGCTGTGGTTAGATGACAGTCGCAATTAGTCAAAGTTTGGCAGCCATCTTGTTTGTCTTGGTAGTCGCCACAGGGACCTGGGTTGAACTCCTAGGCCAGGCAAACCTGATTTTTCCAGAAACATCATTATATCGGGGGCTTGTGACCAGTAAATAGAAAAACCAGCAGCGAATCGATATTGGAATGGTCACAGTTTTTCGATGTAATGAAACATCGCAGTGACAAGGCCTTGATTTAACAAAGCGTCGCAGTATAGTGATACCGATTAAAGGTTTTCGAAGAAACGATATTCGATGATACGTTTGTCGACCTGAATTAGTTATCCCGTCGCAAATATACAGGGTGTAAAAGACCCATCACGAAACCGCCAACCAAGTATTATGTCCATCAAATTAAGTACCCCTACGCAAAAACATTGTTAGGAAACGACTTTTTTTTTTGGGGAGAAAAATCACATTTTACGGTAAAACTCAAAATAGAACTCTTAAATCATTATGTTAGTGGATGCTTTGATTAGTAAACGGGTCATGGAGGAAATTCAAGTAAATTATAACCAGCTGTAAAAAAAAACAGTTTGACAATTTGGAACTTTGACACCAAATATCTCTGTAAGGTCTAGGGGGTTCCCAGGTATGGTCTAGAACAAAAATCAAATCATAGTAATGGGGAAAGCAAGTGGCTTGGGCTTTTTTAAGGGAACTTTTACACCCTTTATAGTAAATTGGTATAAGCTACAAAAAGTTAATGCTTGTCTTGTTCAAAATCATTGTAGAAATACGTTTTAAAGGTGACTGCTACATGCTCTCTCGGTTCGATCTATAATTCAGGAAAAAAAATTGTGCTTTCTATAGGATTTTGTAAAAAGCATCCCAATAAATAGCCACCTATTATTTTAATGTTTCTCCTTAGCATAATAATGGCAATTAAATTCTTCTAAGTGTACATTTCATAGCTCGTGACACATCTGCGTATATTATCAATGAAACAGCCTTTAAACCATGCTATATTCGTCACCAAACAATTCAGCAGCTGTATCCCAGTATCTCAAACAATGTTTAATTCAACTGTCATCATAGGCGAACTATCGGCACGTGGAACACCATCTCTATAGAGAGGACGAACGTTGATCTCTGCCCGTGTGCTCCTAAGCTAATGCCAAGTTCAGATTTAATCTGCCCACGACTGAAACTTAGTTGTGAACTTAATCTTACCTGGATAGGTGTCTAATGAACGTAGCTTCTTAGAATACTATTTGTGGAGGTGGAGCTGTCGACTCAAGATTTTGAAGTGGCGTCAAGTATCTAACAGAAATGTTTGAGAACAGGTATTATATAATTATAGTGAAGTTAGGATGGGTATTTTATTCGTCCGGTAAAAAAACGATTTGACTTTTTATACGATTAGTCACTATGAATTTCTTTTAAACATATAAGTTGTATATATTATTGTTATCTCCTTTTAAAACCCTTAACCGTTGATATTTTTTATGATATCTTGAATTGCTCCATGTAAAATACTGGTATTCATTAGCATCTGTAAGACTGGACACCCACATAATAATATGTAGTTGAGAAAACGCTAAGCAGAGAATGTATGGAACCATGGCTAAAGGTTATGGTCAAGATAGATGTCTTCCATTCTACCATGTAAAGATTTGTGTGGAATACATATAGTTGTTTCGAGTGAGTTTAAATGTTTGTGAATGCACCCACGATAAAGGAGAAATTCCTAGTGTGCAAAGTTTAAAACAAAGAAGAAGATATTTGTACTTAATGATAGAAAGAAAAAAGAAAATGCATTTATTTGGCTCATGCCACAAGTACACACAATGTAAAAAATATAGAACACAATGTAGAAAACAGAACTTAAAACTAAACAAATCATGCCACTGTGTGCCTCACGGCTGCGCCAAAAAGGCCCAGTTCAGCAAAATAAGGTTTAAGGATAGCTAATAAGAGAAATCCTATTCTAGATGAAATTATCCTGGTTGGTACATTCAGAGCACCATTAATAATACCTAATGTAACTACTAATGAGTTTAACGATCTAGGAAGTTAATAAATCTTTTTTTCTGATTTTTCTCCACTATTGCCTACAGTTTGAGATACGGCCATTATGTGCGTATGCTGATATTAACATAATATATGCGGTCACAGGAATACCTTTTCATTTTTAATGTCAAACAGCATTTTGTACTTGAAACAATATATTTCCAAATTTCTAAAACCTGACTCAACACTGTCGGGGTCGACTTGATTGAACACTGTTTCGTCGATGGTGATGATTTCTGTAATTCATTATATTGTTATTTTTAATCCTAGCATTTATTTCAAATCCTAAAGTGTTGTATACTTAATCAAAATTAAGAAAATTCAGCAAAAAGTCAAAGTAAAGTCTAACAAGTTGTACGTTACACCTACGCGAAACAAAATTGTATGTAAGTAATACTAATCATTCTTCTATTAACCTAGTTGATAATTTTGTTAATTTATATTATTCTCTTGTTGATGTATATTATTCTTTTGTTGAATTAATAAACCACCCACGCAGGTAAAAGTTCCAACAAGTGCTTTATTTTGTGATTTAAGTGTACACGTTGTTTATATTATGAAAAGTTATATCAAAAACTTTTCACTATCACCATTAGCTAAATTATAATTTGTTTTGATGTTGGCAGAAAATTATGAATTACATAAACATATTTTTTTTATAAAATTTTATGGCCAACTTTATATTGACTTAGAAATTAGGTTTCAAGATTTACATTTAAATTATTACAAACTGATTTTTTGCGAATTGATTTTTGATTTTAATGATTTACATTTTTTTTTTCTTTTTTTTTTGATTTTTTTTTTGTTTATATTTTTTTTTTGTTTTCCGTGGCTACATGTTTAATGAAAAACTACAAGAACTTTTAAATCATAACATTCCATTCCACATGTCCTATCCACAGACATTAAGTATACAGAACCACCATCCACTTTTTGTCCACGAAGACAACCCACGAAAGCCTACGTCACGTCCACAAAGATTTATCGCAGAAAAGATAAACTACTTGCATTACTTTAGCAACACAGTACAATGTCCATTACCGGATCCACATAATAAACACAGGACGACATAACATTGCGCCCGTAACTCCCGAAGGGTAAGGCAGAGGTGAAACTTTGGTAAACCCACATATTGACAGTTATGTTTAAGTCTTATGTAATAGGAAGTGACCCTTTAATAACTTTACTGACTTAAAAAGCTTAAACTTTGTTTACTGGCTTAAAAAAATGTGGATCAAATTAGTCCGTCTGTTAGATTATCGTAAAATATTGGATACGTTATTTTTTGTTTTATCAAATCAATAAAAAATGACGAAGATAAAACGCGTTAAAGATTTGAGTGGGGGTTGGTGACGTCACCGACCGCAAATAAATGACATACTAATGTCTTAGAGTATAACGTCACACGAGTTTTTAAAGCATTGTATCGTCTTCATTTTTTGTTTACGTGAAGAAAAAAAAAATATGCGTGTCCAATATTTTTTGGTAATCTATCTATGACGGACGAAAAAGATTATTTTTGTAAACCACCTTTAAAGATTATTTTTGTAAACAACCGAACAAGGCAATTGAGAATCCAGTCTACTTTTAAGATATTCATGATCATAACACTTAACCTAGTTCTTCGCACCTGGGAACCGATCTCAGGAATTCATGCTATGCAGTAGCGCTCGCGACCACTGAACCAGCGAGGCAGTCACATAAGACGTAATGTAATATTAACATTTAATGGACAGCTGACCAAAAAGGAAGGACAACAAACGAAGGTTAAAGGGACAAATCTTTTTAAGTGAATAAGAAAATACGTGAGTAAAATAAGAAATATCATAGTAAAGTGTATCTGTCGATTTCATCGACTACATAAATGATAAGCCAGTGAGTTGCTACGACTGAGAAAAGAACATCCTTATTTTTGTAGACTTACAAAACAGATCACTAGTGACACTATTTAATGTTCCAGTATATGCCAGATTTATCCATATTTTTCACGCAATGGTAATAAGTCAGTGATGGAATATTATAAACATCGTACATAAAAAACTTTTTAAATATCCTTGCTTTTAAATGCTATGACCGCTTTAAGACTGAAACAATGTTAAATCAAAAGAAAATGCACACTCGATATCACAGAATGAAAAAAGTTCACAATATTCCATCGAATTTAAACGTAACGGCTTTAGCTGTAGGTAGTAATAATTCTTTACAAAATATCGATAAGTACATAAATTCACTCTATTTTTCTTTCAGAATGTTGATCCCTTAAAAAGAGGAATGGAGGCTGCATCTCAGGGCTTCCAGCACATTTTGCAGAAGAAAGAAAACTGCAAAGCTTACCGATAATACTTAATTTATGTTTAAAAATATTTCTTCAAAAGAAAATTTTATCGGAAACTCGGAAAAATCGAGAGTGCCTTAGCGAATAGAGAGAAAGAACCGGTTGTAAGAACTTTATTTTATACCGTTTAACTATCTCGGTGGTCAGATAGATCTATTTTCCTGAGCATGAGGGTTTAGGTTCGATGTTCAAGTCATGGTGTTATGAGTTTTTCATCAGGAATTTTCAGTAACCGACTCATAGCAGGCAGGTGTGTTGCTGGGGAGTTTGTTCCGCCACTTCTTCTTTCCAACTAAAACACTAGGAAGTTGTAAGTTGAAGGGTGGGCGTTTTTTGGGGACTGTCAATTGTAAATAAGTAAAGTAAATTTTTACTTTTGATATTGATAGCAATAGGTTAGGTCCTATTGTACTGAAACATAACTGATAGTGAATTGGCGTAGGTCTCTAACCCTTCAGCATATATCCGTGTTGTTATGTTGTTTATTTCAAACAAGCAGATACAAAAATAGACGGAAATAGTAAATCCTTTGCTTACTTAGAGAGCATTATCTGAGGGAGAGATAAAGAACAAGAAAATCTAACCTAAGCATATTTAGAAAACATTTTTTGGGGGTAGAGAAAAACACAAATATATACCTACAAAATAAATTAGTTTTGTTGAGAAAATACATTAAAGGGAGCCATTTAATTGAACATTCTGTCATTCCAACTACGTTTAGAAAATATATTTTCTGTATTAGTTTATTTTCGTTACCAAAGACCTTTTAAATATAACTACAACCTAATTAATAAAATACCTGCGTTTTCGCAATTTATAAGCTTTTAGATAAATTCTCATCTTAAATCTAAATTCGAATCTACTTAAATATGTTATAATCTAGTGGAGTTTTCTTATTACTAACTGCCTAGTTGGTCTAGGACTCTAGGTGGTCCCGTTGGGACTGCGGGTTGATCGAAAGAGATACCGCACCCTCGGCACAAGGGCTAAGACGAAACATGGGTGGTTTTTAGTCAGCGGAAGTCTGACACTCCCTACCGCTCTGCCCAGAGCGGGAGGAGTCATTATTGATGATTTACCAACCTCCAAAAAAGTAACAAAAAGGAAGGAAGTTATGCTTTGTTTTTGTCGAGGCTGCGGTATCTCCTTCGAATAACCTGTAGCCCCGACGGGACCCACAGCCCTGACGGGGAGCATGAGGTTCTCAGTAGCAGCTCGGAGTATGGATTTGTACTCAGTTGAAACTGATAGACTTAAACATAACTGGACACATCTGGTTGTACTATTAGCTACACCTCTGCCTAACCGTTCGGGGATTTCAGGCGTGATGTTATATTAAAATCTATAATCAAAATTATAGAATGAAACCAATACCAATGCAATTTAAACTCAATGTGTACTTGAATTTAAATTCAATTTCTATACCATTACATTTCTACTTAGTCTACACAGTGGGTCCGCAGACTTAAGTACTGCCCCCTATCACCAACCACAGCTGAACCACTATGCACTTGATTTTTAATAAAAACTTCAACTTTTAAAACCAGTGAATAAAACCCTTTATCCATAAACCGTTCACGGGTTACGCATTCAATTCGACTTCCAAAGTATTTAAGCCACTCTAAAAAAATTTAGATATTGTCAGACCTTTTTTATTAAAAGGCTATTCGAATTTGCAATAAAATTGATCAGGTTTTGTTACACGTAGTTATCTTTTTGTTTTATTAGGAAGGGTTTGTAAACTTAAAATTGTGGAGGAAGGAAGTTTAAAGAATCGCTTTTTGATGATTTTTTGTCAGTTATTTTGTTCCTATAATTTTATCGAGAGCAACATAGTTTTACACAATTCTTATGCCTTTTAATTTACAAATAAATTTCTACAACCCCTTTTAATAAAATTAGGCTGGTGTTTCGTAACTGAGTATGTACTTTTTTTCGCTCCCCTCCTCCTGCTCTGGGCAGAGCAGAAGGGAGTGTCAGACTTCTACTGACTAAAATCTATCCATGTTTTAGCCCTTTGTGTCGAGGCCGCGGTATCTCTTTCGAACAACCCACAGCCTGACTACTGCAGCCGAAAACAAACACAGAGGTAAAAAAACTCGGACATATGCAGATTAGTGCAAAAAAATCTGTAATTTTTCTACGGAGCTACTACTGCAATTTGTCCTTCCCAGATGGACCAAAACCTATCAAGTCCTGTTACAATGTCACCAAAGTTCCACTCCTTAAGTGTTGTGTTGGAATAAGAAGAGATTGCTTTGAAAGGTCTAGAAATAAACTATTGGACTGAGAAGTGAAATATCAACAGCACTTCCAAGTTCAATGTCAGAGATAATGCAATACTGTGACTAGTATTGTATCGTGAAACTATCAGAGTATCGATACAAAGAGGACAGGACACCCACTCATCCTTTATTTCTGATATAAAATCTTTTCTTCTCCGCTCCGATGACACTTTTAAGTCTTCCTTTGTACCGATTTTTAATAAAAACTCAATTTAAAACTGACACCTACACATCGCTCCTTTAGAGTAAAGTTCTAGATTTATATCTGCTTACAATAAGGGAACAGTTGCAACTGATAAATAGAAAAAGTTTGTGGTTACTCCTTTGAAAGGTGATACATTACAAAAGCAACCGTATTTCTGTATCTTAAGGTTTATTTTGGTTTAGCTGAGCCTGGATCCCTCATCTGATCACACCCGAAAGTGTTAATGAACAAGGTAACTGCTCAACTTAGCAAGCGGAACCCAAGTTGGTACAATCGGAGACAGAAGTGAAAAGGAAAAGTTTTTAATATGTTACCTTTAGTTTGCGATAGTGAGAAAACGAGGGTAGTTGACCTGGGGAGTTTGTTTAGTTATACCTTTTAGTAAACTATACGTTTTTTTTGCTGATGCAAGTACCTGGGGGATTTCAACTGCATTAGTTTAATCTTTGGGGAAAACAATAGAGCGCTTTCTCTCTATATAATACCCGGGAAAAGTTTATAATATTTATTAATAATTTAAGTAAGTATTGATGTGTTACTCAGGTATCCATACCACCACCTGAAACGTGACATACAAAAAAAGAAAAATACTAAACAGTTCTATCAAGACTATGAACCTAGAAATATGACGACACGGTTGGTACAGTGGCTAAGCGATTATACTGCTGCGCTGCGTGTCGCGGGTTCGATCCGGGCACGGAACAAATATTTGTATGGCCTACAGAATACTGATAGTTGGTTTAAATTCAAAACTTGTACCCACGATACAGGAGAAATCCTAGAGTGAGACAACGTTTTTAAAAAAAGATATTGGAAAGTTGAAAAGTGTTTTGGATTGACTGCTGAAAGGTTAATGTCAAGTGCGGTTCAACAGAGTGGACCGGACAATGGACTGGCTGCGGACATAGACATAACATGACAATATGTCCTTCATCACAGTACATTATCTGTCAAAGTTCGTTCCAGAGTGTTGCCTGTGCTTGACCATATATTTAATCCTTTCATTTTTGGATGTCTTCGTTGATATATGAAGCGTAGTTCTCAAAAAAGGTCTTCAGCAAAGAGCCTACAACGAAACACATGTAAACACTATTATTTCTTTATGTAAGTATTTAGTACCTAAGTAAGTGTAATAAAGTGCTGACCTACGCAATAATTTACAGCTAATGACCACAATTCAGCTCGCTACTCAGCGTTAAGTAATAACAGACTTAATAAATGGACTAGCGTTCCTTGTTACGATATATTTACTTCTAAATGAAGTACTGAGAATAGGCTATCTTTTCCTAAGTGTAACAATGAGAATAACTTTTTTTTTGGTAGAGAAAAGGCTGGAAGAAATTTTAGTATATTACAGTAATTTATTATGTAGGTAAGTCATGCCTTTCACATGGGGGCAGAAACGAGTTTTACACAGTAACTATAAAAAATCATTCGTAGGTAAATGTTATAATAATATCGCGTATGTCTTGTATTTTATTATTAAAAAAAAAGTAGTTAAAAAACTAAAAACCCGACTGAAAAGACTGAAAAGCAAAAAACAAGCACATTTTAAATTTAACAAAACTTGGAAGCAGGCGGGGTTCATTTGAATATTAAATTATGAAATGAAAATAAATGGACCCCGCCTCCTTCCAAGTTTTGTTTAATTTAAAATGTGCTTGTTTTTTGCTTTTCAGTCTTTTCAGTCGGGTTTTTAGTTTTTTAACTACTTTTTTTATTTCTAACTTTTTAGTTCTTTAGTGTTTGTTCTTTCGTTGGTCGCGTAAAATACTTCGCAGATGATTTAACTTTTGTGATTGTTTATAGAATTTGTGACTTTGAATTTATTTTAAACATATAGGTGTCATATATTTTTGTAATCACCTTTTAAAACCCTTCATTTTGATACCCTACTCGATGGTAATGGTTTTTTTTTATTTTTTCAAATCCACGATTTGGCCCCTAAAACCAGCAATTATCTTTGATTTTTAATTTTAATGTAGCCAGTGACACTTGCGCCATCAAGACGAATCTAACGACGTATATTTCATTCAAATGCCTTCATATATATAGGAGTTATGAGGGAACAAAGAAACGGACATACATACATACATACTTACATACATACATACACGCCAAACACATAACCCTCCTTTTGGGCTTCGCCGCAGTCGGATAAAAATACCACATAGAAAAAGTAATGAAAGTTTCCATGTAAGTTTATGTTTGAACATCAAACATGTTTAGTAACGTTTTATTTTTACTTCGCTCTTCTAATAAGCCTTCATTATAAAAATTCTAACAAAAAAAATATCACGACAACAAAGTGACTAGTCAAAGAAGATACTTCCAAAACGCGTACAAGATAAAGTACCCACATATAATAATGCAATCTCCTAAAAACGTATTGCGTGCTTCCCAAACTACATCGACAATGAATAGGAAAATTCTTGCTGACTGAGAATTTCGGGCGATTTTTTCAGGCTATAAATCCAGATTTTCTTTAGTCAGCATAAAATTAGAGCACAGTTTCGCGTGTGCATTGAGGTCGATGACCGGTACTCGCTCGATACCGACGCAGTCTAGTGTTGCGTTTGGATGCACGCACACATCCACAAGTCTTACGTTATCCGCATGCACACATTAGCGTTGTTAACCCCTTTGATGCGACGTGATCGATTGCCTGTCGATATTTGATTGGCGTTAATATTTGTGTGGTAATGGATGGTGTGAATGTTACCTAAATTGGGCAGTTGGTTGCTTTATATTGGGTAATCGGTGAATGATATACATTTAGTTTGGTGACTTTCGGTGAATGATATGCATTAAGTTTGGACTTTTTTTCTTATTTAAAACGTGATGTGAATGTGTATTCAATTCTTAATGAGTCCCACTCGTTTCTTTAAAGCTCTTCTCCTCTTTCATCATCAAGATTTAAAGTATAAATGAAAAAACATCAGTTTGATCTATCAAAAAATAACATTAGCTTTTTTTCTCAAATAATACCACGCAGTCACTCTCCTGGGACGTATTTCTTTTCAATCGAAGTAACTCAGCATCCTTATTAAAACGTCAGCTAGTAGCTATAAAGCAACACACCTGACGACACTTAGGGTTTCCTCTAAGTCTGGGTAAGTACCCCAACTACCCAGACCAGACAAGAGCTAATATATTCACTCAGCGTTCCCAAACACTTGAGATATCCTCATGATTAGTTCGTCTTAACTTAAGTTCACTCTTGAGCGGAGATTGAATTTCTGCTGACTTGAAATCGGGATTTACTTCTTAAAGTTTTTTTGTCTAAATCCGATGCTTTGGGGATTTGCTTGCTTTTCTCGCCACAATCATAAATTACGTCTCAAAATAATAACCAACTAGGCTGTTATTTTCATTGCCTAATATGCTCATTGCAGCATTGAAGTAAGGAATTTTCTTCAATCTTTGGCCATTCAAAGCGGACCTTTAAACTAATCTCTCCACTTTGGGTTGTTTTGGTCTTGGACATTTAATTTCTTCCGGCTACATATATTAGTTCGTCTGTTGACCAATTGGGTTGTCTTCACACATCCTTCCGCCCCGTGATCTCCTCACCACCATTTTCTTCCCCATCTTCGATTCAGTGTACGACATATGGCCCGCCCACTTTCACTTTCTTCTTGTTAAGGGTAGTTAACAAAACAAATCTAATTAAAACGTCAGATAGATTTCCAAAAAATATAGGACACACATTTTTTATTTTTCACGCAAAACAAACAATGAAAACGATACAGTGCTTTGAAAACTCGTGTAACGTCATATTCTTCGACATTAGTATGGCATTGTCAGTGACGCCACAAGCCCCTAACCTCACTCAAATGTTTGACCCGTTTTATCTTCGTATTTTTTTTTATTTGATGAAACAAAAAAAACGTTTTCAATATTTTTCGATAATCTAAGAGACGGACTAATTAGAATCATATTTTTTAAGTCCGAAAACATCCCTATTAAATGTGTTTGATAAAATCTGTATATTTTTCCTCATTCTTTCAATTTGGGATTCGACCAAAATTAAGGTACTTATCTTTATTAAATCTTCACAAGTTATTCATTCCTGCTAGTTAATTGTCCACTAACTTAAATTAACGTTTCTGAATGTGACTTTAACAATATATCATGTCACGTCTGTCCTCAAGCTTTGCACAGTGAGATTGAAAAGTTAATGCTTGTCAAATCGAGGGAATGGTTGTTTTGTCTGGCTGCCGCCATTTTGTCATTTGTTTGGAAAGGACGTATGGCACTTGTTTGTCTGTAAGTGAAGCGAGGAATGAGCACTATCACAGTTTAATGTTGAGGGGGAGATGTGCTATCCGTTGAATACATTCCAATTTCCAGAAGTAAATTTTGGTGAGGGCTGTTTTACATGTTAAAATCTTTCTTCTATCTGTCTTTTATATTAAAAATTAAAAGTAGTAATGTGTAAACGAGAATAAAAGTGTAGATTTAATATAATATTTCTCTACAAAAGCAGTCTGGTTAATCTTTTGTTCGGTAGCTCCCTGAAAAAAAAAAAAACTAAAGAAGAGGTAGGTGAAAAAATTATGATTTCAGAAATATGAAAGTAATATAATTCATATAACAATAAAGTAAATTTAATAAATTTAAATTTTCAATTTACATAATTTCTCAAAAAATACAAATCACAACGACATTTCAAGACCGCTTCATAATCCAGCATATTATTTTTCTACAAACCTTTATAACGAGAACAATTCTTTACGCATAAAAATGATTTATCCGCAAGATAAACTCAGCGCTTACAAAAACTCACCGAGACCCGATTTTCTTTGACTTCATGTGCGCAGTACATTTTTTTGCAGTTTTTCTACGTTCATCAAGCTTTCTTGATAATTGAGATTTTTCTGTTAGTGAATTTTAGCTTAGACCAGCCTAATTTCTTTCTTTATTTGTCATCTAATTAATCACTGTAGACATTGAAAACAAAAAAAAACTAGTTTGACTCAAACACATTCTGTTCAGTTTTTCAGAAATCAAGTTTAAAACATCGATCCGCCATATGCTAAAAAAACACAACCTTTGCTTCCTGGCTTTACTTACCGTCGTCAAGTGAAATATGTTCTATGAGACTGTAAACTCCATTTTCATACACGTGATCAAAACATTAAATATACCAGATGACATTTTGGTAAACGACTTCTAATGACTTCAAATCACTGGTTTATATAATTCTCTGTCTAGTAATTTATATATAGCAAGCATACAAAAGAAACTGATGCGAACATGCTCGCTAACGAACAAAACAACTTTCATTAATCAAAACCGATACAAGGAAATCATCCGTCAAAAATCTAGGCCGAAACACAGCCGTGCAGAAAAACTGTCCTAGTTATCGATGACGAAATCCTTATTTAACAAAAAACACTCGATCTAGCGTTATCTGGGTCCCTCATATTACTTTGCAAATCGTCTGTCCCTAATACATTGTAAATTCAATAAACTGAACCGGGTGACCGCGAAACCTGAAACCCAGGGTTGAATAAAAAATGCGAATCACCCCTTATATTGCGGCTTAAAATGTGTTTCTGACATCGGATGGCGGGGGATGGAAAGGAATACTAGAGCTAGTAGGAACTAGATATTAAGTTTATACACAAAACATGGGTAAATTAGGCCGAAACCATACCTACTATAAAATACGTGCATTGGACCTGAAGTTGCAGACATCAGCCTAATATACATACAGAACAATATACATACACATACAAAACACAACCAATCCACCTACACAACCACAACCTAATATACATACATACATACAGAATAAAAGTAATCTTTCTGAATTTGCGGTTTATAAAACCTCTAGCAAACGACCTTAGTCTGTTGTCCTGGAAACGAATATCTTTTACAGTAAAGAAACGGTAATTCAATAAGGTTATATCAATCCTACATCCACGAGTAAACTCTTTATTGCCAGATTTAGATAAATTCCTATTTTACCCTCACCACAACAAAAACTCGTTTATAATTCCGAGTGGGAATATGTTAATGCTTGAATAATTCGATTATTTGGACCGCTGCATTCGTTCATTCGGCACTGTTTCGAATTTATAGCGAGAATTACTATTAAAAACAAAAGCTGAGACCAAGAGAGTGGGTTTTATGAAAGCCGATTAAAAAAACTAAAGGGCACAACTAGATAACTGACAATCGTTTTAAAAGCTTTTCGTCATCAACAACGACTTTTAACAAGGTTAGAATTGACAAGCTTTCCGGTAGCTTTTGTCCAACAAAGAATATTTCGACATCATCATCGCTAACTCTGGCAGTGTCACTTTTTAGACCCTGGGCAGCCATTTTAAACGTGTCATGTTGTTTGTTCACTACAGAAACCGATGACGCTACCGAAAGTGTCCAATACCTCAGTTCTGGGCCGATACAATTATTCAGATTGCCATCGTCTTGCAAAAAAGATTTTTGAAAAGTTAAGTGTTCTTGTACATTTATTTTATGTCCACACAAAAGTAGAAGAAGAACCTCCAACAAAAGCAAGAAAAAATTGTCATACGTGAAACTTTTTCGTTTTTATTCGATATTACTTATGCCGTTAGTATTTGTCTAGGCACTTATTTTCTCTTGTTCATTATACTAACCTAACCTCAAAAGGGAAGGAAGGTGCTCGTAAATTAATTCAGCGAGGTGAATACACCGGTTGTGGGACAGTGGAACAATCACGATATATTGTACGTAGGCTTTATTAATTACCTAGTAGCTGATAACCCGGATAACAGATGATTTTATGATTTAGATTATTTCAAATTATAACTTTTAATAGGAGTGATAATTGGCCTGTTTTTTTTTAAATTATTATTTATTGATATGTCTATCTCATCTCTAATAATTTAATCTTGAAGTGTTTCCAACAAAAATAGAATTTCCATCCATAATACTTGTCATGAATTTAGATTTAAAGTCATGAGTTAGTTAAAAAGCAAATTTTAGTTCATAGAAAAAAATACACTTGAATATAATTTGAACATTTTATGTTTTACTAAGCTTATTTAAATGGCTTTTACAATCAAATAAAACAAAAGTTATCTACCAATAATCACTACTTTTACGACAGCCAAT